>SSNU01000107.1:0-115393 GCA_012064415.1 Gyrodactylus bullatarudis
GATTTAACATATGGACCAATCATATTGCTTCATTACAGTTCTACCCTTTTGGGCAGAGAGGTATAAAACATCGTATTAATTCTCTCTTGGAAAAAATGGTTAACTAATCGGAGCTTTTACCTGTAATCTGAATGTATCATCTTATTTATTTATTTTTTTAGAATTTTCCGTCAATAATAATGAAAAATTTACACTTATTACGGAATCAGACGAAGGTAAGATTTTTCAAATTTTGTTAAATTTCTGCTTATGATTATTTTTCGATAATTTTTCTTAACAGAAAGAATTCCAGAACCTTTTTTTCGATCAAACATCGGTTGTCAAGGAATGCTCTAAAAATATGCAATGTTGTGCAAAAAACATCTGGAAACGTGGATATTAGCACGAACATCAGTATCAAAGTACCAGACATCAACAAAAGTCAGATTGATGCTAGCAATATTATTGGAATCGTCAAGAGTCAAGATGGAGGTTTATTTAGCAGAGAACATTTTGGTATTTTGAAGAACGAATTTTTAAGCTTAGAAGATGTTCCAGACTCAGAATTATCAGTTCAATCAGCCTCAAAACACAATTCTCGGTCTGACAAACAGGGCATGCTGAGATGGGATTGTACTTCAGGCTGCGTGAATAACAGATGTTCTTGCTTGAAGAGAAACATGCTATGCAATTCACGATGCCACAAAAGTTTGAGTTGTAGAAACAATTTTTAATCATTTATATTTGGCATATAAAGACTGAAGAGTATGCCCAAAATTGAGCTCAATCGCTTCATATTCTCAGGCATCGCCTTTCTTACAAAAAAATAAAGATACCATAATTATTCTTGTGAAATAACTTGAAATTATAAAATAAAAAATTTGATAAAATAGCAATCTGATGAAAAACTGATTCTCCCTGTAAATTTACAATGCTCAGGGGATTATTACGAGGAATTCAAAGGTTTTCAAAGTTCTTTTATGCTCATTTTCGATTTTGAAATTACCAGCGAAATTAAAATTCAATCGTTAAACCTCAATCTGATAGTCATGATGATTCATTCTTTCCCAGTATGTCTTGTGTCGACTCTATCATGGGCATTGATGCCATTCCCCCATCTAAGGAGCTGATAGGTATAGATATAATTTTTGTATGAAATATATTCATCCAGTGAGGCTGTATTTCATTATATACTTTATTGTAAAGTGAGAAAAGACAAATTAAAATCCATGTCTTCCAGGACAAATTCTACTCGAATATCATTGTCATGCTAATTTTTAATTTTTAAATTAAAATTCAATCTTTAAATCTCCCCCATCTGTATCCACACAGTCATGTAATAGGTAATACGTGTACTACACATTGTGTAGAAAAGGAAAATTCAGCATTAACATATAGACAATAATTTCATGCAACATATGATGGGGTACTCTAGTTCAGATCCCCATTACTTTTTTAACATCAAACTAACTAATCGTGCGTCAATATACTCTTTAACAAAAAGGCATGGTTTTTTGAAACTCATACTCCTTTATCTATTGTTTCAAGTGTAGATTTTAAAAATAATAAATTGATAATAGATAAATAAGTCATACACCGAAGAATTGAGAAATATAAACATTTCGGTATACATTTCGGTCTATTGTGGTATATGGGGCAGAATTATTTCTTCCCAAATTTCATGTTAAATTTAGGAAGTCTTCCTAAGTTTCATTTCTTTCTAAATTTCACCCAACATATACAAAAGAAATTCATTCAACCCTTAGTTCTCCCTAAACCTATCTAACAGAAAGAAACCTATCGAAACAGTGAAGGGGAAATAACAAAAAAAATTAAACCGCCATCACAAACAATTATCACATCTTTTTACCAAATGAAATAATTGAAATGAATGTCATGAACTACAAGTGATAACCTTCAATTTCCAGTATATTTTATTTTAATTGTAATCCTAATTTGGACATAAGAAACCTGAGAAGACACTACAAAAAAAGATTAATTATTAATTAATTATCTGATTTGATGGTTAACTACAAAGAAAAATTTTCAGAAAATCAACTTTTACAGGTAAACTCCTGAATTTCAACTCATTCTCTCCAAAGTCTACTAAAATGGGATTGGTGAAATCCCTATTCTCGAGATTGGAAAAACTAGTATCATCGGATTGCTAATTAATTAAAAAGATAGTTATTAATTAATTATCTGATTACACACACACAATTGTACATTTTCACCCCTCGCATGACTCATGTGAGGGGTCCCATATTTCTATCTATTCTTATTTATGCTCAAAAAACTATTACTACGTATGAAAGGCTAACCAATCAGATTTATTTTTGTAATACAGTCATTTACACACATGATGACACGGGATAGCAATAATCTTTCATCGTCAAATGTCTTTTATACCTCTCTGCCCCTAAAGTATAAGCCAATGAAAGGGCAGAGTTCCCTCGATTAACTTAAACTAGGAGTTGAGTTAGATAAAAATACTTTGCAAGGACTTATTATTCAGTGCGCCAACGACTTAAATCTCACAAATTTTAAAGCCTGCTTTTTAACTACGTGAATAAAATCTCTTAGAGAGGAAATCTTGACACTGACATTGTATAATCGCGCAAGGTGACCATTGGTCATAGTAGCTCTAGCAGCTATAATATCTTGTATTTGAACTTGCGTTAAACGTGTCATTAGTAAATGATAAATTGTATTGAATGAGAATCGAAAAACTAGGATAATGTTTTACTCGATTCTGATTGACTGATTCCAAAAGGAGGGGATGGGAATATAGAATAGACAGAGAGCATGATGATGTATTGAATCACACCTATTACTCACAAATCCTCCATAGGCCCTGAGAAATCTGTCAGGGTACACTACACACACAACCAATGTAAAGTTTGTGATAGAAATGAGAACATTAATGAATAAACCGGGGGTCTGATCTTAAATCTCTAATGTATTATTACACGTCATATTTGCATTGTTTATTTAACCCTTGTTTTTTCATTTGAATGGGGGTGTGAGTGTAAGATTTCTTCTCCCTCCCATTTTTTTGATTCGAATATGGCATGGATTGTGTTATCATTGATTTTATTTGCAAATTCGAAACAATTTTCATTTTAGAATAACTCGAGAAATTGTTTCGAGAGATTGATGAAATTATGGTATGGTACATAAAATGTTATCCTCTATCACATCATGTTATTTGTTTTTCATAATTATGTAGGCTAATGAAGATACGGTATCTTCTATATTTGAAATGATAAAATAATAATTTTCACATCAGTAGAGAGTGTAAGAAATTTGCAATCTAATGATCTAGAAATTCATATAGATTTTAATTATTGGTTGGAAATATTCTAGGTTTAAACGACCAATTTCGACTTAAATCTTTACTCGAATATCATTGGTCGAGGGAACTCTGCCCTTTCATTGGCTTATACTTTAGCGGCAGAGAGGTATAAAAGACATGACGATGAAAGATTTTTGCTATCCCGTGTCATCATGTGTGTAAATGACTGTATTGATGTATTTATATTTGGCATGTAAAGACTGAAGATTATGCCTGAAATAGAGCTCAATTGCTTCATATTCTCAAGCATCGCCTTTCTTACAAAATGACTAATAGCATAGCTAATGCTAAAGATGACTAAACTCAACAAATGATAGAAACGAAATTCAACCCAGAGCTATTCACAAAAATCAACAAAAAGTTATCTTTATATTCATTGAAATAAAATATAAGAAAAGCTCATTTCTTGAATGTTCTCAGGCATCATCATAGCATGATAAAAATAACATCTAAGTTTCCCCATGTGCAATCCTCGACTCTGATTGGTCCTTACATGGAACGAATGATATTCGAGTGGAATTTTCCCTATATAAAAGGGGAAGACTTGGATTTTAATTCATCTATTCTCACTTTACATGACATTCAGCTGTAAACATTTTATCAAAATGTAAGAGAGGTCGTATAAGGCCTCCGATAATGAGAGTGTTATAATTCTAATCTGATCGTCTTTAAAAAGTCTGCAAAATTTATAAATTATTTTAAAATAAACCAGAATCTTGAGATAGTATTTAACTCCTATAGTAGAATTTTCTAAATTATTTGTTGATCCACATTTTTATAAAAAATACATTATTTTCCTTTAGAATATTTTTATTGTTGTTTTTTATTTATATTGTATAATTAAATCTTGTTTTCGAATATTCCTTGTGTTCAATTCTTCTGATAAATTATCAATAAACTCGTCATCTCCTTTGATCATAATGGCTAGTTTTTTGTAGTGAAACCTTAAGCAATATCTATATGGTATACTGTAGCTATCTGGAGATATACTCACATCATTTGAGAAACTATCACTTTTAAAAATTATTGTATTATTGACAAATTCATATTTTTCGATTCTTCCATATTTTGAATCAGTTATAATTATATATTCTTTTCTTCTCGGCACTATTAAAATATTAAGTGATATACTCTCAAAATACTAGAAATATAACTTATGATAAATTTCACTAATTTTTATAAGAAATACATTTAAATATTTCTTGTCGACTTCATGTAGTTGCTGAGGAAGTTGAAACAATTTTCTATAATAGTCTGAAATTTTGATCAATTTAACGCTTAAGATTAGACTATATCCTATCATTAATGAATATGTTTGAAACGAAATATAATAATATTCTCAATGATTTTGCGATAAAAAAATATGTTGAGCATATGCATGACTTTTCTCTAAATCATAGAAAATAACTAAAAAGAAAAAAATTGTAAGCGCTTATAAAATTATTCTAGTGAATTATTTTTAACGGTTCTAGTCGTGAAATAGAATAACAAGACGAATAATTATAATTATTTATTTATACAGATTTCAAAAAACTTAGGAGTTTTATTAAGATGTTAGGCCTGGTACTGAAAAATAACAGAAATTAGCTTGAGTTCTCAACCTATTCTATATTTGAAAATATTCATTTTGGTATACTAAAGAAGAAGAAAAAACCTATGAATATTTTTTTATGTATATTTTTCTGATCAACATTTTCTGATGTAAAATTTTACGCTGATTTCAAATATGCCAAAATAGTATATCGATTAAAATAGTTATAAGAATTTAATTGATTTAACTATTTGATAGCAACTAAGTGTACTCAAACTCAAATATCGACTCGAGGATTGCGATAGCCTTGTTCCTTTCATATTTTTCCTACTTATACCTTTGATTAGCTTTCTTAATGTATCCAAAGCTTAAAGTTCATTCAAAGAAAAGCTTGTTAAGCCAAAAAATGCAAGATATATTGAGATATCAGAGGAATAGGGAGAACGGAGAGCTAATTATCGAATGAGAATTCAGGAAGAAATTGTTTTAGAATCAAGAAATATTAAGATTATTAAATACACTACATGTCAAAATATACTATCCTGGATGTATTCAATCCCAATATTCAGTTGAATTTTAAATAAAATCAAAAAAAACTAAACGATTTTTTTATTTTTCCTCTTGGCATAGTAAACTTTCCAAATTAATTTATTTTTTATCTTATTATCTGTCTTATTAAAATCAAGTTAGAAAATTCAAAAGCAAAAAAACTCTCATTCAGAATGACAGATAATAAGATAAAAAATAAATTCATTTGGAAAGTTTACTATGCCAAGAGGAAAAATAAAAAAATCGTTTAGTTTTTTTTTATTTTATTTTAAATTTAATCGAATATTGGGATTGAATACATCCATGATAGTATATTTTGACATGTAGTGTATTTAATAATCTTATCGGAAGTTAAATAATAATATTTCTTCATTCTAAAACAATTTCTTCCTGAATTCTCATTCAATAATTAGCTCTCCGTTCTCCCTATTCCTCTGATATCCCAATATATCTGGCACAGAAATGAAGACAAAATCATAAAAATAAGGAATTAAATTTAAGTTTATAAGATTTTGAGATCTGATGATCCATTATTAAAAATTTTGGAGACCTTTAAGATTGTGGGAAAAATCGATCTGGGGACAAGGACAATGGGATTAAGTTCTGTTGACATAAATCGAAAGTTCATCAGAAGTTGTGTAAATTAATGAAAAAATTCTTTGATAAAATTTGCTCATTAAATTTTTAGAGCAAATTTGTCATTTGAGTTCATAAAATTATCAACGAAACTTTTAAAACAAAGTCTATTTTTTAATTACTTTTTGTTAAAATTTGTAAATCTCAACAACTATGAAAAATAAATTTATTTGATCATGCCTTGGTTAACTGCTGAACAGCATGATAATATTAAAAAATTGAATGAGAGAGGCGTTAATATGGAAATTATTGCCGACAGTTTTAATCGATCGATTAGAACCATTCAGAAAGTCTTGGCTGGAGCAGTTAGAGGAGGATTCAAATCAAGTGGAAGAAAGCCTATTTTCTGTCAACGGCAAAAAGTTCGCCTAGGTGTGATTCTTAAAAGGTATCATTACAATACGATAAAAGAAATTGATCAGTCCTTTTATCCAGAAGTGAAATACAAAACATTTTATGAGTAAGATTAATGATTAAATTATTTAAGCAACGTCCGAAAAGTTGGTTTTCATCTTGTTAATGGATTGATAAGACAAATCCTTTCCAAGAAGAATATTCAAGACAGAATGAGCTTTTCTAATCTTTATTTGAATCATCCTGAGTCGTTTTGGAAAAGAATTATATTTGCTGATGAAGTAACTTTCCAAAACCGCAAGCTAATTGGCAATGGAAAAGTAATCATTTCAAAAAGCTTTAAGAGGAAAAATACGAAAGTCATACAAAAATCTAAGTTTTGTGCTAAACAAATGTTTCTAGTCACTAAGATGTACGACAGGAAGCCTGTATTCACACCAGTTCCTCAAAGGGTAAATCAATTCACCTTTCAAGAACTTATTGCTGAAAACTTGAAAAATTATCCCGGATTTGGCAACAGAACATTAAGAATCTTGATGGATAATGCCAGTCCTCATACAGCTAGATCAGTAATTTTTTTTCAATTTATCTGTAGACTGTTCGTTTCTTCAGGAATAATAGGTTGACTACTCTTCAAGGCTATCCAGCCAATATTCCTGATTTTAATCCCATTGGAAACCTATTTGCCATAATGAAACAACAATGGTACAAGGTGTCAGGTATCAATAGCTCGAACGACATCATAGCGAAGGTTAACGAGCTGAATGATAGATTTATTAATGAAGAGCAAGTCAATTCACTTGTCAAGTCAATGCCACGAAGACTGAAAAACTGCATTGATATGCGAGGCAAACATACCAGTTATTAGATTTTCTTATAATAAACAGATTTTTCTATTTTAAATGTTATTTATTACAAATTTGTGATCAAATTATTCAGAATAAATTCTTTCTTTATGAATTTTTGAACAATTATTATTTGTATTTATTTACTCAAAAGTAGACGTTTCATAAATCTTTTATTAATGATAAAAATTACGTTGAAATCGCTATTTTTTAGTAATTTTTTGATAAAAAATGAAATTAAAACTTAATTGATAAGAAAAATATTATATTCACGAATTATCAAAATACTTGAAAGTAAACCTCATTAAAGTAAAAAATAATTTTATAAATGATTGTGCCGCTCCCGGAATTCGAAACGATCTTCAATCAACTGGTCGTAACGAAAAAAAAATTTTTCTCCTTGATCTGATCGGATTTTTTGAGTCGATCTCATGAGCTTAGATCAATTTTTTCCAAAAATTCTGATTTTCAGATTTCTAACACGTAAAATAAATTTTCTATGGCGAAAGTGTAAAATAAAATTTTTTTTCCATGATTTTGATCCATTTTCTGAGGTCTGATCTCGATCAAAAAAAATTTTTTTTATTCACCTGACTGATCTTCACTTTTCGCAGTTTATGGAAGATTTTTCTGATTGGTCCGGATCGTAAAAATTAAGCAGAAAATCGCAAATTTAGCGTCATGGTCAAATCTAATGCGAAGACTATTTCCAGAACAGCTTTATGAATCGGATTATTGTCGCAAACAATTGTTATAGGCAAGATTCCTTGATTACGGCATAAATTAATGAATCAGTGATCCGCTTTAAATCATCCCTTTCTTGATTCTAGTGTAAGAAGGGAATTCTAGGTAATTACTCCGATGCAATGAATATTGGAACCTTTACTAGTATGATTGATTAGAGTACATCTTTCTCTTTTGTTGGTTAAGATGTTCTTTAACATTGGTTTTGAGCTGAGTTACCGATGCCATAGGTATATTTAATGAAATGAAAAGATGCCAGATTATTTCACAAATAAAGATCTCTATTTCGGGCATACTCATCAGTGTGATACATGTCATATAAATATTAGCTTTACAAAATATAGAAGACCTTATTGGTCTATGAACATAATAATGATATTCAATTGAAGGTTGTATAAAAGACCACAAGTCTGTTCAAATTTCAACTTAAAGATAAGCTGATCGAATCGGAACAATTAAATCTCATTTACTGCTTTCAGGCATCATGTGGAGCTAGGTATATAAGATGAACACAGAGAAGGTTAAGGATAAGGATCAATGAACATCTGAGCAAAAATAGTTCATCAATTAAGAAACACATTGATAGGTGCGGTTTCTTATTATGCCCTTTAGTATAGTAATTAAAGAATATTGAACGAACACTTAGCTGTCATGATTTACAAGTCAAAGTTTATAGGTTCATTCAAGTTAGTTATTTAAAAATTATGAAAAAAATAGTAAAAGATGAATAAAATTAGAGTGATATGTACACTGATAAGACACCAAAACTCTCCAATAAATAGCTACACTAGAGTGAAATTTGAGTCTTATTCATTCAGTACCACCCCCTTCAAAACCTTTAGGCTAAATGTTTATGAATAAGATTTAGCCGAGCCAAAAATCGTATAAGTTAGCTCTGGAATTCAGATGATTTTTAAGAAATGGAATGTTGGCGGATAAAACTGGAAATTGATTTTGGACAGCCACTAATGTTTTCAGTTACAGGTTTTCTAAAAAATTATGGGAACGTATATAATTTTTTTCTCAGTTAAATGGTATAAATTTAATAGATGAATTATTGACCAATAAACCCTCAATTAAGCGAAAACGGAAGAGAAACAGTGGCCAGTTACTAATGGATGAATTCTTGAAAGGCCCTAATCTACTAAAGAGGCAGAAGTAATGAGTCCATGGATACAGGATTGTCAGTGCTCTCCCCCATCTAAAATTGAAGGAACTCTTTAACCAATGGAAAAGCAGAAAATATTGCATTGTAAAAGTATAAAATTAAAACCCGGGGTTGAGTCTGAAGAGACCCGGCAAAATAAAACGTTTATCACTTATTATTCGCTTGTTTTCTAATCTTCCTAATAAATCCAAATCAGAATAGATGAATTATGCTCTGAAACTTTGATGAATCATAGATGCATAAAAAAACATAAATATGAGGTCGTTTGATTCTATGACTGAAAAAATTATGATTAGGGAAATTTGCACTTGCAGTATATTTTTTTTAGTTTTTACAGTTACAGTATAATAGACCGGTGTTTTTTTACACTTACAGTATCATTATTTTTTTCAGTATCAAAAGATGAAATAATTTCAGAAACAGTATAATATACCAATATATATTTTCACTTACAGTAAGAATATTTTTTAAATTTTCTAACTCAGTATCATTTTTGTTTATCTAAACTTGATTTTTTTTAAATATTAACATAACTTTCCAATCAAAATAATAATACATGTAATCACTATATCCACTACTATTAATGTTTAGGCTATTTGTTTACTTTAGAGATATCAAGTTTTAATCATTTCCATATAAAAAGAATAATTTATTTCAAAATTTTTTCTGCCATTGAACGAATCCTCTCTTTCGAGAATTACTTCTCGTTACAAGATTATTTGATTCCAATAAATCCAAATTCTTTCTATACTAATAGCCAAGCCTTTCTCTCGATCAGATAATATTAAAAGATCTTCAACACTTTGCAAATTTAGGCTTCTATCGAGATGAGTAAGAAAATATGACCAAGTTGATTCACATTCAGAATCAACAATAGCGATTACGAGAGGATAAATTGTGTTATTTCCATCGAGTCCTGTTGCGATTAGAAGTATGTAATTGGTAGAGAAGTGAAAATGACATCCATCCAAAGCAATGATAGGCATGGCATTTTGAAAAGCTTTTGAAGAGATATTTAAACATAATAATGCAGAATCAAGCTCCTCGCCGTTCTTAGTCAAATTTGATAGGGTGCCAGGATTGTTCTCTGTGTTCCATTTCAGGAAACTTTCCAGAAGTAAAAATGAGTTCAAAACACTACCTCCTTCTTGTTTGAGGGCTCTTAAACTCCGCCATACTGTGTAATATGAAGAATTGTGTCCATCTTTGCTTTTCAAAATTTTAATTTTAATTTTATTTCATTTTGCTTTATGATGAAATTTACCTTGAAAATAAATGCTCAATTATAAAAAGTTCGTACTTCTTGACAATCATGTGATATCCATTTGATAAGATGAAAATTGCTAGCAATCCTTGAAGTAAATCTTGTTTCAAAATTGCAATTGGATTGGATACAACGAACGTGGTAATATTTCTTTGTACATTGAGCAATTTTATGTCTTCGGTTTATGGAAGAGGAGAACTCAGTTAAGAATTTTTTTTCATCTTCTAATGATAGGTAAGAAGTACCGATTACTGAAGGGAGCATTCTTAAAATGGATTTTTCTTAAATTGATTTGTTAAAAGTAATTGACTTGTCTCTTCATGTGATTGGTTGAGTTTGTATCTCGAAATTTCCTTATCAGGACTATTTAACAACAATCAACAAAAAAACAACCTTGTTGAATAAATTGATATAATAATACTATTTTGTTTTACAATCCCTAAAGTAAACAAATAGCCTAAAAATTAATAGTAGTGGATATAGTGATTACATGTATTATTATTTTGATTGGAAAGTTATGTTAATATTTAAAAAAAATCAAGTTTAGATAAACAAAAATGATACTGAGTTAGAAAATTAAAAAAATATTCTTACTGTAAGTGAAAATATATATTGGTATATTATACTGTTTCTGAAATTATTTCATCTTTTGATACTGAAACAAATAATGATACTGTAAGTGTAAAAAAACACCGGTCTATTATACTGTAACTGTGAAACTAAAAAAAATATACTGCAAGTGCAAATTTCCCTTGTGATTGGAAATGGGGATACTTTTTTATTATAATTTTAATATAACTACTTTATTGTAGAGCGTAGATTTATTTTTTGGGTTAGTCTTTTTTATATAAAATTATTAGAGAATTCACTGTGCTGTATAATAAAAGATTTTATGATGATAGAGAGAATAGAATCATAATAAAGGGTTTGGAACAGTTGGAATTTTGCAAAAGAGTAGTTTAATGAGTAAGTACATCCAAAGGGTCACTAGGCTTGGTATTTGTTTGTTTTCGGTCTGTAGTGTATATTATTTTGAAGATTTCGAAGCCTGCTAAGACAAAATATTTACAACTTACTAATTGAAGGAAGAAATACCGACATCCATCTTATAATATCATTTTCTATAAAACGTGCGGTATTAATATTTCCATCTATTTCAACATTTAATATGTGGAAAATACGAATTTTAGTTTTGTTGTTCAATTTTTCATAAGGATATTCACATATCGTTGCATCTAGCTTCAGTTTAAGTATGAGCTTTGTTTTCTCGAATAAATATGCTATTCGGTTCAGAATCTCTATATGATCAAAATTATAGGTTTTCATCCCTATAGAGACCTGGTATGTTCCACAGCTGATTGTTTTATATTCTGCAATTCAAAATTAAATAATGAAAACATGATTTTCGACTACTATAAAATATTAAAATAATTTTTTTTGCAAATTAGTCAGGAGAACTAATCTGAAAAAAATATAATAGGCGGTTTCTAAGAAAAATTTTTCCTCTACTGAGAATCTCAAATTTGGTACAATTATTTACGCCAAGTTCGAAGATAGGCTTCTTTGTACAATAGAAAATAAGTGATAAATAATATCTTTTATTAATAATAAAAATCAGGAATTTCGAAATAAATTAAGTTACAACATGATATTATTCAAAATCCTTGACACGGCTGATAATATTTAAGGGTCTAGAGAGGATTTAATTAGTGAGGTCAACTATGTTTTCGTTTACTATAAAAATTGATTACGATTTTTCTCTGATAGGTTCAATCAACTCATATCATTTTCCAATCGAAATTGGAATTAACCAAACTCCAAATAGGTATAACTTTCTTATTTCGTGGTTTTGAATTTTTTTGCATAAAATGTCTAATATTCTGAATTTTCAAAATAAATCCCAGAAAAGATTAACAAAATTGAGATAGTGAGAAAAAAATTTCAGTGATGATTAAAGATAAATGAAATAAAGTCATTTTTAAGATGAAAATGGACCCTAGAAAACCCTAGAAAAGTTCCTCAATTTTCCATTTCCAACAAGTTAAATTTAAATCATTGCTTGAACCAATTAGTCAAAAGCTGGGAATAGATTTTGTTTGAAAATATGCCATATTTTTAAAAATTTATCGTCTGGGTTTGAAGATTAACAAGGACCAAGCAGGATTCATTAAAATGAATGTTTTTCAATTCATTGTAATCCACCTTAACTTTTAAAAATCAAGCGAAAATTATAATTTAATAATTAAAAACAACGATAATTATTTAAATTACACATCCTGGTTTTTTTTCGTTAGAAATTTTTATTAAATATATATAATAGACAAAAATAATTTAATCTGGACAATCATTATAAAAAATAAGGTTTTTTGAATCTTGAGCGTCTTGTAAAAGTTAAATGAATAAGATATAATCTGGTGGATTTGATATAATGGTAGTGAAGATAAATAGGCCATCAAAGAATTTTCAATAGTCATTCTGGAATTAGTGGAGATTAGAATATAGAAGACTCTTAGTATAGTCAAGTTTAGAACGAATATGTGACATAATAGATTTTATACTAGAGAGATTATTACATTCACATAATTTATATTTACTATCTATCATATTATATGCAGAGAGTAGATAGTGATCTGAAAATGATGATCTTCTAAAATTATAGAAATTTTGGACTAATTGAGATGAATTAATAAAAGTTTTTACAATAATAGCATATCTTCGTAACCAAAGGGGATTTAACCATTTTTGTCCTTCGTTTGTTTTATCTATCGATTAAAATTTTTTCAACATTATCAATGCATAAATAAATATATGTCAATTCTCTTAATGCTTTATATGTAAGTAAGATTATTAGAGCCAAGTGTATCAGGGAGGTTTTCCATTAAAGTGGATGAAAAGTGAGCATGAATTGCGATTTGGTTTTCTAATAATGGGATTTGTATTTATTGAAATGAGTTATGAGCTCTCAAAGTTAGGAATATACCACACATACACACGCACATGAGTTACATGTATTTAGTGGAAAATGTGTATTGCACTGTTTATTGTTACATGTGTTACAAGCTACAGTCCCTTCTCCCTACTACACTGTGTCGCACTATTGCCCTAAATTGACCAATAGATTTAGAGTATTCTCCCCTACATATTCTAGAGAGTTATTAACACATTGTTTTAAGCAATAAACTATTTATTTTATGTATGTATAAATTTTTCAATAAAAATATCTAGTTAGAAATAAACCAGCAATAGTCGCTGAAAATACCTTATTTTCGTTCTCCAAGAAATCTTTCTTCGAATTTGGAATCGTTCTCCATACTGATCCAACTTTTCCCCTAATGCCATTTCTTCCACTGTAATTTAAATTAGAAAAAACATCTTACATTGCATTGAGTGTTCTGAGTTGTAGTTAAGTAAGCTGTTTGTTAAAATCAATATCAATGATGATTTTGTCCACTTGAGGACTTATAAAAGCCACCTTTTCGGCTTTAGCAAAGCAGACTTTATATCTGTTTGATAAGAATTTGTGATTCCCCTCTGAAAGGCTCTTGATAAATTGTGCAAAAACACCCAACTTGAAGTGAAGAACTGGTAAAATAATTTTATCTGAATTTATTAGTGGAAAATCAAATCTGGAGTGGTCATCTTCAATATTTCGCGGAGGCCAGTCTCTTGAAAGATAATGATTGTCTTCATCCCTCGAATTCCATAAACAAAAACAACAAAGGTGACCTGAGTACCCTCCTTTTATTCCATTTAATATAGAGACGATTTTTAAAACTGCAACGATTTTCCATGATATGTTTTGGACTTGTGCTTGTCGGAATATGCAACTGGGATACTCGGATATGAATAATCAAAATGCATTAATATGGCTTTTAAGCTATAATTCGAGCCACCAATGAATAACTTCCATTTATCTCCTTGGTAAAATTTTAAGATCAGAAAAAAGAGCTGGAATATTCAAACGATAGATAAAATCTTAGCCTGAGATAAAATGCTTTCTGAAATATTGGTCCCTTGTTCTATAAATAGTAGATTTAACATCGTGATTTGCTATTCTATTTTCCTTCATTATTTGAACAAGTAGCTCGAATTTTCTTTTTGAAAGACTTAATTTTTTTATGATCAAGTCAATATCTTCTTGGTTGGCAGCTTTCTCTGCTATCAAATTTGAAAATTTAGAAAATTATTAAATGTTCAAAAATTCTCCTCAATTGTAAATTTCACAGCTCTACATGATCTAGAGTTTTGCAATAATATCAACGATTATTTCATCTCATCATTTAATCAATTCGAAACTATTGATCTTGTTCCTATTGATTCCAACCCTCCAATCATCACTTTAACTGATTTGAATAATTTAGTTGAAAAATGTAAGAATAAAAACAGACTGGACTTACACTTTAACTCATTAAATTTATTATTTAATTAACCTCCTCCTTTTTTAAACCTACTTATTCAATATTTAAACAAATGTATTTCTGAATGTGAAATACCCTTAAAATGGCTCATAATTAATATAACTCCAATTCCTAAGGTTAAAAAGTACTCCTGTTACTCAGACCTTAGACCCATTTCATCATTAAAGGTTTGTGATCCTGCTGGTTTTTTTTTCTAAAACCAAAACCCCCTCCAATGAAAAGAAGACGGGAAGAGACAGAAACGAACCAACAAATTACCAAGTTCTTCGTAGCAACACAATGATCAAACCCTAATTATCCTGATTCGCTAACAGAACTAAATTTTCTTTCCACTAAGCGCTGACTACAATAATAATTATAATTATCACTTTCATTGTACAAATTTCGAATAATTATAATTCAGATCTCTTACATTAATTTCTCTGACCTGGTAACAGGGAGGAGCCAATTGTATAACTATTAAAATTTGGACCAATAAGGCCATCTCTTTCAAATTTGTTAAACCTGTATTTATATGGCATGTATCACACTGATGAGTATGCCCGAAATAGAGATCTTTATAACAGTGTTTGCCATTGATTCATAATGAGCAATAAAAAGACCAGTCAAAGGCTTGAGTCCATCATTATTTTTGAAATAAATTCCACATGCGAAACCGAACTCTGAGATATTGTAGACACACATAATCATGAAAATGGTGATAACTACTCTAGCCTCTATATGTAGGGCAGAATACTCTTAGCCTATTGGTCAATTTAGGGCAATAGTGCGACACAGTGTAGTAGGGAGAGGGGACTGTAGCTTGAACAGTGCAATACACATTTTCCACTAATTACATGTAACTTATGTGCGTGTGTATGCGTGGTATATTCCTAACTTTGAGAGCTCATAACTTTTGATAGGATTGTCCAACAAAAGTGAAACTTAAATATTCGGAATCAGTATTAAGAAACGAATAAACTTTATCAACAAAAGAAATTTTGCTTAAAAATTGAGCGAAAAAACTCATTTTGAGCACTTAATGCATTGAATTTATTTTCGCACCTGGTAATCGAATGCATCGTTTATTCGGTCTTCTGGCTTTTTTAAGCCTAATATTGTCATAGTAGGATCTTGCTGGAGGAAGTTGTATACTTGACAATAAAAGACATCTCAAAAAACTTTAAGGGCCGCAAACCTATTTTGAGAAAAAAAACGGATAACACCACGAGAATCGGCATGATAAACTGAACAACATCTGTGAATTTCAGCTAAGTTGATTCCCTGGAGTCTTTTTTTGATGCACTGTGCTATTCATAATACAGGAGTCCCTGGCTTTGGCCCTGGACAAAGTTTATAGCTAATATAATTCAAGATATTTATCACCTAACTACTACAGTCAATTTCACACATGATGACTCGAGATAAATTAAATATTTCATGGAGGTTTACTTTTATACCTCTCTACCCCAAATCAGTAGCCAATGAATGTTCAGTATCCAAGGACCAATCAAAATTGAGCAGATTTTTTCTATTCCCAATATTTCACAACTTTCCATAAAGTGTTTGTTTCAAAATTAAATACTACATGTTATGCCTCATGGGATAGAGAATTTTTTGCTCTTTCAAATGAACTAAAAATCATTGCTGTGTCTTTAGTAATAACTGAGATAAAATAACTCTGTTATCTTATGGTGTACAGAAAAAAGAAAAGCACCATTCTATAGACAATTGAATATCCCATGTTATCCCTGAATATTTTTGAGAAACTGTAAAAGGTGTAAGAATCATTGTAAATATAAATCGTTGTTTGTTTCAACAATGTTAAATTCACTCAGAAGTTTAATGGTGAAATAAAAAACAAGGAAAAATTATTTTAAAATAAGGAATTTCTGAAAGATTTTCTTATTTTAGAGAAGAGAAATGGTATGGAGAAGGAATTGGAAAACATCTCAATCTATAATGACTTTGAAAAACGTAAAAATAATAACTATGATTTTGAATAAATAATATGGAGAATAAATTCTTGAAAAAAGAGTCGAAAACCATATTTAGAACAAATTGAAAAAGAGATGGAAAGGATTGCTCTAAAGGTGACAATTTAAAGGATTGACAAATACCTATGAATCATATGTATTACATAAAGAAAATTATTGTTTGGTGTATAGGGTGGCGAACAGTTCGCACTCTTGGAAATGTTCATCTAAATGTATTGTATAGACTTTTTGGTGAAAGGGGATTGACTACTGGAATGCTTTTCACACATTTAAAATTTCTATCTTATGGTGGGGGGGAGTGGGTTTTCTCTCTATCTTGTTTTAGCTTTTTGTGAAATTTTTGTTCATATTTTTTATCATCAACAATTTCCTAGTTAAAAGTTTTATTAGCCGATTTATATTTACAATGATTCTTACACCTTTTACAGTTTCTCAAAAATATTCAGGGATAACATGGGATATTCAATTGTCTATAGAATGGTGCTTTTCTTTTTTCTGTACACCATAAGATAACAGAGTTATTTTATCTCAGTTATTACTAAAGACACAGCAATGATTTTTAGTTCATTTGAAAGAGCAAAAAATTCTCTATCTCATGAGGCATAACATGTAGTATTTAATTTTGAAACAAACACTTTATTGAAAGTTGTGAAATATTGGGAATAGAAAAAATCCGCTCAATTTTGATTGGTCCTTGGATACTGAACATTCATTGGCTACTGATTTGGGGTAGAGAGGTATAAAAGTAAACCTCCATGAAATATTTAATTTATCTCGAGTCATCATGTGTGAAATTGACTGTACTAAGTGTACACATTATATTTAAAATAATAATTTCTGACTTCTAAGCAAATTTTAAATGTAACAAGCCGTTATTCATTTGATAAATATGTATTACAAGAGCGTATGAATTTATCACCTTGGTAACGTATCATTTAAAATTTATCAGAAAATTTAATTCATGCAACCTAAAAGTTGAACTTAAATTCACGTGAATTTTAATATATATTGGTCATCAAATTCTATGAAAAATTCAAATCTTATAAATTTTAGGCTAAAACTCATCGATTAAAAAATTGAGAGTTTATAAAATCTTTAGAGCACATTATTTTTATCATACAGCACTACAGATTCCGTTGGTGATGAATTCAACTGAATTCAATAACTGGTCCCATTCAGATTCCATGTTAATGATACTAGTAAATGAGATGTACACCATACTAAACACCAAAAAATAATAACTCTGAACTCAGAGATTCAAATACAAAGAATTGTGTTTGTTGCTGCTAAAATATGCTTTTGAAGATTTTTGAGAACTCATTGGTCGTGATAATATTCTTACTGATGATATATTCGTATTTTTCTTCTATAACATCATTTAAATTGATAAAATTAAGAAAGTGTGAAATAAAATTCTTCTTGTAAATAATTTTTTTCTCTACAATCTCTCCGATATCCACTGGATCAATATGGTGTATTAGTGTATTGCTATCTTTTTCGTTTAAATAAAATACCAAATGCTGTCCTTCGATGGCAATTCGATTAGCGAATATATATTTTTCGATTTCTTGTTCATTTTTGTATTTAATAATGATATTTTCACCTGATATATTTTTTCAATAATTTAAAAGCATTGAAATTAATTATGTATATTATTTCTTCAGCAGAAATTCAATAGAATAAATCTCATAAATATTGTGGTAGAATTAATATGGTTCTCATTCTTTATTTCCGTCCAAATATCTTAATGATCAACTTTATGCGACCTGAAACTATATGAAAAGATTTTTTAATGTCCAATGAATAAGAAAAAATGAATTCAAATTTCTTTTGCCAATATCTACCAAATTATACGATATGAATAAAAATGAACTAATACCCTTCTGACCATTTTATTGCATTTTAATATATATATTGCACAAAAATATCTATGAATTTTTAACGTTTCGAAATATTTATCTTTTTACGTAAGTGCAGATTTAGTATGTCCTTGAGTTTAGATTTATAATTCAGTATGTTTTTGCTCAATATTAGTATGTATTACTAGAATATATTAATAAATAATCTGTTTTATTTTCAATATTCGAATTTTATCTCATTTGAAAAAAATATACTAATCCTTGTATTTGAGTATTTTCTTATATTGTCAGCTCATATGATCAAACGTATCATTGATTACTCAAGTAAAAATTCTTTAGAACCTTCCTTCAGCATAGATTTTTCTCTTGAATAGCCCGATCTGACTCATTCGATTTTGTTAAATTTTTAATCTATACCTTTTACAGACGAAAATAAGAAAAAACTAAATACAAAAAGGGACCTACATAGATTCAAAATGAGACAGTAAAAAAGGGGGTGGTATTTACGTCTTACAAGGTTACATTTTTATTGTAAAATACTATGTCTGTCCCGTTTTCTCCTCGTTTTTGGGCGTGTTTTTCCATTTCTCACCTCGCTAATTACAGGTTGTCTTTTAGTCTGATTATCAACTGTCGTTGACTTCTCGTTGGTTTCACATTTATCCAATTCTGTAATTGTAACTGGGCCACTGCATTGCACTAGAGCAGTTTTAATTGAAATTTTTTTCTCATTTTGAAATTCAAAATGTATTTTTTGAATTGGATTTTTTCTTGATCATAGCATGTGTTAAAAGTATGCCATATACCATTAATAATACATCTGCATATACCATTATACATACGACTATAAATAATTACATTATGCCTTATGTACACAAGCATATATTCTCATTTCGAATCTACGTGTATGTTTTTTTGTATTCAGAAACGTCTTATTTTCGTCTGTAAAAGGTATAGACAACAAATTTCATTCATATCGCATAATTAATTTCCATTGGACATTAACAAATCTTAAATATATGCCTGACGGATTAAGTTGATCATTAGGATATTTGGACGAGAAAAAAGAGTGAGAACCATATTATTTCGGCTACTATAACTTTAAAAGAGTTTATTTTAATTACTCAAGATAAGGCTAATCTGGAAATGTTATTAGTTAAATATTCACGTATACTTACATATACGTCCGAATGACCCATGGAAATATTCATCATTGGTTAATTTATAAAAAGAATTTTATAAGAGAAATATATATTTCGCCAGGTCTTATCAATCTCTAATCCTGGTTTGATTAAATAATATTTACACAGTTTTTTAATGAATAAATAGTTAATGAAAAATAGTAAAATCCATTTACAAAACTTCCAATTGATGAAAAACCAAAAAACTTCTCCATTCTTGATTTGTTTAAGTATAGAGAAGTAAGATTAAAAACTGCAAGTCATGAAGATGGTTCTTTTGGATACATAGGTTAGGGTCCTCTCCCATTATGAAGAACTTTTCTCTTATTTTAAGTTCTGTTAGATTGTCGTTTGGGCATTTAAATAAAATTTTGAAATTTTCTTCATTTGCCTCACAACCACATCTATCCAAATGTTTTTTGATTGAAGAACTATTCTTATTGAGATGCTCGTGTATTCTAATCGCAAGTCTTCTTTTGGTCCGTCCAATGTATTTAGCACCACAGGTAGCTTCGAAGCAGTAAATGAGATTTGATTGTTCTTTTGGTTCTAGCCTATCTTTAAGTTGAAATTTGATCAAACTTGTTGTTTTGAATACAACCTTCAATTGTATGCCATTATAATTTTCATTTACAAGTGTGTTCAGCTTTCTTCTTAAGTCATGGCTATGTCCATCTCCCTTGAATGTTAGTCTGACATGAATTTGGATATTCGATTCACTCTGTTCATTTTGAGTCTCTTGTTGGTTAGCTTCTTCTTCTAAAGCCTTCTCAATGTATTTTCGAACGAAGTTATCTGGATATCCATTTTCCTTCAGTCTTTCTTTTATTCGGTTTATCTCATTTAGTACCTCTTCCTCACTGACTATTCTCTTGGTTCTCTTGATTAGACCGATGATTAAACCTGATTTGTAACTTTTCGGACAAAAGCTTTCGAAATGTAGATACTTTCCCGTATCTGAATTCTTTTTGTGTATATTTCTCCGGAGAGTACCATCAGGTTTTTATAGTCAGCTTTACATCTAAGAAACTTAACGTATTGTCTATTTCGTCTTCTTTTGTATATTTGATATTTGGGTGAATTGAATTCATCTCTCTGTGAAATCCTAAAATAGATGCATTCGGTTTCATTATGATAAAAGTAACATCTACATATCTTATATACATTTCTGTATATCTGTTGATGATCTGGTCCATTCGTTCTTTTTCTAGGTAACCAAGGAAAATGTCTGCTAATATTGGACTTAGTGGGGACCCCATAGCTAACTTTGTAAATATTATTTAATCAAACCAGGATTAGAGATTGATAAGACCTGGCGAAATATATATTTCTCTTATAAAATTCTTTTTATA
This sequence comes from Gyrodactylus bullatarudis, assembly GCA_012064415.1. Classification (NCBI taxonomy): domain Eukaryota; kingdom Metazoa; phylum Platyhelminthes; class Monogenea; order Gyrodactylidea; family Gyrodactylidae; genus Gyrodactylus; species Gyrodactylus bullatarudis. The sequence continues at coordinate 21,212 of SSNU01000107.1, forward strand.
AATCTGGAAATAGTCTTCGCCTTGAATTTGATATATTTAAATCTATTTTAAGAGCACTTTAGATATCAATAGTAAATAAGGGTCTTCACATGAGAACAATGAATGATATGTCATTCAAAAGTAATTAAATAATCTATTGAGATAAGTATAAAGATCTTATTTAAGATGATTATATTGAACGGGACCAAACGTAAAATAGAGAAATAATACCTTAGATAGTAAACTTAATTTGAACATCCTCTCTCTTTTAATTCAATAAAAAATCAGAGCAATCTTATAATCATAGCAGGTTTTACTTTCAAAAAAATTTTTTAACTTCATTCAGGTTTAATATAAGATTTATTCGCAGAAAAAATTAATATTTTAATTTATAATAATGGTAACTCACTGGTTATTGATTTGATTTTCTCGGCCCACCCAACGAACGCTTTGTTGAAACAGATACTAAACTCCTTGAGTTTATCGTTAAGAAGAATATATCCATGAGAATGTATACCGATAGTTTCAAAAACAAGACTGTTAATATTTAATTCTGCAACTTTTATATCATTTAGGTGAAAATGTAAAAAGTTCTCGATTATTTCAATTTTGTTGAATTCAACTTGCTCTCCATCATCAACGTAGAAAATTAAGCCAAATTGCTCTCCTCTTCTATCTATATTATAATTTTATAGGTTTAATTCCGAAATTCGCCCAAAAATTTCCAAAAATCAACCCCAGAAATTTTTTGTAATATTCACCCCAAATATAGTATTTTTAATAATAAGAAATAATTTAATTTAATAATTTCTCTACTCATTTTTTCAGCGCTTGATATTTTACGGCTTTTGCACGGTCTTTCATTTTTATTTACTCTGTAACCTTCAAGTTCCGACTCCATCCAGATTTTCGAAGTCACGGAGCATGATAATCTCCAAGTAAGCTGCTTTCAGGGAGATTGTTTTGCATTCATATGGGGCATACATTTTAAAAACAACTTCTAGTTTTTTAGCCAAGGCATACAGATGTTAATAGGGATATTCATTAACTCTTCTTATTTCACTATTTTGATCTTGAGAAACAATAAATCTTCTTTAAGGATAGTAAAAATTTGTAAGAAAAGGTTCTATAATGAGAAAGTTCTTTCAATCTTTCTAAAACTTATTTAGGTTGTACAAAGAATTTGAATCATTCAAGTTACGCCATTCAATAAGAGGGGAATTTTGCAATGAGAATAATTGATTTGAGTTGAAGAGTTGAAATTTTTCTTTGGGGTGATTTTTGGAATTAACCCAATTTTATATTCATTAGGCTCAACAATTCTTTATTTTTATCAGGGAAGAAATATAAAATATTGGAAAACACATGAAAAAAACACTAGTCATATAAAAAAATGACGAATCAGTGACTTATTGGTCAAAATTTAGTCATTTATAAAATGATATTCCAGAATAATTTTAATTAAATCATTCTTCGTATTTTTCATTTATTACATGATGGATAATTCTGATACTTCACTTGTGATGATATAAATTCGGTACTTCGATCTTAACTAAAGGATAACAGTACTGACATTTGTATATGTAGCCAGTGTGCCAATAAGACCAGCTCCAACAAATCTCCAGCATGTTGAAGTGTTCGCGCATAGCACATATGTCTTCGGAATTTTAGACTACTAGTCACTTATGAATTGGAATGCTAAATCTGAACTCTTTGAATATATTGAGCATATTAGATGGTGCAAAATTACATACTTTTATTAATCAATCTGATGAATTAAAATTGCAGCCTGCAATAATGAACATTAATATACATAAATCATATAATAAATTCATTTTATTCAATCAAGTTCCAATTTTTTTTCGTTATTTTGGAAAAATCTGACGGGTAGGGACACTAATCAAGCAGCTATATGAAATCATCAATGAATTTGGATTTCTTTTTAGAGTAAATAAAACTGAAGTGATTAGTACATGCATTTATTGATTAGTCTTCTCACCTAAAAAGTTCTTCAGAACGGAAAGATCATCATTAAGAATGAGATATTTCACAAATCTTCCGTTCTCTTCAACCTCGAATATCGCTTGAAATTCAAAGCATTGTAATATTCTAAGAGGCTTGAGGATTATTCTTTGATTATCTTTAAGATGAAATTCACAAACGTTTTCGTTGGCAATCATTTTTTCATAGCTATGAATTCTTTTTTCATTGTCGATCAAAACCTTTGGCCTAGATTCTATAAGAGTAGATTATTTAACAATTTTTATGGAAATGAAATTCGATCTGGAACTAGTAATATGAAAATAATGGAAGCCAGTCAACCTATAAAATTAGAACTGATAATCTAAGGATTGTAATAATGTGAATCCTATGTGCCTTTATAAGATTTTTTCCTCCATCTATATATGCAATAAATAACAGAGTGATTATTTATTGGCTTGGAACATTTTGCAAGTAGAATTTTAAAGAATTTTTTCTTTCTAATAGAAATAAATGATTTATCAATACCTAATTTTTTGATAAAATTTTTAGATCATAGAAAATTTTTCAGGAAAAATTCAGGATTCTAGAATATAAAAGCTTTGAAGATCGTATTTGATAGAGATAATGCAATCTTTAACTGAAGAATATTTTGATATAACACGAAAAAATTAATAAGACTCAAAAAATTGGCTGTTAATAGATTAAAGCTCATAATAAACAAATAAGAAAGGATGCCGAGAAAATTTTTGAGGAATAAGAATATCCTCTATAGACAAACTGGGAAGAATGTCAATACTTTGAAAACCGCCGAAGCCTTCTTCATCAAGAAAGAAAACCCTAGCCTATGCAAACAGAAGAAAATAATAAAACCGCTTGGTCTTAATTGGCCAAATGTGAACAATAGAAATGCATCCTCAGGTCAGGCTAGTAGCCAACCTCAAGAATCAAGGAAAAGAATGAGGCGTTCAGATGTAGAAAATAACTCTAACAAAATTACCAAATACTTCAGCCAACAAAATTGAGAGTGAAATCTATAGTATCCCTGACTTATTACATGTGTTCCAACATTATTATTGTTATCATGATGATCAATGCTATATACAATGTATACTTTACACAGACCCCATATGTAAAGATTACACTACACTCTAAGTTTATGCCTGACCTTGTATACTTTCATATCATATATGCATGAGAAATGTGACCCACCCTAGTGTGGGTAGTGTCAATCATCTCAAAAGCCATACAATTATGACAATGTGATAACTCGACAGACAATGCAAATGCCCTCCAACCCTGATCATTATGAGAGCCAATCAGATTTATTTATATTTTTCTTTGTTTTTTACTATATATTTGGCATGTAAGAGGCTGAAGAGTATGCCTGAAATAAAGCGCTTATTCCTCAAAATTTTCTCGGCATCCTTTCTTATTTATTTAAATGCTCTCACCGTTTGCACAACTGACTGATGATATTAAAAGTCATTCTCATATCATAACAAACAATTTTTCTCTTACGGATATAATCTGAGAAATAAGATTTTACATAGTATTATACAACATCATCTAAATCAGAATGCTGTTCGTTTTTAAGATATTCGAAATAATGCAATTTAATTTATAGTGAACAAGAAGAAAAGAAAAACTGCTCGACAATCAAACAAGAACGCAAAAGACATCGTGGCCAATTTCAGATTGACTGTTTTTTTAAGACAAAAGTAATCTAAAGGCTGAGAGCGATGTCTCTAACCTCCCCCTACCTAATTTTATATAGAAATATAAATTTTATTGGTTTATCAGGTTCATATTTTAAGTTGATATTGACGAGGAGAGGTAGGAATGCTGCAATTATTGTTTTGTAAGGAAAGAGTCTATTTGTAACTGCCCACTGCATTTTTCCTTTTCGTTCCTTTTTTTATAATTGCATGCTTTCATTGATTGGCTTGAAACTGTAAATAACTGGTAGAAAAATAATTTGATTATCAACTATTGTTGACTTCTCTAGGTATGCATTTTTATCAAGCGTAACTGTTTCTGATCATCTAGAGACGTAGTTTCCACTACTTGCTCATTTGTTTCATGATTTCGTTCAAAAAATTTTGTCTCAGCTTTTGAGTAGAGCTGCAAAAGGGTTGTTTATCAAGGGACTTCTTCTGATTTTGTAACTTTTGAGGGGAACTAAATTTAGGGTCATTTTCAAGAAAGCTAGCTAATCCTGCTAATTTTTGTTTCCTAATGAATCTGTCTTTTCCTTTGATACTCAGTTTTGTTGCCAATTCCTTTTGTTGGCAAAAATCAAGTTTTAACTTCGTGATGTAGTAGGATTCTGCTTTGTTCAAGAACCCTTTGATAGACTTAGGATCACCAGGATTGGAATAAAATGCTGAAGTTGTACACATCAGGAAAAAGGGAACGAAAAAGGAAAGATGCAATGGGCAGTTGACTATTTCCATAAAAAAATTAGAAAAAAATCTAGAACAATAACCATTTTTCAATTTTAGTTTCTGGAGATTCAGAAATCTCGATAATCCAGAACAGGAATGAAGGATCTGATCGGCATTAAGACCAACTCTTTGGCATAGCCGAATAATACCAATGGTGTTTCGTACAATATGTTGAATTTTTGTAAAATACTTGTGTTTTGAATTGTTTTATTCAAACAATCCACAGTAAGATTTTGTTTTTCTATGGATTTATAATGGATTTTCTGGAAATATAAACGGATATACGAAACTTTCAGCATTTTTCACATGTTGAGACCCGGAGTTGAAGAGATGGTTTAAAAATGTTAAGAAGTGAGGGGGGGGGGTGGACTTATTTTAACTTTAGGCGTTGGAAGAGAATAAATGAATCACAGAATGAAGATTTTTACGTAGTTTTTGATTGGAATTTGTAAACTAATGTGATTGTGGAGCCTCATATATAGGTAGAACTATAAAGAAATTATCTACACGAGCGGAAGATCACCTGAAGAAGGATACTGCGGCTACTAGGCACCTTAGACAAGAAGATCATACACTTTCAATTTCTAATTTTTCCGTTTTATACAAAAACCCCAATGATGACAGCATAGATGTATGGGTGAAAGAAAAATTTCTTATTAACCTATATAAACCTAATCTATGTGTTCAAAAAAACTATTCCTATAATTAGAACGGTAATATTGTCAAACTTCATCTAATATATTACAGTTGTGATTTAGATTCATAAGGAAGATTAGAAAACAAGCGAATAATAAGTGATAAACGTTTTATTTCGCCGGATCTCTTCAGACTTAATCCCGGGCTTGAATTATATACTTTTACAATGCAATTATTAATGCTCTTCCATTGGTTTAAGAAACTATTCCTATAATCTTCAATTACCTCGGCCAATTTAAGCTTTTTCACTTTTCTCTCTACTGTTGCTATTTATTGGAGAGTTTTGGTGTTTTTTCAGCTTGCATTTTATTCTTATTTTCTTTGACTTTACTATTTCTTTCATGATTTGTAAAATATTATCTTGAATGAGATCTTAACTAATATCGTTTTTGAAGAATTACCACTGATGATGCTTAAAGAAATGTTCATTTGGTTTTAATATATCTTCTTTAAATTTTCTAAATGTAGGTTTCTCAAAGTGTCACTTTAAAAATGATAAAATTCTAAAAAGTCAATGATTAAAATAACTTGCCGATTCCCAAAGCGGATAATGGTTCATCTTTCAACTCGACAGAATTCCTACAATGGAATCCGCCCTATAGAAAACTAAGAAAACTCCTCTCACTTTGCAAGACTTTTACCTGTATCTCATTTCCTATAAATTTCTTATTCAATATTCAATCACCAATTATATGCTGAGGTTTAATTTCGATTTATTATATTGAAAAATGAGTGGTGATCTGAATGACATAAACATTTTTGATGCATCCCACCCTTTGGAGATGCCGCTGAGATTTTGTATTACACCTTGTAAAATGCTGAAGAACCTTTGAGTTAAAATGCTGGTGCATTTTTTAGTCTAATCTGTAGATAAGCGTCCTTAGGGTCAAAGTATGCTTATGATTCAATGAACTTATTTATGTTAGACTGAAATTTGTGCATAGCCCTAATGGACGACTAGTCCCTTCTTTTTTAACCCTTTCGATACCAGAGGTCATATATGGGACTAGGTTTCCGACCTACTCTGGAGAAATTTTTATTCAAACAGTTCTCTTTTGGAGGTTTAGTGATAGTCCCCAATATTCTAACCACATTTTTATAAGGGACCAACGTGTCATCTATCAACTTCCTTGCTGAGACTTTTATTCTCTTCAAGAACAGGTTGAGTGTGAGCACTGCCAGAATTGGTCTCATCTCGTCGAGTAGTCCGAAGCTCTAAGCCTAGATTTAATCAAAGAAAAACTCGACAGAGAACCTTGCTCCAACACAAAAAATTCTTCCCAAATCAACTTTACATTGACTTTTTCCTTGAACTTTTTCAACATACCTTTCACGATTGACTCAAAAGATTTGGCATCAATAAAGTCTATGCGAAAACTTAAAGCACCAGATCAAAACTCTCAGGATTGAGCATTCCGAGCCAATAATTCACCATTTCAGAATTCCACGATTAAACTTACGGTAAGACTTAAAATAAGATTTATTTAAACAATCATGAAATCATGACTCTTGACTGGTTTGAAAAATGAGCGGCAATCTGAATAATATAAACTTAGTCAACAAATTTAATGCAATAAGCATTGCAAATATACGAACTATAATTCATCCGCACTAGTAATAACTCTCCTAAAGGGTATTTTTAATTCCTTTTGCAAAGTTTTTCCGTTTGATAGTTACTAATAGCTTTTTTATCTGAATGGCTTAAAATTCATATTCACAAAAATAACTAGTGACCAAATTTCGCTAGTAGGTTGAATGTCTAAAAGCACTTCTTTTTCTATATTTTGATTATAAAATTATTATATTGTCATATGAAATAAAGAAAATTCGTATGCATTATAAATAATGTTTATAGTTACTTACCACTTAGTGAACAAATCTTTGCAGTATTCTTAATCAATATGTCTATATATTTATTTTTATATAGTACATTTCTAACAATATAATGAATTTTGTAACTATTGAAGTTAATCATAGCAGTTTGAAAATTTAAAACGATTTTTGTATCATCATAAACGAATTGCATTATTCCATTACTCATGGAAAAAGAGTCGAAGAATCCGATAAATTCTAAATCATTTCCTTTCAATTCAAAAATTGCTCTCAAATTATTGAATGTTCTTTCTATAAAAAATGAAATAATATATTATTACTACTCTTTGGAAACTTATGAAAATGTAAGCAAATTTTGGAGCTATATTTGAGAATAATCCAATTTTAGAACAAGAATCAAAGAACGAAAAGATAAACTTATACAAATAAAAATGAATCCCATATTTTTAAACATTTTGTCAATAAAATTTGCATTAAATTTTGAATATATTTTATTGTTCAAAAACTCTTAGTTTTACTACTATATTCTTCGGATTATAATTTTTATTTGAGTGGTAATATTGCCGAACGTCATCAAGTATATTGTTACACGATTCTAGACTCATAAGGAAGGTTGGAGAACAAGTATAAAATAAGTGATAAACGTTTTATTTCGCTGGGTCTATTCAGACTTTGTTGAGAAGGATAATCCCGAATATTATTTCATATTTATATTCGAGCCAAATATTATTTTAAAAAATATGTTTTAAACAATTTGGCTCATAGAGATTTTTGTTTTAATTGTTAATAAATATAACTTTCCCTAATCCCCGAAAACGTGTGTTTACTATGTCTCATCCAAGAACTCAACAAACTGGCGACATGGTCCCTAAGGATGAAGTCGACGAGGAGGTACCCAAAATTTTCTCCGACGACAATGAAACCAAAAGTCTTGGCCCAACCCCAACTGGTAGCCAAAAAAATTCCCTAAACGATGCTGAACAACAAGTTGTGAAGCACGCCCGAAATCAACCCGATGACTATGTCCAAGAAAACCCTAAAACTCCCGATTACGAAGAGGTTCCCGAACAACTGCCCTATTGTGAGAAATTGCCAACAAGTCCTTGTTGTTCAAAACCATTGGCTCCATTGACACCAATCAGATATCCTAATACCCCAGTCAAGTCAAAAAGTAGCCAAAGCAAGGTCCGCTTTTCAAAAACCCAAACTAAAACTACCATCCCTCAACCTGCCACTGCCGCGCCCCAACCAGGTAGTGAAAGCTCTGATGAGTCAGACGACGACATTGAACTTACCAAGGTCGACAAGAAGATTTACAAAAAACTTCTCAAAGAAGTCCTTCGCAAGCGTACATTAGATGAGGAAAAGTCCCTAGCTGCCGCATCGTACCTGCAATCCCTTGTGACCGCGACCCCTAAGTATCAAGCCAACAAGTCCCAATTCATGGGCTGGTAAAAAATGCATGGCAAATTTTTTGAAAAGCATATCCCTAAAGTATCTGAATCAAAACGTGTTAGTGCCTTAGTGAGATGCCTTGGCGAGGATGAACAGTCCCGCTACATTAACAAGGTCACCCCGGCAGACACTGAACAGATACCCTACAATGAAACAGTCAGTACTATGGACGAACTGTTTTCAAAATCTTTGTCTATGTTAAACACCCGATTGGACTTCATGCAAAATCGCATGGGAGACAAAGACGTCGAACTGTTCACCGCTGAGCAGAGAAAAGCTTTCGAGAGGATAAGTTTCTCTGACCTTAACAATCCCGAATCATTTTTGGCACTCTATTTCTTATCGAATTTTAACAGGTCAAAATACCCTAAGGTGTACAGTAAACTGGCTTTGTATTACGACTCAAACCCCAAATGCTCCCAGGACGACCTAGTCAGGCTTGGATTTAGGAGCAGACCTGTCCTTAATTAACACGACTACTTACGAGGCAATCGGCAGTCCAACCCTATACCCGACGTCCCAAACCTCAATTGGATACCTTGGACAAACTGCAATCCCTATTCTTGGTTATGTGAACGTCCCTATTGTCACCGAACAAAAAACCATAAATTGCTTTTTGTATGGCGTTTCCGCTGGTGGTGAAAACATTTTCGGTAATAACCTTATTCACGCGTTCGACATAACAATAAAGCCTATTGATCCCTATCTTCTCCCTATCAGTTAACGATATTATAAGTGAGATTTTAGCTTTGAACGAAGAGTCCCCAGGTCTTTGTATTCATAAAGCTTCCCTAACCTTTAAAAAGTATGCTAGACCAGTGTTCTGCAATCCTAGAACTAAGGCTTATGGTGTCGAAGCCCTAGTCAAGTCTGAGGTAGATTCATTAATTGAGAAAGGTATCTACTCTAAAGTAGCTACGTCCTTATTTGCTGCTCCTATATTATTTGTTAAGAAAAAAGATGGTTCTTTACGAGTTTGTGCTGATTATGCAACAGGTCTTAATTCCTAAGTCTTAGACCATGGCTATAACCTCCCTACTAATGAAGATATTTTCTCAAGAATTCATTCTGCGAAATATTTCACTGCCTTAGATCTCTCAGTCACTTTTCTACAAGTTGAGCTTGACGATGAGTCAAAAAAGTTGATGACGATCAACACCAAATGGGGTTCATTCCAATGTAATAGGCTCAATTATGCTGTAAAGCCAGCCCCAAAAATCTTTCAGCAAATTATAGATTTAGTTCTTAACAACTTCCCTAATGCCCGAGCCTACATAGATGATATTCTCATCTGGGGCCCAGACTTGAACACCTTATGGAACTACACCCTAGAAGTAGTTTAAAGACTTGTGAAATCTGGACTCAAGTTAAATTCCGATAAATGTGTATTCGGCAAGGAAAGTGTGGAATTCCTTGGCTGTATCCTATCTGAAAATGGTCGTAGCCCTAACCCTATTTTATTCTTATTTTCTTTGACTTTACTATTTCTTTCATGATTTGTAAAATATTATCTTGAATGAATTCTTAACTAATATCATTTTTGAAGAATTACCACTGATGATGCTTAAAGAAATGTACATTTGGTTTTAATATATTTTCCTCCAATTTTTCTAAATCATGAATTTAAGTGGATTTTCGGACGTTTTTGAAAAACTACGTGAATCCTTTATTCGTAATTTTTTTCAAGTTTCATCCAAAATTGTCAGTCATCTTATGTGCCTTTTTTAGAAATAAAAATTGATGAGAAATTAATAAGCTTAAGAGGACGATGTCTTTTTGAAGTTTATATACCTTCAAAGCATGGCAAGTACGGTATCAAAGTTTGGGCGGCTTAGGATCCCAAAACTTCTTATCTATATTGGCTAAGAAAATAATACTACAGAAAAAGGTTAAGGAGCTAGATTCGTGAAGCAACTCATCCATCCATTTTTAAATCATGAAAGAAATTTCACATGCGATAACTTTTTTACCACGTATGATCTTGCGATGTATTTGAAACTAAATCAAACTGCCTTAGTTGCACTTGCAAAAAGAATCGTTCATTCCTTTCGCCAGGTTTTCAAAATAAATCAATTGAAGGACCAAGCAAACCTAATTTGTAACTGTTGTGAACCTGTAAATTAGAAATGAGAAATATATTTAATTGAAAAATACTGAATCAACTTCATTATTCTGGAATTTTATAACAGGTTGTGCGATAAGTAATGGGACTGAATACATGTAGAGAATAGTGACTCACTCATAATAATCCAAGTTAAGACAACAAGACAAAATGAACAATCATTAAGAAGATATAGAAAATTACAATTCAACCAAAAAGTTTGAATAATAAAACAAAAATTTAGATTGTAAAAATTAATTGTCATAGAGATTTTTTATTTTAATTCAATAAATCAGAGTTTTAAAAAAGCTAAACACGTGATTTAAGTATTCACTGCTAATTGACTCAAGACAAAGTATTTGCTAAAATCTTTGATGATAAGAAAGAGAGATGTGCTGGAGACACAAAACATACAGAAACAGAGTTTATTAAAAATTACTCGAGAATTATCAATTTGATATCAGTAAAAATAGTTTTCTGATGAAATAAGACATGTCTCCTAAAAAATTTTTAGTTTTCTAATCCCATAAATAAAGAATTCATCAAATTTTGACTTGAGATAGAGGATCAAATCCATTTTCTAACAAAGGTTCTAGAGATTTGAAATATGGATTATCAGACGACGCAAGACGAAGACGATTAGGGAAATGACCTATGAATTGAATGTTATCCTCCTGAACAAAAGGTTTAATGTCTTTTCCGAAATCGGGTTTCAAGTTATACTTGAGAGATATGGGTTTACAGAATTTCGGATATTTTTATCCAAGACTAAATTGCAACTGAATACTCTAGATTTCTTCATAAAATGATTTGTGCCAGTGTATTTGGAAATCTGCCGAAAATAGTTTGTAGAAATTGTAAAAGCTAATTTTATCAACTTAATTATTTATAGTTAACACTGTTAACTTAACAGACGAAACTTGTAATGAAATAAGAAAATAGAAATTTGACGAAGAATATATAATTTTGATTGAAATCATTTCAAAGATTGAAAAATATTTTTATTGAAGACAATTTTGAGGTTATTTTTGGAAAAAAATTTTTGAAGCGCGACGGAGATCTTTATCGAAAAACACTCCCACTCGAAAGATAAGTCGAAGGAGGAGAATGATAATGATCAACCTTTGTATCTAGTACTACCTTTCAAAGGAAATGCAAGCAAGGCTATTTTGCAAAACAAACTGTCGAATATAACTAAGCGAACATTTCCAGGTCAAAAACATGCAAAGGACGTCCAAACTAATCAACGGCCGCAATAAAGATCAAATCCCAAAGCTGAAAAATAAAGGGGTTATTTACCACTTCAAATGCTCATGTGGATTTTCATATGTAACACAAACGACCCGATCACTTGGAGAGAGAATAAGAGAACACCTCAGGCCAAAACATAACAGTGCAGTTCAACACCATCTAGAGGCAACAGGTCACTCCGCAGATGCGTCAAACTTCAAAATCTTATACCAGGTCAATCCAACAGAATCAAGCAAGACCAGACAAGCAAATTTGAGCTGCGCTGAGAGCCATTTCATCACCAAGCTCAAACCAAATCTATGTGTTCACAAAGAATTTGCAAATAAATTAGGATTCAAAGGTCGTGATGACCACATCAAGAGCAAGCAGATTGCGAAGATCGGAAGAATTCTAAGTCTGGATGTTGGAACTCCTACTCGTTGCTCTACACAAATTGAGACAGGAAAAGAAACTGAAATCAATCAAGCTGATAATCTTCTCTCTCAAATCCAGTGTACAGCCCCAGCAACTATTACAGAATTGGCAAAATTTGAAACCAATGAGAAGTCAACAATAGTTGATAATCAAATTATCAGTCAACCTGTAATTAGTGATAAAAGAGAAAGGAAAAATTGCTCAACAACCAAAAGAAAACGAAAATGGTACAGTGAGCAGTTACAAATTGACAACTTTCTCAAAAGGCAAAAGTAATTAGCAAGAGATGAATTTCACAGCAAGCTCTCCACCCTCTCGAAGCCAAAATGAACCAATGGAAGGTCCCAAATAGAGCATTTTAATAGTATTTATATGTTAACCGGGGTAGAGTCTGAAGAGACCCGGCGAAATACAACGTTTATCACTCAAATTTACGCTTGTTGTTCTCTAACCTTCCACATGAGTTTAGAATCTAACAAAAATGTTGGGTTCATTTTTCGAATTAACCCATTTAAATATGATATAATATAGGAAACATGATGTTGATAAGCATTACAACTCATTCTGTTATTCTAAATATTTATTATTTGTTCTCGTTAATAGGAACTTACTCTCTTCTAAGTGATTCATTTTTTCTTTGTAAATCTCCCGTGAAACGATTCGCATGATTCTATTTCGATATATTACTAAAATATTATCAAATGTTGCATCGAATAAATGTATTGTGAATTTTATAAGTTCCACCCTCTTATATCCCTCATATTTATAGAGAATTAATTCACTTAAATTTCTCTCATAAGTATCATAATAAAGTTTTTTTATTTCTCCATCCTCATCAAAAATTATATAGAGTTCTGTAAAAAACAAATATTCAAGAATTTATCAGAACAGATACAAGTCTTATAACGTGAGAGAATAATATCCCAGTTTTCTCAATAAATGTAGTGCAAATATTAATATTATCATTTCTTGGATGCATGGACCAATCAGTATCGAGGAAACACATAGAGAAGCTCACTTATTTTAATCATACAGTGATGTTTTTTCTCAGATTCAATTTCAAAAATAAACTCAATAAATGCTTATATATGTATCGATCTGTTGAAATGATAGAAAATTCACAAAATCAGATCAAAAACCTCTACAATCTTGAATATGATAGAATTGAAAAAAAAATTAAGAGACCATATTAGGATAAAACCCAAACAAGGATATTTCTTTCTTATTAAATATTTTAAATTCTCTCATAAAAAAATGTGACCCACAATAACAAAAATAATATGACATGTGAAGCCTTACAAAATATCTTCATGTCAACTTTCAACAATTCTGCTCCAGTAAACACCCAAGCATTCATCCATTGTGATTCATGCTCTAATTATCAAAATAATACCTTTATGAGTTTTTCTGAGTTCAACGAATTATTAAGAAAACACAAGAATAAAAACACTAAAGATTCTTGTATAATTAGTGTCTCAAGAAAATTATTGGCTCAATTCTTTTCATTGAAATTCTTGGTATAATTGACATAGAAAAAATAGATCCTAATCAACATAGATTCTGTAGAGGCAAATCCTGTGAGACCAATATTTTTAATTTCCTGAATTATGTATCATTTTTTAACAAGTATAAAAAGAAATCTAACGTAATTTATATTAACTTTTCTAAAGCCTTTGACAAAATCTATATTCACAAAATTATTGAAATCTGTCACCACCACGGAGTATGTTCACATCTCCTAGAAATGCTAAAAATATATCTAACGAAACGTAAACAATATGTGTCCTTTGAAAATATAGACTCATTACCTGAATTAATTACTTCAGGTGTACCACAAGGCTCCTAAGTAGGTCCTCTACTATTTAATATTGTCTTTTCTCAAATAAATGTCACTGGAGCTAAGATCTTCAATTATGCTGATGATATGAAGATTGTCTATAGCTTTGATGACGTTATCGACATTGATTTCATTAACACGTCTCTAAAAATTCTTTCAAATGATTTAATAGCCTTAGGGCTAAGCATCAATGAGAGTAAAACTTTCTTCGTAACACCTTTTACAACGATCCCAAGAAAATTTACTTGTAAATGAAAAAAAATCGATCCTAAATTCACAATGCGTGACTTGGGAGTTGAATATAATAACTTTTTGACTTTACAGAATATTATAAAGATATCCATAGATCCTTCATATCAAGATGCATACATAACGAAAAATCATGAGTTATTCAGCTTCATTTATTCAAAATTGTGATGATAAAATTCATAAGGAATTAGCAGAACTATTCTTGAGTCTTGTATTGCCATTCACAAAGCTTAAAAACCCTAAAGTAAAGTCTTTCTTCATGACAAATTTTTCATTTAACATTCTCTCTCATGAATTCTATCGGAATTATGTCAATGAATTGTATGAAAAAAAACTAGAAATATTGAAAACGGATAAGCTGAAAAGCCGATGAATCTCAAATAAACGGACAGAAGTATCTAAATTTCTTGGGTGGAGATTTAACGAAGCCACAAATTTCCTCAATACTAAGGTCCTATCGTTTATCTGAATCCCTGACTTCTGCGAAACTTATTCAATACATAAACAAAACAGTTGTTGCTCTTGATATATCACCTTAAAAACTTAAATTTGCTGATAACAGATGCAGCAAAATATAAACTGCTGCTACTACTCATCTCAAAATGAGTTATCCTAATTTATTTCATATCACTTGTCTTGCTCATTTACTACACAATTTGGCTATGAAAATAAAGGATTCTTACGGTACGGTGAATGAGTTAATATCCACGGTGAGAGCTCTAGTAGTTAAAAATCGACATCATCAAGTTATGTTTGATGAAATTGGTCAACCTCCTGCACCAATAGTCACAAGATGGGGAAGCTGGCTTGAAGTTCCCCAATACTGCAGCCAGAATTTTCCTAAAATTAAACAAATTGTTACAAGAATGACAGAAAAAACTGAAACCGTAATAAAAGATAAACAAGCAGTTGGATAGTCTGATAGTTGATTTGTCAGAGATTCTAATTAACTATGGACCAATTTTACCACTCATAAATAAGTTTGAGTCTAAATCACTGACAATCCATGAAGGTTTCAATATTCTTCAGAATCTCAATTTTTCTGAAGATCTTATTTGCTTGAAAGATTATCTTCAAAAGCGCCTTAAGAAAAATCTCATTTCGGAAATAATTTACTGGAGCAATCCGAGTATTTCTACTCATCAGTATTGCCTAATGTTAACTACACAATGTACTTCTTGTGATTTTGAGAGAACTTTCTCAAGAATGAAATATTTTCTAAACAATAGAGGCCAATTCAAAGATGATAGATTTGAGAATTATGTTTTTTTATATCTACAGGTAAAACCCCCTGAAAGTAGAACAGATTAATATCAATCGGGATAGTAGGCTTATTATATAGGGTCTTTTGGGGAGAAGACTAGTGTCGTTTCATTGGTCAGTCCCTATAGACCAATCAGAGTCGAGTATATATTTTCGTAATTTTCTGAAGTCATTTTGATCTGTAAGATAAATCTTTTTACATGAATGACAAGAGAATTCTTCGGGCTATCTTAAAAATAATTTTCCTAGCATACTGAATAAAAAACTTCTATATTTAAATTTTTTAGATAATATGAGTAGCACCATTCGAAAGAGCAAAAAAAGTTATGTACATTGTCAAATCTTCTATAAACCACAATTAAAACTGTAGGAATATTTTGATTTCGAAGTTAGATTCCGATTTGATAGATGAAACGAAGGTTAAAAATCATTTCAATCGAAATTCTGAATTCTGATTCCCCTGCCCACCCTAATTACGAATAAATCTATCCTTGAATACATATTACGTCATGGCTATGACCCCCAATGCATTAATGTGCGATAAACTATAGACCCCTTTTTCATTCAAAAAACAATGATTGCATATGGTGATAACTTTAATCATGGGGGAATAGTGTGTTAAGATTCCATTCAATAGTCTTTAGAGTATGAAAAACATTACGCTTCTCAGTCTTAGTTCATTGATAATTGTTCCATGCAACCTTTCGATCGGCTTCAACCAATCAGCCGATTGGGCAGGGGAATCAGAATTCAGAATTTCGATTGAAATGATTTTTAACCTTCGTTTCATCTATCAAATCGGAATCTAACTTCGAAATCAAAATATTCCTACAGTTTTAATTGTGGTTTATAGAAGATTTGACAATGTACATAACTTTTTTTGCTCTTTCGAATGGTGCTACTCATATTATCTAAAAAATTTAAATATAGAAGTTTTTTATTCAGTATGCTAGGAAAATTATTTTTAAGATAGCCCGAAGAATTCTCTTGTCATTCATGTAAAAAGATTTATCTTACAGATCAAAATGACTTCAGAAAATTACGAAAATATATACTCGACTCTGATTGGTCTATAGGGACTGACCAATGAAACGACACTAGTCTTCTCCCCAAAAGACCCTATATAATAAGCCTACTATCCCGATTGATATTAATCTGTTCTACTTTCAGGGGGTTTTACCTGTAACAGAATAAAAATATTTATTTCATATTAAATATTCTTTATATTACTTGAAAGTAGCAGGAAAATTTTTAAAGTCATATAATTCGACTCAAAAAATAAGTGCCTTTTTATAAGCCCCTATAAATGAGTTCTTTAGGTCATATTTTTGATGCTCTAGTGATCAGTGATCACTTATGATTTAAAATCCTGCTGTGATAAGTTAGTTCTAACAGGTTGTATCGACTTGCGGTTTTATTCTTAAAATCAAAAATAAGATATTTTGTATGTATCACACTAATTTCCGGAATAAAAATATATGTGAAATAACTAACATCATCATCCCTCTTTAATCATATTCTCTTTAATGATTTCTCGTCTGATCTTTGATAGGGATTTTATCTTAAGTTCACCAGATGTTTAAAATTGAATTTCTTTAACTCACTTTTTTTTGGTAATTTATTTATATTTTGAAGCTCAGATTGATAACCTAAAAAAATTTAGTAAATATCTGAAACTCAAAGTGGGGATTATGAGATTATTGAAAAATCTTTACTTCCCTCTCCCAAAAATCAAACCAATCATCCTTGGGCACTTTTTAACCAGTTCATAATAATAAACAGTTCAACCTCATCCTCAGCTCCTTAAATTTCTAATTTGTGTAATGGGTTAACATCCTATGTCAACATACATACCTTCAGCCTCCAATAAATGGTATATGCTGATGCCACAAAATCCTCTCAAAAAATAAATGTTCATACCAATATTAAAGAGAATCTGTGAACCTTTAACCCTCTCGGTCCCATGGCCAAAATGTAATGATTTCTCAAAATTTTTTTGTAATCCTATTAATCAGACCCTTGTAATCAAGGTTTGTTACTATCGTTTTTTTGACAGATGACTCCTTCATGCACTTCCTGTTGAGGTCGTATACGTCCGATCGGGACTAAGAGGGTTAGAAAAAATCTTAATCTACTTGTGTGCGAGAAAATTTTAATTAATATAATGATAAGCATCTCTTTATTATTTATCATGAAACATTTTAAAACAATTATTAGAAGAATTAATACACAAGAATTTTTTACAATGTGCACAGAAATAATAACTTTTTTTCTTGCAAACTACACATATTCTTCTATCTTTATCAAGTTCAACTTTCAGAGGTAAATGGTTCAAATCAGGCTCAATGCTCCTATTCGAAAGATTGAGGATTTCTTCAGCCTTTTCTTTGTATGATTTACGGCGAGGTCTAAAATTATTTTCAGGATCTGCTTCCAATCTTCTTTTTCTAGATTCAAGTTTGGCATCTTCGACTAATTCGTTAGACAATTTTAGTTGAAATTCCAAAAGGTCCATGGATTTATTCTCTTCAGTATTTTTCTTATAGACAAGCCAGGAATTTATAACGGCTGAATTCAAAATCCATCTAAAAATACTTGAGTACCAATACTTGTTCTATGTTCCAGTCTATACAAAACTTGATAGCTATCGAAGAAATCAACAGATCCCATTCCACTGTTGTAATTTTGCACCCTATAGGGAACTTGTACATCTTCAACCTTCTTAGATTTTGAGTTCCATTTTCTTTTGATGGCTATTGGTTTTTTAGATGCTAAGGTTGATGAGATTGTAACAGCTCGATTATCGTACCAGCGCAAAAGAAATACTTTTTCTAAATGTGAATATATAAGATCATAAGAGCCTCGGCCTTTTAATTTGAGTTCTTTTTCAGAAAGTAGTTCTTTTCCTAATATTTTGAGTCGGTTTGATCTGACAGTTCCAGTGCTATGAATTCCACGTGATAACAAAGACTTTTGCAGTGGAATGCTGGTGAAATAGTTATCAAAACATACGATATGATTCTTATTTTCAGGCAAATTTTGGCAGACTTTTAGAACATAATCTCCTGATGACATACCACACAATTGTTCAAGATCTGGGGTTTTTCCATCATAAATAAAATAATCATGCATGAAACCATCATCTCCGTTCCTAGAAAAAACTTTAATGCCCCATTTCGTTGGCTTACATGGCAAATATTGTTTTAACCGTGACCTTCCTTTAAATGGAATCATCTGTTCATCAACAGATTGAGTTTGAGACTGCTGGGTATATGAAGTGCAATTTTTTCGAAATAACTCTGAGAATTCTCTTATTTTATATAGTCGATCAGATAAATTAATTTGATTATTATCAGAGAAGTGAAGATTTTGTTGCCAGTCATAAAAACGGTTTCGCGAAATCAAATTGGACATTGACCCAATTCTCGTTTCATCAGACCAGTACATGCGGAATCTAGGTAACTTGATAATACCCATTTTTAGTAAAACAGCAATATATATTTTTGCTTCGCTAATGCTGCCTCCAAGTACACGACAATTTTGAGTGGCATACCTGTTAGATTGATAAACCATCAAAGAAATCATTTCAACAGAAAAAAATTGATAGAAGTAATCCAGAATTGTTTTTTGTGGCATTTTTAAGTTGGTCACTGCGTTAAAATCCAATTCATATTTTGGGTGATTCCTAGTATCTCTCATATCTATATTGGGAACCAAATAGGCTTCATCAAAGATCAGCAAACTTGAATCAGGATCATCGGATTCTGTCTCAAAATGATTATCTATATTATGAATAGCTTCGATATAATTTTCTAATTCGTTATCTGAATTATCTGCATTTGGAATTAGGGTTAAAGAATAAATAGTCCCATTTCTTGTTTTTCTTACATCAAATTCACTTTCCATACCGTTTAGTCCCGATAGGTCGTATACGACCTCGACTTATATTGTGTATAAAGTTTTTAGAACCAATCGTTTTTAAGTGTAATGGGATATATATGTATTTGAACTATTGTAAAATATGATGAAAAAAACCTTAACATTTTATGACAATAATTAACGAAGATAATTAGCCCAGAAACTAAGCTAAAATATTGACATCTTAGGAACAAAATCAAAGACTCGAAAAAGGTGCTAATTAGCACTAAAAATATGCAAATTACCTATCATTAGATAGATAATGAACTATAGTTACATTATAATAAATTTATTTCATCATAACTAATAAAACCTAGGAATAATTCAATAAAATTCAGGCGAGGTCGTATACGACCTCTGGGACGGAGAGGGTTAATATGAGGTATTACACATCAACATGAGTTGAACTACTATCTGACTATGTTAAATTGAGACTTAAGTCCTCATTAAAACTTTGGTATAACATTTTTCCTTGCATTTGGAGGAAAAATTGTGATCTATAAAAAATTACTAAAACAAAAAGTTTAAATTTGTTGCACATTGTAATGATTGGTGGATTTTTTCATTTTTATCAATTTTTTTATGACTGAATATAAAAGAGTCTGCTAGTGAGTTTCAACATTTTTTCATTGGATCAATATTTTTTGTCGTTGGATAAATATTCATTATTCATATAATTATCAAAAAATCTTACTTTCTGAAGATATATTTTTTTCTTGATCCTCATCTTGATCTTTTAAAAAAGAAACAGTTAATATTTTTTACATGTTTTTAAGGGAAAATATAAAGTTCGTATTTAATTCCGATTTGCTTCAGAAGATAGGATCAAAAAGGATTAATAAAATGTTGAAGCTTGATTTTTTTCTCATTTCTTCTTAGTACCTGCTAAAATTCTCTTTGGGATCTACCAAGCTGTATAAATTCAGATAATTTTTTTAGAAAGCTCAGTCAAGTGACTTGTTTAAAAATAAATAATTAACTCTCGGACAATCAGAATCTAGCAGTATTACCCCAAAAAGATGCTGCGCATTATTGAAATAGAATAAAAATTTTTATTGAACAATACATAATTCAATTAGGGATAATTTTTCTCATAATTCTTTCAAAATGAGTTGAATCATGACTAAGGAGTGAAACCCATAGTAATACCATCTTTTTGAAATAAAGATTTTACTGAATTGATCAAGGACGATCAACACAACTAATTTTCGACATTATAAATCTATGATCTGCTTAATGTTGACATTTTAATTGCTGAATTATAATGAATATATTGTCAAAAAAATTTCACATTTTGATTGAAATATGATATGCAAGCCAAGTTTTCAAGAACTTTTTAATATTTTCAACGTTCCATATGGTTCCATTTGGAAAGAATTCTCTTTTGAAGGATAATTCTGGACCCCATGTCAACTATAGGTTATCATCTTTGCCGCTCGCATCAGCATCATTTGAAGAGAAAATTTTCAAGAGCTGAGGTTTTGAATTCTCTGCACAAAAAAGAAGAATAGATTTGCGAATCAGTGAAAAATGTTCTAAAATAAGTTTTATAATAAATTTTATTAAAACAATATATTATTCAATATTAAAATTCTCAGCCATGATCATCCAAACGTTTCGACGGTGATTGTCTTCGCACGCCTTCTTCAGTGGTACGACAAGTTTATCAAAAACAAAATACTATTTATGTATAGTGGTCGACAAAATAAAAGTTTTCACTCAAAAATCTCGTTTTCTCAGCTATCTAGTATGCTAGAAAGATGTGATACACAACAGTCGAAAGAGAAAAAAATTCACTACAAGATCATTAGAAAAGTTATATTAACTATGTATTCATAAATTGAAAAATACAAATTTACGTTTTTTTATTCATATGTAAAACGATAAAATAAAATTCTCAGATCCATTTAGTGAAATTGCCTTCGCACAAAACAACATTTAAACATCTTTTCATCATAAACTTATACGGATTCCTTACTGATTCAATTACTATTAAATTTCACTCAGTTAAATTTGATATGACCAATTCTGTTCCTATAGAATATTGCTTCCCGTTCGCATTAACTTCTTGAGCTGGAATTTATAAAATGAATGAATGAATGAAAAATTTTATTGAACAACACATATGTTCTCCTTTAAAATTTTCATTTTCATATAGAATAGTTGATAGAAATTAATCTTCTCACAAAATAAGTATAATAAGTTAATATTTATAACTCTATGTTTATATAAGAATAATATAATAAATGCATCTTGTTAATATGTTTTCTTTCTTTCGTTGATAAAGAGTTGGTACATATATGATAACTAGTATCAAAGCATTTGTAATTTACGGTCAGGCATTATACCTTATGAAGATAAATAGTATTTTGTTACAATCTGTTCATTACTTTCTCTTCATTTATATTGTTTCTCTTCCTGAAACAATCACTTTATATCAGTTAATCGTTCATTATGAATTACATTTAATCTACATGTCCCTTTTTTAAATTTGTTGATAATAATAATAACTCCAGTTTGTATTCATTTTAGAAATATTTTCACAAGCTGATGGTGACGATTCCCCCAGCAATGGACAGCCTTCTATTCTGTGTATATGATTTTTTTTGTAATTAATTATGGGCTGAAAAATATCATGAAGAGAGCAGTACATTATTTTTTTTTCGTCTTTGCAATGGCTCAAGATACATGATATTTCAAGCTACTTTCAACAAATTAGTTTGTGACTGGTAAATTTTATCTTTTTAATTCTAATGATCAGTGAAGACTTTGATATTTATGAAGAGTCAGTAAAGGGTTTTCAATGGGCTTCAAATGAGGACTTTTAACAGACTAAGGTAATAATTCAACTCCTTGCTCCTTAAACCAACTCAATGGCGGTCTAAATCTATGACAAGGTACATTGTCTTGCTAAAATACGAGACCCATATTTTTTTATCCCCTCTTTAGAAGGATCTAATTGATCCACTAAATGGATCTGAGAATTTTATTTTATCGTTTTACATATGAATAAAAAAACGTAAATTTGTATTTTTCAATTTATGAATACATAGTTAATATAACTTTTCTAATGATCTTGTAGTGAATTTTTTTCTCTTTCGACTGTTGTGTATCACATCTTTCTAGCATACTAGATAGCTGAGAAAACGAGATTTTTGAGTGAAAACTTTTATTTTGTCGACCACTATACATAAATAGTATTTTGTTTTTGATAAACTTGTCGTACCACTGAAGAAGGCGTGCGAAGACAATCACCGTCGAAACGTTTGGATGATCATGGCTGAGAATTTTAATATTGAATAATATATTGTTTTAATAAAATTTATTATAAAACTTATTTTAGAACATTTTTCACTGATTCGCAAATCTATTCTTCTTTTTTGTGCAGAGAATTCAAAACCTCAGCTCTTGAAAATTTTCTCTTCAAATGATGCTGATGCGAGCGGCAAAGATGATAACCTATAGTTGACATGGGGTCCAGAATTATCCTTCAAAAGAGAATTCTTTCCAAATGGAACCATATGGAACGTTGAAAATATTAAAAAGTTCTTGAAAACTTGGCTTGCATATCATATTTCANATGAGATTGTTAAGTCTTCTTCTAATGTCATTACTAAAACCATCGCCTTTGAAGTTGAGTCTCATGAAAATTTTTGTTTTTTACATTTCATCTGTATTGACATCTTTATCCCTATTCTCTGAAATATTGATGAATTTGTCTACAAATTTCTTAATTAAAATAATTCGCGGATAAACTGACTATTAATTAAGTTCTTCATCATAAAAACAATGGATTAATGTAACGCTTAACGAATTATAACAGATGAGAATGTTAGCGAAATTTGAACAGCTAAAGTTAAAGGCTAATAAAGTATTGTACCATTTAATAATAAAATTTTAATAAAATAATTGAATATTGCCATTATTAAAACAGAGGTTTAAGTTTTTGATGAATGAATAGTTAATGAAAAATAGTAAAATCTATTTACAAAACTTCCAATTTATGAAAAACCAAAAAGCTTCTCCATTCTTGATTTTTTTAAGTATAGAGAAGTAAAATTAAAAATCAATTGGGCCAAGGTAACTGCAAGTCATGAAGATTCTTTTGGATATGTTGCGTCCTATTTGTGTCGAAAGTCCCATATGTGTTTAAACTCAAACGGGACGTCCCATTTGTGTCGAAAAAAATCAGGGGGTGGGGGAAACTTTTTCTTCTCTGCCCCTTCTCGGGTTTACATTTATTTTCTTTTTTTTGTTTATTTTTAAGAGGAGAAATAAAGTATACGATATATGGAGGTGTATGCTTTTTCTCTTATACCAAATAATTATGTCAATTTAAAACCCTAAATTCAGGGAGTAAATTATAATTATTAAGAAAAGAACAATCAAGTATTTAAAACTTTCATTACTTCTTTCCTATTGACTTTTACATTTCACAGTCCATCATTTGAGAGGCAACTGATCAAATTGTCAGAATTAGTTTTTTCCAAATTTTTACTCGATTTTTACTCTATTTAATTTCATAAAGATAATCGATTTTTCTTTTATCGAAAATCGACCTTTCTTTCTCAAAATTACATTTTATTGTAACACTGCTATAATAGTTGATAAAAATATCTGTTGAATCAATTACAAGCTTCTTGTTATACTGTTACTTCCATTGGACATTATTTTCATTTTTCTTAAAAAAACCTGTATTTGTAATTAAAATTTTCTATTTTACAACATGATATGATTCAATTATAGGGTCCTTCACATTTTCTTTGGTAGACATCAAACCAATCATTTTCATGTGACATTCTTCAGATTTTTCATTGGTTAAGAAATAAAATTGATTTTAGGAAGAATAGTCTTTATCATTTTAGAAATGACCGACTCTATGAAAGTACGTTTTTATGAGAAATTAGCTTCTTCAAATAAAAGTATCAATACAAAAATAATTCTTGATGCTGATTATGATGAGCAATTAGCCAAACTGGAGACAAATACCATAACCTTTCAAGAGGATCCCCAAATCTACCGACTGAGGAAGAAGAAAGGATTTGAGATTTCCAATGGTGAAAAGATGATATTTTCAAAAGAACCTGAAACCAAGAGGCGCTATTATGTTCGGTATTCAGGAATATTTCAAGCAATTGAGAATTTTCACATATCTCTTGGACATAGGAGTATGAAAAATACAAAAATTTCGGTGGACCAGTTATACTGCAATATTACAAGAGAGCAGATTGGAATTTACATTTCTCTATGTGAAGTTTGCATTAAGAACAGAGCTTCAAAGAAAAAAGGCATAGTGGTTAAACCAATAGTTACTGAGAAATTCAACTCTCGATGTCAAGTGGATCTAATAGATTACCAATCATCTCCTGACGGTGAATACAAATTTCTCCTTGTTTATCAGGACCATTTGACAAAGTTTGTTCTGCTGAGACCACTGAAGTCCAAAACATCGGAGAGTATTTACGATGTTCTCTTGAATATCTTTTATGATTTTGGCCCCCCTAAAATCCTCCAGTCTGACAATGGAAGGGAATTCAGAAACAATATTATTGAATAGAAATTGCCAGAGAAGTTTCCAATGTTTGAAGCTAAGATTATTCATGGACAACCTAGGCATAGCCAAAGCCAAGGATCTGTTGAGAGAGCAAATCGAGATATTGGCGATATGCTAAGAAAATGGATGGCAGAGAACAACTCCTCTTGGGTCGAAGCAGCAAAAGAGGTTCAACTGAGGTTTTCTGGTGAGCTTAACATCGAAGAAACTTAATGCGTTGTCGATTTCGTCTTCTTTTTTATATTTGATATTTGGGTGAATTGAATTCATCTCTCTGTGAAATTCTGAAATAGATGCATTTGGTTTCATTATGATAAAAGTAGATTTGATTCGAGGCGGTTTTTGATATATTTTTTGATTCCGGCTGGATCTTCAGAAAACTCAATTTCACTTAAAATCCTATAGGCTTTTCCGATTGTTGCAGTAGGTGATTCCAAAAAGTCGAAGAGTTACTATTGGACGATAACTTTTGTGGATTTGTCTCAAAGAATTCTGCAGGGTTTTTTCTTTAACTGCTTTCTTGACTTCTTGCACTATTTTTCCATCATTTTCAAAATCATCGATGATCGACATAACTTGTACGAGATTTTTGTAGTAGTACTCGCAAGTGTCTAGCCATGTACCCCATCGGGTTACAATAGGTCGAGGTGGGATTCCAATTTCAAAAAATTCTTCTTTCTTTGCATTTGATTAATGAAGATTTTACGCTCGATATTAATTTGTCTACTTCTTCGTAATGGTTCTTTATTTTGAGAACCGCATTGTGTAGCAAATGCGCCTAACAAGTCACATGCTGTAACTTTGGATAGGTGATTTTCAACAGGTTTCCTGCCTTTGTCATGTAACAAGCACCGGAGTTTGTGAAGAGGTATTCCAGTTTCTAGGAACGCATCGGTTATTTTCTCGTGAAACGACTTTGATTCAAATTTGATCTTCTGTTGACTCAGATTATCATTCATCAACTGGTCGAGACCTTCTTGGTGTTTTTTTGTCGCTCTGTGCTGGTTAAGGTGATCCTTCTTAATAGATTTTAAATCTTTGAAGCATATTTTGCAGAAGACAGTGCCTTTAGATTTAAATTCAAATTCACGGGGGTATGAGGACACAAAAAGACTAGCCATGGAGAATTAATGATCGATCTTTTGAAAAATGATGCCTCTCTTAGTCAATTCGAAATCTCTTATTGGCTGAAAACAATCAACAAATAAGATTACAATAACTTTGGTAGCCAAGGGCTTGAAAATCAAGGAAAAAATAAGCCTAGACAAGATAAGGCAAATCTGATAAAATAGGCAAAAAAGGCAAATTTATCTTATGGTACAAAAATGTTAGAGGATTATTTTTTTGGTTTTTCAATGTTTCTCATGATTCTCAATCTCCATACAAAAAAGGCATTTGGTTGCCCTTGTGATAACTGTTCACCCTTTACTCAAAAACGGATGCGTTAGTTCCCGAACAACACGAGAACCTTAACACTTATCGAAAGACACAATAAATTTGAGCATTTAGCAAATAAGAGTTCTTTGAGTCACATGCTGGCAATATTTATATACCGTATTTAGTTGGTTTTTGAGTCTCAACTCACTCATGATTTGTATCGAATCTATATAATATTAAACTTTTTTTTCAGTTAATAACTTGATCCTGACGAAATAATTAACGAAAAATTAATTTTCAATCTGCTAAATTGGTAACTATTTAATAAAGCTCAATAATTCTAAAATTTTTGACAAAGGGTTTTTTTGTCTTAATCGTTAATAATGAAATAAAAAAGTATCGATTAATCGTGTAAAACCTGCAAGATTCTCAAAGAGAATTGAATTCGAGACGATACAAGAAAACTGCACCGACCCACCAGACGACCAGTTCGAAAATCAAAAGTATTTATATAATGATAACGAAAAGGAAAATATCCCGAAAATGACCAAGCAGAGTTTTTTAAAGACAACACATCAGAAAATAAGTTGTTTATAATGATTGGGTTTAATCAAATTATAAATTCTTTCCTAAAAATTCCTGAAATTAACAAATTTTTCATAAAAGTAATAGGTACTGAAAATGCATTCCAATTGTATTTTCATACTAAGCATACATCAAGCATACACAGAGTAGACAGGAAGTGTATGCAAAAATTCAAAAAAATAAAATTACACGTAAACCCGAGGAAGGGACAGAAAGGTAAAGAGACCCCGCCCCCTATTAATTTTTCTTCCAACTTTGTACGTACCAAGTTGAATTAATCTAACTTTGTCTTTTCTTTTAACTTGGTACAAAACGTACATATTAGGCTAGCCTTTTTGATGAAAAAATTGTTGATTAGTTTGAGCAAACCATATTTTTTAGTGATGGTTTTTACCCTGAAAAAAAATATAATATTCATTTTTTCTGAAATTGTGTCTTCGCAGATTAGCCCCTAAATTTTTTTGAATTCGAAGTTTACAAATAAAATGCAAGAATTATTCAAACAAAAGAATTAATTTCGAAAATCACTGTTTCAATAATGGCTATTATTTAAATATTTTATTAGAATTTTATCATAATTTTGAATCTTTGCTTCTGTTTATATAAGTTGTTTTAATTAATTCTTGCTATTGTTTCTATTCGCGTAATATTTAAAATGTTTACACAGAAGCAGTGTTGTCAGAAGTAAAATCTCCTAGTGTTGAATCATAATGAAATTACGGGATAAAATTTACTATTAATATATTTTTATGAAACATGACATGATTTTCCCCAGAATTCGGATTTTTATTCAGCTCATAAGAGCTCCAGGATTGAAATAATCTTCAAGTAATGCTACGCTGTATAATCTGCTTTATGAGTTATGAAAATGCTTCGGATCTATCACGGCTTGATAAAAAGTTTTTAAATTGCTCTAAATGATTATTTATGTTTGAGCCAATGATAAGGCTTTTTGAAGAATCAATGTGAAACAATAAATTCAGGATTTATCCGAATTTGATTACCAGATAGCATATAATAATTAAAGATTTGATGGAATTAATTGACTAAATAAATGCTTTAAAGTTCTTTGATTTATTCTAAAGGTTCTCTCAATAAGAATAAAATTATTAAGTTATATTCGAGAAATATTTTGTTTCCATAATAACTGATAAAAATGACTTAACAGTTTCAACTTAAAAATTTTTTGTATTTTGGGTGTATGGATAGATAAACTGTAATTTGATTGAATTAATAATTATTCTTATCTTAATTTTTCTGATTGAATAATTCACGTAATTTCTCAAATACGTCCGAAAATCCACTTAAAATCATATTAAAATAGAAATAAAAGATATATTAACACCAAATACGTATTTCTTAAAGGATCATCAGTGGAAGCTGAAAAAACACCAAAACTCTCCATTAAATAGCAACAGTGGAGAGAAAAGTGAAAAAGCTCACATAGGCCAAGGTAGTTGAAGATTATATGAATAGTTTTTCTGAACACATAGATTAGGTTTGTAATGATTAATAAAGAATTTCTCTTTAACCCATACATCTATGCTGTCATCACATGGATTTTTGTATAAAATAGAAAAGTTCGAAACTGAAGCAGCATGTTTCTCCTGTTTGATATGCCTAGTTATTGCAGTGTCCTTGTTCAGATGATCCCTAGATCTTGTAGACAGCTTCCTAATTGTTCTACCTATGTAAGACCAGAAGCTTGCCGAAATGGCGAAATCTATTGTATAAATTTCTAAAAAAAAATTTCTAAAATAAACAGTCTCTGAGTTTTAAATACAATTTTCAATTGTATATTATTGTAATGTTGATTGATGAGATTGTTAAGTCTTCTTCTAATGTCATTACTAAAACCATCGCCTTTGAAGTTGAGTCTCATGAAAATTTTTGTTTTTTACATTTCATCTGTATTGACATCTTTATCCCTATTCTCTGAAATATTGATGAATTTGTCTACAAATTTCTTAATTAAAATAATTCGCGGATAAACTGACTATTAATTAAGTTCTTCATCATAAAAACAATGGATTAATGTAACGCTTAACGAATTATAACAGATGAGAATGTTAGCGAAATTTGAACAGCTAAAGTTAAAGGCTAATAAAGTATTGTACCATTTAATAATAAAATTTTAATAAAATAATTGAATATTGCCATTATTAAAACAGAGGTTTAAGTTTTTGATGAATGAATAGTTAATGAAAAATAGTAAAATCTATTTACAAAACTTCCAATTTATGAAAAACCAAAAAGCTTCTCCATTCTTGATTTTTTTAAGTATAGAGAAGTAAAATTAAAAATCAATTGGGCCAAGGTAACTGCAAGTCATGAAGATTCTTTTGGATATGTTGCGTCCTATTTGTGTCGAAAGTCCCATATGTGTTTAAACTCAAACGGGACGTCCCATTTGTGTCGAAAAAAATCAGGGGGTGGGGGAAACTTTTTCTTCTCTGCCCCTTCTCGGGTTTACATTTATTTTCTTTTTTTTGTTTATTTTTAAGAGGAGAAATAAAGTATACGATATATGGAGGTGTATGCTTTTTCTCTTATACCAAATAATTATGTCAATTTAAAACCCTAAATTCAGGGAGTAAATTATAATTATTAAGAAAAGAACAATCAAGTATTTAAAACTTTCATTACTTCTTTCCTATTGACTTTTACATTTCACAGTCCATCATTTGAGAGGCAACTGATCAAATTGTCAGAATTAGTTTTTTCCAAATTTTTACTCGATTTTTACTCTATTTAATTTCATAAAGATAATCGATTTTTCTTTTATCGAAAATCGACCTTTCTTTCTCAAAATTACATTTTATTGTAACACTGCTATAATAGTTGATAAAAATATCTGTTGAATCAATTACAAGCTTCTTGTTATACTGTTACTTCCATTGGACATTATTTTCATTTTTCTTAAAAAAACCTGTATTTGTAATTAAAATTTTCTATTTTACAACATGATATGATTCAATTATAGGGTCCTTCACATTTTCTTTGGTAGACATCAAACCAATCATTTTCATGTGACATTCTTCAGATTTTTCATTGGTTAAGAAATAAAATTGATTTTAGGAAGAATAGTCTTTATCATTTTAGAAATGACCGACTCTATGAAAGTACGTTTTTATGAGAAATTAGCTTCTTCAAATAAAAGTATCAATACAAAAATAATTCTTGATGCTGATTATGATGAGCAATTAGCCAAACTGGAGACAAATACCATAACCTTTCAAGAGGATCCCCAAATCTACCGACTGAGGAAGAAGAAAGGATTTGAGATTTCCAATGGTGAAAAGATGATATTTTCAAAAGAACCTGAAACCAAGAGGCGCTATTATGTTCGGTATTCAGGAATATTTCAAGCAATTGAGAATTTTCACATATCTCTTGGACATAGGAGTATGAAAAATACAAAAATTTCGGTGGACCAGTTATACTGCAATATTACAAGAGAGCAGATTGGAATTTACATTTCTCTATGTGAAGTTTGCATTAAGAACAGAGCTTCAAAGAAAAAAGGCATAGTGGTTAAACCAATAGTTACTGAGAAATTCAACTCTCGATGTCAAGTGGATCTAATAGATTACCAATCATCTCCTGACGGTGAATACAAATTTCTCCTTGTTTATCAGGACCATTTGACAAAGTTTGTTCTGCTGAGACCACTGAAGTCCAAAACATCGGAGAGTATTTACGATGTTCTCTTGAATATCTTTTATGATTTTGGCCCCCCTAAAATCCTCCAGTCTGACAATGGAAGGGAATTCAGAAACATAACATCGAAGAAACTTAATGCGTTGTCGATTTCGTCTTCTTTTTTATATTTGATATTTGGGTGAATTGAATTCATCTCTCTGTGAAATTCTGAAATAGATGCATTTGGTTTCATTATGATAAAAGTATAGTTCTTCAATCAAAAAAAATTTGGATAGATGCGGTTGTGAGGCAAATGAAGAAAATTTCATAATTTTATTTAAATTCCCAAACGACAATCTAACAAAACTTAAAATAAGAGAAAAGTTCTTCATAATGGGAGAGGACCCTAACTTATGTATCCAAAAGAACCATCTTCATGACTTGCAGTTACCTTGGCCCAATTGATTTCCAATTTTACTTCTCTATACTTAAAAAAATCAAGAATAGAGAAGCTTTTTGGTTTTTCATCAATTGGAAGTTTTGTAAATGGATTTTGACCTGGATTGATTAGACCTGGCGAAATATATATTTCTCTTATAAAATTCTTTTTATATTAATCAATGATGATTATCTCCATGGGTCATTCGGACGTATATGTAAGTATACGTGAATATTTAACTAATAATTATTTTATATTATTTTTCAGCACTTAAAACTATCTCTTAAAAATATGGGCTAATCTACGAAGACGCAATTTCAGAGAAAATGAATATTATATTATTTTTCAGCGTAAAAAACCATCCCTAAAAAATATGGTTTGCTCAATCAAATCAACAAGTTTTTCATCGAAGAGGCTAGCTTAATATACTGATCAGTTTTTCCATCTCGTGTTCCCAGGTTGATTCTGAGACTATCCTTCAGGCTCGTTTCGTGAGGGCTCATTTTACTTTCATGGGTACAAACGAGTTGAAATCAGCATCCTGCCCGTGAACGTGTTTGTATACGTCTTGTGATTGTTCTTTGTTAGCTTAACGTCGAGAAACGGCAAACTGTTATCATTTTCTGTCTCCATTCTAAACTTGATTTTTTTGTGAACATTATTAAATTCTGTTAGTAAACTATCTACATTAAGATTCTTATTAGCGATTATAAAAGTTTCATCTTTTTTAACATTTATAATAGTTCTCAATATTAACAAGATTAAAAAATGTTTATTGACCGAAAAATAGATACTCTCAAAAAATATCCAAGTAAATAGAAAATCAATCAGAGCTTAATGAGATGAAAATAAACGAGCATATCTATATTAGTAAAACAGCAATAAGACAACCTGGCCAAAAAAGTTTCCTCATCAAACATCAACTAGCTACATAGATATTTGTAGAATCGATAATATTATATTCAAAATCTTTAACTACTGAGGTGATTGTAACTGAAACTTTGTCTGCAGTGGCTATCAAACTCCTATTATCTAAATAACTCAGTCTATCTGGACTATTAAGAGAAGACTTAATCATAGTAAGAAATATTTATTCTCATATATGAACACTAAGGAAAAATCTCTGCCTGATTGCTCTGTCCTTGATTTTTTTATAGTTTATCAACGACATCCAATTCAGCAATCACCTACTATGAATTCACTTGTTGCATGGGATTGTGGACAGAAGTATAAGGGGAAATATACGTCATCTTTCCGATTCTAGCTGACCTCTTTAGGTGTTCTTTTGGCCATATTTGTTCGTTTTTTAGACCTTCGAACAACTTATTTTCTGATATGTTGTCTTTACACTTTAAAAAACTCTGCTTGGTCATTTTCGGGATATTTTCCTTTTCGTTATTATTATATAAATACTTTTGATTTTCGAACTGGTCGTCTGGTGGGTCGGTGCAGTTTTCTTGTATCGTCTCGAATTCAATTCTCTTTGAGAATCTTGCAGGTTTTACACGATTAATCGATACTTTTTTATTTCATTATTAACGATTAAGGCTCTTTCGATTCCATTAGCCAACCTCTTTTTCCAATTGTGACAAGATTAGGTACATGAATGAATGCCATAGAATACTTCTTTGTGTCTATATACCTAGTGTAAATATATAACTGTTATCTGATATTCCCCATTTGATCGGAATGCTTTAATAAATTTTGGAATTGGAGATGCTCACAAGACGTTGAAAGACATTGACTCCAAAAATAATCCGATTAATTTAAAACGGTATCTGGATAAAATAATTGAAATTAATGATTTATCTTATATAGCCAATTTTAAAGGTGCCTCGATAAATCCTCACCTTTTAATTTTTTAATAAACTCCCAACCAAAAACAAGTGAAGTTGACGATCATTTTAACGTCTGAAATAAATTTCGAAGAGGAAATATTTGAATATAATTTTATGTTAAAGTGATCTTTTATTATTAGGCGTGGAAGTGTATATTTTTCTGACCAATCAGAGAGAATCACACAATAAAATTAGTTAGTCCACGCATTTTTGAAATAGGACTTTTAGTTTTAGGACAATAAGTCTTTATATACTACTAAAGAGTAGAGTAAATTGTAATAGATCAGGTATACATTATTAGAATGAATTTTCATAAGCAATAGACTTCAATGAAAGAGTAGGCATTTCGAGGCCCTAATATTTAAAAATCTATTCATAAAGTGATAGTCAAGTTGATAAACCATACTTTGATTGACTAAACAAGCTCCCAAATATTTTCAAATAAGCATTCAACCATTAAGAAGAAACCTTTTAATCGAAAAATATAAATATATATACAATTGTCCCCCAGGTTTGGCATATGGGAAAGGGCACACCCCACCTTTCCAAGAAAAAATACTTTATTTCTTTTGTCCACATACTTTTTGGTAGGTCTATTAGTTAGTTTGGAAATTTTTTAGGAAAAATATCGAAAATTTTAGATTTTCATATCATTTTGTATATTAAAAATATTAAATTAACTTACCGTCATTTTTATATAGGTCTAATACCTTCTCTGATTCAATATATATATTCATTTTTCTCTCATCTTTTAGTTCAGTTTCATAACAATTGCCGTTCTTTCTCAATGATTTCGGATAAATTTCAAAATCCCCACCAAAATGCGTTTTAATGATACCCGATCCATCCTTTTTACCTTGGTAGGAATATATCGTATAGATATTTAAGGTGTCTTTGAATGCTATTGACATATAATAAGCTTGACAAAAAGTAAAAATTTTTATTTATGAATAGGAATTAACCGACTATTTTTTAAAGTTGAATAAATATAATCATATTTTTCTCATTTTTACAGTAATATTATCAAATATCAATGTTGGTTTGTAAACTCATAAAGAACATTAGAGAAAACTAGCCTCATTGACTGATCTTGATTACACCAATCTTGAACATGTCATCAAACCCACAACACTCACTTGTCCAGTGTTTAAATGAAAGATCTGCTACCAAGTAGTCATGATGATCAAAGGATGTTTTTGAGAAAAAAACCCTGGCATCTTTTTACTTTAAATCTCATGACATCGGTGACCCAGCTCAAAGCCAATGTTACAAAACATCTATCCGACAATTAAAATTTTTGCTTCTACTGAAGATTGCCAGATTTTTGATTTCAGCATGTATTCTACATCAATCAAAGATGAGTAGAAGACTTTTGATAACTCTCCAGACTGTTAATGTTTCAGATGGTAGCCTGATTTTTTTACAAGAACCGTACCGTCTGTCCAGGAAAGGTTTATTTTGGGATTATGATCAATTCATTTCTCAATACGGAATTGGGAACACCCCCTTGAACATATTATTATTCTGTTTCCTCTTTCTATTATTCCATTACTTTTTGATTGATTACTTTTACTCACCGACGAATTCGATTGTTTCTTCTAATGGAACGTTTGTGAAGAGCGATACAACATCAAACGATAGCAGGGTTTTTCCATTTGTGTCTACATCCTTGATTCTGTCAAGAAATTCGAACGTATCAGCTAGGGAATGTTTACATAAATCCGTTTTCATTGGTTCCAGGATGTCTGTTAGCCATTCTGCTAGTCTGCTCGTTGCGGCCTGACTTATGTCCAAAATCGGTCTGAGGGGGATCTCATTGTGCCTGTTGTAGTTGTCCATTTTATGCACCTTTGGAAGTCCATATAGTCGGTTGCTCGCACTGTTTGTGCATCTAAGTTGGAGAAATGTTTGAGTGTCGATGTGCTTGTTCTTGAACATTGTTTTTAATTCCTCATTCACTTTCTTTTCAAATATCATTGGTTGATGATCTGCGAGCTTGGTTTTTGTTTTGATAAACTTCGATCTGTCATTGAAGATTGTTAGCATTGACTGGATATACTTATCCCTCTGAATCAGTACCGTCCCGTTATCTTTATCGGGTCTTGTGAGAATAATATTTTTAATTCTCTTGAGCCTTTTCAATGCCTTGAAGTGTCTAGCCTGAAGGTATTGGAAATTGATTTCTTGATTAGTGTATTCGTTACAGAAGCTTGCCATGGATAGCTGGAACCTTTCCCTCTTTTCCTCATCTGTATTGAGCTTTTTATCTGTTTGTTCTATGAGACATTCAAATCCAACCTTGGTTTCCATTTTTGTTTCGGTCGTCTTAGGGATACAAAGCAACGGTCCCAATTTAAGAAGTTCACGCTCGGTCTGGTCCAGTTGGAGTTCTGTAAAGTTAAAAATTGAATCTGGAAGGTTTCTTCCTGTTAGGATGTCAAAATTAATTTTATCAATTTTTCGAACATATTTCTTATATCTATTTACTACAGCTTTCGCTTGCTTTGTTGATTCATCGTTACTTATCGTTATGATGGAGTCCATGAGCTCATTTGAATTTTATAGATAGAATATTAAGGAAAAATCCAAATGTGATAGCATATGTAGATGATATTTTAATTGCAAGTGATAATTGGGAAGATCATAAAAAACATGTAAAAGAAACCCTCGAAACACTTGCCTATCACAAAGTAAAAATAAGTAAAGAAAAATGCAAACTAGGAAAAGAGAAAATTGTATTCCTAGGACATACAATAAGTAAAGATGGTATTGAAACAAATTATGACAAAGTAGAAGCAATCGAGAATTTCCCAGAACCAAAATCCAAAAAAGAGGTACAAAGATTCTTGGGAATTTAAGAACAAATTAAAGGAAAATGTTGTATTAAAATACCCAGACCCAGAAAGACCTCTAGAAATAAGTGCTGACGCATCCTATGAAGGGATAGGCGCAGTCTTACAACAAAAATATGGGGAAGATATGAGACCAATTACATTTTTCTCAAGGTCAATAAAACCATCAGAAAAGAATAAACATATAAAAACATTAGAACTAATTGCCATGGAAGAAGCATGCAGACAATTCAAACATATAATAAGATATAGAGTAGCAAAATTAAAAACTGATAACAAAACTCTAACACAAACTATATAAAAAGTAGATAC
The DNA here is from genome assembly GCA_012064415.1 of Gyrodactylus bullatarudis. Taxonomy (NCBI): domain Eukaryota; kingdom Metazoa; phylum Platyhelminthes; class Monogenea; order Gyrodactylidea; family Gyrodactylidae; genus Gyrodactylus; species Gyrodactylus bullatarudis. The sequence continues at coordinate 57,234 of SSNU01000107.1, forward strand.
AAAAAAAAGAAGATCTGCTTATATAGATAGAAAGTTAGAATTTATAAGTCAATTCGTTCCAGAAATTGAATTTATCAGAGGAGATACAAATATTGTTGCTGATGCTTTATCGAGAGCACCGATATGCATAGCAATGATAGAATCTCAAAGTAAAAAAGTAACACTGAAAAAAATTGAAAAAGAATAGAAAAGTTTTGAAAATGAAATTATGGAATACAATAAAAAGTATGAATGTGAATCCATAGAGACTAAGAAAAATGGAAAGACATACAACATATACTGTGAATTAAGTAAAAAAGGTCCAAGACCAATAATCCCAAAATCATTGACAGTAGATATTTTCGAAGATTGTCATAACATAAACCATACGGGAATTAATGCATCTAGAATTTATAGCCGAAAGATATGTATGGCATAAAATGCATACAGAGATCAAAGATATACTTCTATCATGCATTGGTTATCAGACAGGAAAGATATTTAGACATACCAAATCTGAATTTCAATCATTTCCTGCTGTAAACAATACATTAGAACACATACATATGGATTTACTAAGTATTGAAGAATTATAAAGGTATAATAAAATCGTATGTATAATAGATAGAAAATCAAAATTAATCGAACTCGAACCAATTAAAAATGAAAGTACCGAAGAAATATGGGAAACTTTCAGAAGAACATGGTGTAAGATAGAAGGATATCTCTCAGTAATAAAAACAGATCAAAGAAAAGCTTTTATGTCAAGAGAAATGGAAACTTAATCATTATGAAATAGAATGTAGATATACAACATGATACAATCAAAAAGTAATGGAATAATCGAAAGAAGAAACAGAATGATAAGATACTCATTATGTGCATCTGCAAATTTGTATGATTGGTATAAAGCCTTGCCGGATATAGAATTATTATTAAATAATACTCCATATACGGATTATACAAATGCAGAAAGAATCTATGGAAAAAACTTAAGATTGACAAATGAACTCTTAATAGAAAATAAAGAAAAAGTAGAACAAAATCAAGAAACAAAAAATTCATTCGAAACATTAAAAATAATAAATACACCTGAATTCAGAAAAGACAGAATATAAAATAACACTACTTATATTTAAAAAAATCTTTATAAATCCGAATATGTATTTATAAGAAAGCAGAAAGAAGGTAGTAACGAGGGAAACTCAACATTGGTGCCAAACAACAACGATAACTCCGCATCAGCAGAGGAACAGCTCGCCAATGATGACCAAGCCCCTTATAAGCTGGTCAAGCCTAGAAAAATATTCAACCCAGCCCAGGAAGAAGGTAACACGGAGGAAAATTCAGCATTGGTGCCCAACAACAACAATAACTCCGCATTAGCAGAGGAACAACTCACCAATGATGACCCAACCCCTCCCCATTCGGCTAACCCCAGACCAACGTTAAACCCAACCCAAAATGAAAACAAGACAACATTGGTGCCCAACAACAACGATCACTCCGCATCAGCAGAGGAACAACTCACCAATGATGACCTAGCAACAGATTATAAGAAAAGATACTACTCCCAACCCACAGTTACAAAAAGATCATCAAACCCCGGACGGAAAAGATGTGCTTCGAATTCACCCAAGCAACAAAAATCAAAAGGGAAGAGTCGAAAAACTATCTCCAAGGGGTCCAGAGGAATAGAAACATTCTTCCAAAAGAGATAGTAAGGTGTAACACCAACACTGTTCCAACAATCAGAAATCTACCCAACTAACCTCTCCACCCTCCAACCGGTTACAAATAAATGCTCTGATTGGCCCATACGAACTTTCACATTTCATTGATTAATATTCTGTATAAATACATATGTCGGTGTAGGGTCTGATGAGAACCGACGAAAATAAAGAGCTCATATTCACCCAGAATCTATTTTCGTCTTCTACCTACAAAATGCAAGACATTAGTCAGCAAAATGATAATAAGTTCGCGGAAATCAGCAATTTAAAGCAAGACAAAAATTTACTATTATGCCATATGAATGAAAACGAAGTAATATCTTTCTCACCATTTTATTGCATTTTTTTATTTTGCATTTATTCTATCAATTAAGGTATTTAGGCCTAATTTATGAAAATTTTTCTTTTTTTCGCTTTTGTCTCTTTTTACCCAAACGTACATACATCTTGTCATCTTTTTTATGAAATTTTTGCCTGAAGGCACCTCAAGTATTTTCGATCCGGTTGAAATTAAAATTTTTTTCAACGGTGAGGTCATAACTTAAATCTAATAACTTTAATTAAATCAAACCAAAGACAAACTGGACCCACTAAAACAAACACATGTGGGTATAAGTTGAAATGTTTCTGTAACTCGGAATATATAGGAAACACTTATCGACGCCTTGAAGAAAGGATTAACAAATATCCTTACACTGGGACAACTTCAGTAAGAGAACATTTGAGAGCATGTCAAGAAAAAGCCTCCCCACTAAACTTTGAAATTCTTTACAAGCAACCAGGGAAAAACTTAACAGCTCTCAAGACAGCAGAAGCTCTGTTCTTCAAAAAACCGCCGTCATACTGCTAACCCTCCCCAGACCAACAATAAGAACAGCCCCCAGGAACGAAGAAAAGAAAGATATCACAATCAATTCCCAACCCCAAACCAGAAACACACCGAGAAAAAGAAATATGGCCGAAGGTAACCAAGATCAAAAGAAGATAACGAAATACTTCTCCCAAAACTCTACGAATGTGTAGGACCACAGGAATCTATTCAAAAACTCACACAACCCACATACAAGCATACCCACTCACGGTGTCACTCACCCTTTATCACATGCACACACAAAATATCAGGGGAAAAAGCAATACAGAGTAAGAACTTTCAAGCAGATTTTTATAATTAATTGAGTTCATTTTTGATCTGAGAGACTGAAAAGAGATAACTTATTTGGAAAAGTTGCCAACTTCCAATCCTCGTATTTGATAATTTTCTTGTATAATCAGTTCATACGATCAAAAGTACCATTGATTATCCACGAAACAGATCTTTAGAACCATCCTTCAACATAGATTAAAATTTTTCTTTAATGTCCCTTGACAAACCCAATCTGATTCATTCAATTTTATTAAATTTTTTGATGGAAGAAGAAGATGATGCCAGTTATTTCATAAATTTCATGGCATTTTTCACACTAATGAGTATGCCCGAAATAAAGGCCTTATTTGTGATATAACTGGCATCATCTTCTTCTTCCATGAAAAATGGACAAAACGTAAACTAGGAATATAAATGTATTGCTAGAAGATTTCGAGGCTAAAAATTGTTTAATAAGAGAGATAATTGCAATAATCTACTTGATTAAAAATGAGAAAGGTATTACTTCGTTTTCATTCATCGTTTTTCAAAAATTGGTAAAAAATCTCGAATTAATTTTTTCATAGTAGTATTCATTGGACATTAACAAATCTTTTCATATATATCTGGTCGCATAAAGTTGGTTATTAAGGTAATTAGACGAGAAATAAAGAGTGAGAAACATATTATTTCGGTCACTATTTATCTGTAAGAAATAATTATTTAATATCATTGAAGATGTTCATAAAAACGGGGCAAGATTTACTCTGAGATAAAATATTAAATCCTGCAATAGTCTAATTTCTGTTGATAATTAACTCACCAATATGACTAGCAATCAGGAGTCCTTTTTTTAAGTTCATTAAAGCAATTGAATTAAACTCGATGTTATTTTTACCATCATTTATTGTTAATTTATCAGGTCCAACATACATGCTTAGTTTATTGATATTGATAACTTTGTTTAGAGTAACCAATTTTATTTCTTTCTTCGATATTGATGCAGCTATTTTTTTCTTTTTCCCATTATCCATCATTAAAACTTATAAAACATTGAATCATAAAAAGTTATTATAAAAAATAATATTAACATCAAATTTTTAATAAATATAAATTTACATTGGTATGTTAAAATAAATTTAGAAATAGAAAATTAAAAACTTTTCCCCCAAGATATATTTCATATTTTCATGAATTTAAAGTAGTATTATTTTATAGCTGTTACAATAATGGTTGATTTTAACATATTTGAATAGAGCTTTTCCTGATCTTTCGGTCTGTGAAGCTTTCACTGCAAATTGAATTTTCCTAGCAAAGATACATTTCAAAATTTTCCGGATTTTGAGTTTTCATTAATTTTTTTTCTCAACTTTACTCAACGATTCATTGTTATTTTTAGCGAGTCAATCCTTTTTAAAATATGCTTTATTAATTCTTCTTAGCTCTTTAACACTGATGGAGAATTCATGGCGTTTGTTCACTCGAATGCACGGAAATATTGCCAATTTATGAATATTTTAGGAAATTCCGAATATAAAATTATCCCAGACTTAAAATATCCAGAAATCGGTTTGGATTAAAAATCATCAAAAAATGGTGAAAATAAAATCTCCCAACAAGAAAGGCTGTCCTCAAGTTTAAACTCAAAATGTTGAAAGTAAGGTCGAATTTCAGTAATGTTACGAGACGTATTGAAAAAGAATGAATCATGACTTTTTGTCTTGGCTAATTACAATTCTAATATATATACAATTCTATAGTGGATGGTCGAAAATCCACTGTACTATTTATCTCTTTCTTTGGTCCAAGGACTCTTAGGTATCCTTATCTACATGTTTAAGTAATGTTTTGTCAATTTAAATATTTGATATTCATTGTTTTTTTTAATATTTTTAATAATATTTATTAAGCAATACATGTGTTATCTATATAAACATTAAATAAATTCTTCAGTTTTGTGGAAATTTATAAATTATAAAGTTTTTTAAATTCTTTTTTAAATTCATCATAATCAAGAGTTTTCATCTCATGATTAAGTTTTTTAAATATGTTTTTGGCTTTGTTGAAAATTGATAGCTTTTTTAGATTTCCATATTCAGAAACAATGGAGCGTAGGCCTTGACGATTGGAGTTAGCCAGGGGTGAGAGTTTTATTAGGGTAAATGTTTTGAGTTCTCTTCTTAGCCACAAGGAGTTCTTCGTGGATTTCATTTCAGTTTGGTATGTTGATGACAAAAGGCGCGTAAATCTGTCGATTCTTGAATTTAAGTTTTGAAAGCATATTGAAGAATTGAGTATATGACATAAAATTGTAATTAATCTCATCTCCGCAACTTGGGTTGTGTCTAAGATTGTTAGGGTTGAACTGGGGTGATGCATTGAAGACATTGATGAACTTTTCTTGGATGGTGTCAGGGTTTTCTTTGATACTATGAACGTTTTTATTGGAGAATTTAAAGTATTTGTTCAATTGTTGGTAACCAATTTTGGGTCTTTGTTTAATTTCATTCTTTAGGTTCCTCTCAATACGAGCATAAGTCATTGATGTTAGAGATGATATTTGATTTTGTGTGTTGATTAGTAATCTTCTTCCATCAGTAACTGAACAGCAGTATTTGAGTTTGTTTTCAAGACGATTATTTAGTTTTAATTCGAGATGGTCAATGTTTCTTCTACGCTTTTTAATAGTAGCAATATTATACATTCTATTATAGTAATCAATGATGTTGTTTGCGTTGATGTAATTCTCGGGCATAATTGTTATTGTTTTGAAGACGTTGTAGTCAGTAAAATCATAGAAAGAATATTCATTATTCGAAGGCATTGAATTTTCTGTGAGGTGTGTATCAATAATGCAGAAAATTCCTAAGTGATCTTTGTTGTGATATATATTTTGAGTTTCAACATAGAATGACAGAGTTGTGGCATTTAGAAATATACAGTCAAGAATATTTTGGCCTCGTGTTGGTGTCGATACTATTTGTTTTAGATTGAAAGATTGTAGTAGTATACCAATATCAGAGTTTGGGTTGTTCCAGTTTTCATTAGGCATGTTAATGTCTCCCAGAAAAATTAAGTCATCATCAAGGGTTAAGTTTTCATCTATAATGTTAGCAAGTTCTATATCAGTTTGGGAGTTTGTATTAGGTTTTCTGTATAAAAGAGCAATATATATCGATTTGGAACTTCCTATTTTGTTAGCTTTAACGATGAGGAATTCGTTTCCATGAAAGCTGAATTTGTTTGTTGATGATATTTGTATTGTATTTTTATAATAGTAAATCAGGACACCTCCGTGGGGATCATCAGTTCTGTCAGATCGAATAACACCAAAGTCTTCAATGTGTAGGCTGTTAGGTATATTTTTATTTGAGAGCCAGGTTTCGGTAAAACAATAGAAGTCATATCTAGTATTAATTAGATGTATCCGTAACTGATGAAAAGAAGAGAATAATGAGCGAATGTTTTGGAGAAAAAAGGAGAATTGGAGTCTTGATTGATTCGTCGTCATTGGATTTGTATGAAATTTGTAATTACGAGGTAAATGAGTTGTCAAGGCCTTCTTCTGTACATGTGTTGTTAATTGGGGGTTATTATTTACATAAGGAGAAACAATTAATATATTTATCGGACATAAGTTGCCTGATTTCCTCGAAAATATTTGGAGGTTGCTGACTAGAAGTCATGCTAGTTTAAAGAACGAACGAAAGTTGATTGGTGAATAAAGCTTTATTTTCGTCGTACCAAACACCGACTTAATATATTTATATACATGAAAAATTAGAGAACATAATAATAAAGGCCAATAGCAATCATTCAACTAGTTCTGACAAATGGGAATAGAGTTTGTTCATCTCTTAAGGGCAGTGAGGAATGCATCTATTGTCTGGACACCGGATGGTACTCTTCTTCTATGCTTTCCTCTTCCCTTTGGTTGCTTGGGGGAAACCGACAGATTCCTTTTCCGCGATGGCGTGGGGCTTGTGTTTCTGGTTGAGAGAAATACCTCATACGATCATCATGGGTGTCAAAATCTTTTTGGTTGCTGGGGGAGGAGGAAACTATTAGAGATAGCTTCAATTGAGGTATATCTTTTGAGCGCATAACGAGGGTAACTCTTCGTTGACTAGTTTGGCCTCTGCTATCTCCAGAACCTTCTGTAAGCGTGGTTTACTGAGCTTAGGGTCCGCTGTGTAGCGTATCTTGAAGTTTTCTATCCCTGCCGAGTGTTTGGTTTGCCGGATATGCTCAGGAGTAAGGTGCTCCTTGATCCTCGCTGATGCTGGTCTTATTGTCATGCCGATGTAGGATTGACCACAGGAGCATTTGAACTCATACACTACACCTTTTCTCTTGACGGGTCCTTATTACGATCGTTCAACAATTGGGTTTTTTTAGGCAGGAACCGTATTTTGTACCCTGGAAAAGTTTCTGACGTGAGTTTCGACAGTTTGTTTTTGAAGATTGAATTCGGAACATCCCCTTTGAATGGAAGTTGCAGGAATAGATGGTTAGGATTAGAATCATCAAGCATCTTGTCTTTCTCTTTTATTCGGGCGTGTTTTCTGATGAATTCTTTTGGGTAAGACCTTTTTCCGTTCTTCTTGCTGAAGATGAGTTGAAACTACACGGTAGATCTTCAAGAATTCGCTTTTCACAAGGCTTCTTTTGGTTTCGATGGGACTAAAACTGGTGTAAGGCATGTACTGCATAGGGTTACCAGGTTTTCTGTATATCCTCGAGATGAAGCTTTCGGTGCTTGGGCATTTTTCAATGGAAGCCTCGAGGAAGTTCAGTGTGTTGTTGGCTTCTCTCTCCATTGTGAAATTCAATCTGGGATGCATTTGGTTAAGTTCTGATAGTAATTCAGCTGGATTTTGTTCTTCTTTCAACAAGAGGAATGTATCATCAACGTAGCGTAAATATATGTGGGCCTCATTGATTGTACTAGTCATCTTAGTTGATTCTATAGACGCCAGGAATATATCAGCCAAGATCGGACCCATGGGAGTTCCCATAGCGACACCATCTTTCTGCCGGAAATAAGATCCATCAAATTTGAAGTCTATGTTTTGGACCGTCATAAATATGAGGGAGCAAATCTCATCAGCTGTCATTGGAATGGTTGAAGGATCCTCACTTTTGATTAATTCTGGGTGCTCAGAGAGTTTCATTCGTATGAAGTCAACAGTTTCTTTGAGGGGAACATTGGTGAAGAGGGATGATACGTCAAAGGATACCATCTGGCCAGTGAATGGATTTTTGTTTCTGAGTCTGGAAAGGAAATCATAAACATTAAAAACCGAATGTGGACATAGATGATCTCTCAATGGTTTCAAAACGTCGGCCAACCATTGAACTAGACCGTGTTGTAGACTTGGCATCATGTCCAGGATAGGACGAAATTTTAGGTCATCGATACCCTTGTGGATTTTCGGTAGGAGGTAAAGGAGACATATTCCAGGACCATTCGGACGTATCCTATTGGCTGTCTTTTGGGACATGAATTTCTTTACAACTAAGAAGTCAATTTTCCTGTTTATTGAGGCTAGGAACCTTGTGGATCTTTTCTCTGCTTCCAGACCGTCGAGCTGTCTGAACATCCGGACATAACTGATGAGTAGTCTTCCCTTCCGGTAGTATTCATCAGCGCTCAGTATGGCGATTCCTGAGCCTTTGTCCAGATCTGAGATCAGCACGTTAGGATTGTTGCGGAGTGTGGCAAGGGCTTGGTAGTGGGCAGCTGTAGATATGGGAAATCAATCTTCTGTTGTTTGTATTGGACCCTGGCATCATTAAGGACTGTGTTAAATCTTTCACGGAGTTGTTTAGTGGAAGCAGTGAGATTTTTGAGTTGGTTGTGGAATAATTCGAACCCGAGGTCAGTTTCTAGATTCATGTTTCGTCTGTTGGGAACACAAAATTTAGGGCCAAGACTCAGGACTTCTAAGGCTTCTTGGGACAGCTGAATATTACTTAGGTTGAAAACGTAGTTCTCGGGGTTTTCAGGAAAGGATATATCTTCAGGACGATTTGCAATGCTCAAGTTCAGGGACTTGGAGTTGGCGCGTGCATCGGTCACTAGTTGAACGTAATTTAGGAATGAGGTTCTCAGTTCGTCAGGTAGAGATTGTACTGAAGCATTCATGCGTTCCAGGTCGTTGTTTTTCCCTTAGATATGGTTCTCTGTTTTACGGGCCAGATCTAAGGACACATGGGCCGCGTTGGCTAAGGACTTTTTCATCTTCGCTTTCTTTACTCTCTCCCAGATGACTTTTGAGAATTTTTGATTTTCAATAGACTGATGCAGGAAACCACAAAGAACTTTATCTTCGGCCAGGGAACAGGAGGTGTTCAGGACTAGAGGAAAGTGGGGATTCATCTTTATCGGACATAAGTTGCCTGATTTCCTCGAAAATATTTGTAGGTTACTGACTAGAAGTCATGCTAGTTTAAAGAATTAATGTATTGGCAACGTTCATAAAAATAAAAATAATTATAATTAATCTGATTAGGATTGGCGTTTTACTTAAGAAATAATTAGGGGTTAGTTATATCCATTATGTTGTTATTGATGTCATGACTCAGCTGACTAGGGTGGGAGTTAGGATTGCTATTCTTTTCACGACATAAATAGCTGTTGCAATCGTTTGTTGTAGTATTGTTTTGTCTCGACTAATCCTGATATTCATTGATTTTGTTAAGTCATTTTTGTTGATGAAGAAGTTTTTTATTCTTTGAATTCTTTTATCAGTGACCACTTTAATTGGTCTGTTTTTACCGGAGAATTTCCCCAACCGATATACGTTTATAATTGAATTCGAGGATTTCGGGTCAATTTTTTGTTGTATTTCTTTCGTGAGCTGTAGTAGGTTCTCTTTATTATCATTTCCATCATCTTTTTGATTGTATATTATGAAATTTTTAGATTTATTCTGTCTGTGTTCAATTTCATTAGATATAAGGAAAAACTTTCTATCGAGTTCAATTAATTTGTTGACGGGAACATTGCGTAATTTAGTACGGTCATTCAAAATAGTGAAGTCGGTTTTTAGTTCTTTATCAATAGCATTTTCTCCTAATTTTCTAATTTTTTCTTGAAGAAGAGCATTCATTTCTTTTAATTGTTTTATTTCATTCATGAGTACTTGGTTGTAGTTCAATGATGTACTTTTCGATGGTCTGCCTTTTTTGCGTTCGTCATGTAGGTGTTGCTTTCGTGAAGAATATATGTACAATGAAGAATATATGTACAAAATTCTTGTAAACGAGATATTACCTCACCATTTAAGTAAATTTATTATCATTGGGGCTAAAGATTTCAAGGAAAAACCAGTGAAAATGGGAAATATTTAATTCATTTCCCATTTTCACTAAGTTTTCACTGGTTTCCCACTTTCAATAGTGATTTCTGTCCACTCACTGATTTCCCATTTTCACTGTAACATATACACTGAACGTTGAGCTTTTACCTGTATATAATTCGAATTTGATTTGAGAAAGGGGGTTAAAATATTTTTTCTGAGTCTGATCCTTTTCTTTTTTTCCTCAGATTAAGATGTTATCACATTAGATTCTTTATCTCTGTTTCTGATATTTGGCCAATTGAGGGCTAGAGTTTTCACTGAATAGAGTTGGTTTGAAGAAAGATAAATTCTGCTGTATTCAAGATTTTTGCTTTTACCCTTTTTGTCAATGGAGGATGTAAAATTTTTAAGTGGAAAATTTTTTGTCGTATACCTTGATCGCTGTGTTCCCTGTGTATAGATGTTCACTGACTGTATCTTCCAGTCCAGTGGCTCATGTACTCTGACTGGATTGTCATTTATTTATCTATTTGATCATCAATAAATTTTTTTTGGCCTGATAATCGACATCCAAATTATCAAGTTTGGCAACATCAAAAAGTTGTGAGTAACAATCTGTTGAATAGTTTCGAGTCTTTCTGAGTCTTTTAACGTTATCAGCCAGATTTCTCTCATGTTTCTTGCAAGGTATCTTGACTTCATCATAGAGGGACATAACTCTCTTTATAACCTACAGAACAACAGGGCTATCTTGTTGTCAGTTGTTAACCTTTTCATGCAAGACAGCCCTGTATATATCTAAGATTGGAGAAGTTTTGAAACTCACGGAAAATTTCGTGAATTTTAAAACCAGTTTCCTAATTCCCCGATTTCGGGAATTCTGAAACTCGGGAGTTTCGAAACTAACTAGGGAATTTTGAAACAGAGTAATATACGAATAAAATAATAAAACTATAAAAAAATTATTATAATAATAAGAAAGAAAGAATAATTATTTATCTATCACTTTTTTCTTGGCCTTTTTGTGAGTTGATTATTGTTTCTGGAATACCAGGAAAGTTAGTATCAACAGATGCTCACGATAACTAGTCATTGCGTATTTAGATTTTCTATAAATTAAATGAATTAACTTTGACAAACAATCAAATTTTATTTGTTTTTTGTTGATTTAAAATGTCAGCTAGTAACCCTAAAATTGGTAAAAATTCAAAATTTTCTTCAAAAAAATATTTTTCAATAGAGAAATTTTCATCCCTTAACCAAAAGCTATGGCACATGTGAAATACACCATTCAAATCAGAATTCAACCCATATTAAGGAAATGTGTCAGCATAAATTACTTTTTTTCGAATCGGTTCTCTACTACTGATGAACCATAAAGAAATGTACATTCGGTGAATAAAAAATTTGCTTCTATACATACAAGTAATTTTTTCTGATCGAATAAGGGACTCGTGTCATGAAACGACTCAATCAATCTAAAAAAATTTGCTGAGTTTGATGCAAAGAAAAATTCTTCCTGATTTCATAGAACGATATAGAAACCTAAGTCAGATTTAAATACAAATACATGAGAGAAAAATAACTAAAAATATCTTTAGAAAATACAATTCGAAAAATTCAGTTTTTATAGAAAATGAGGGATGAAAGAGATTACTATTGAAGTCGACAGAAGTGTAAAGAGAAATTGATGATCAAATTAGCTCTCAACCTTCAATTTGCTATTTGAGGAAATCAAAAATTTGCATTTCTACACCTTCAATAAAGAGAAAAGGTAAAACACGTGAAAGTTTTAGTGGCCATTCTTCAATAGGCAGATATGTAAAGAGAAAAAAAAGACCCTGGAAATTAATAATTATTAATGCATCATATTAATATGAGGCTAAATTTACTAGGCTTTATTTAATATTGCACTATTTAATATAAAAGATTGAAATCATTTAATTGTAAAAAATTAAGATTAAACTATGAATACTCACGTTCAATTGGTGTAGCTTTTTCCTCTAATATATATATATATATACAGTTGGCAGTTAAAAATGGAAAACTTAGGCAAAATTTATTAGTAGATCAAGAGATAAATTTAACAGCCAGTTCTCCACCCATTCAAAAGTTCAATATGAGTTTAGAATCGAACGAAAATTGAAATATCATTAGAACAGATATTTAAAACAAGTTTTACGACTCACTAGTAACTGGTCGTTTATGGCATATTTTTTCATTTGTTTCATCTAAAGGATATTGATGTTAATTTATGGTATAAATATAATTAAAGTTAAAAGCTCCGAAGTAATACAACTTAAAGAACATAAACTACATATCACTTCCAAATATCACATTGATACCAATAGTAGTGTTTCTAAGATAAATAATTAAAGGATTATGTTAAGGGTTGATAAAATAATATAAACAAAGGATTATATAGAATATTCATCACTTTGTCAATCCTCATTGTGGAATTAATTTGAATTTATTTCCCCCTCTCTTAAGGATAAACAATAATTTTAATCCATGTAGGGCAATCATCTAAAGTACGAAAAAATTGAATGTTAAACTATCTCAAATGATGATTTTTAAGATCAACAAATTTTGATATAAGATAAAATTTTTTACCGGAAAAATTGAAAATAACTTTTTTCTGATTATTCATCTAAAATCATTCGAAATCTGAAACTAAATTTGAAATTTTAATTTTAGTCATATACAGTATTTTCGAATAGAAGCTTAAAAATTTCCAATTTGCAAAAAATAGTACTAAATTCAAGTCTGACTGACTATTGCTTTAACTCATTTTGTCACAGCCTCTTCCTCATATGATAGAGAGAAAATATAGCTAGAAAAATATAAGCTTTATCACTAATTATTCACTTATATCTGAATCCTCACAATGATTTTTCATTGGAAACAGAAAATTTAGTGATTGGGGAAATAACGCCAATTTAATGATAATTTAATGAGGAACTCATAGGGAGGATCTGGAAATCGGTCGAATATTTAGTAATTAAGCTCCCAATAATACAATGTGATTTGTGGCTATTAGATGTTCTTGTACCGCCGATCCCAGGTTTCCCGTCCTCAAAAGCTCCTTGATTCGCGCCTACACAGGTCTCACAGTTCGGCCGACATAGGTAGATTCACATTTACTTTTAAACAAAACGAAAAAAATATATTACTCCCCTTATCTCCCACCAGGGCACTAAGCCTTTTTACAGGTCAGAAATTATTTCTATTTTTTTTTGCTTTAAATTATTTATTGAAAAAATTATTATGTAAAATAGTTCTAAAATTAAAAATACACTGCTCTAAACATTTTATAGAGTTGGAGCTTCAAAATGGTATGTATTTTGTTTACATCATTGCCAGATTAGCTTCTGTTTTTTTGGATTTTTAAGTGTCCACTTCAATGGTTATCTCTTGATCCCTAAGTCATTTTCTTTAAAACTCAAGTGTTAGAATTGTATGTTTTAAGATGTTTTCTCATATTTTCTGATATATTTGTATAGCAGGTTTTTATGTCATATAATCAAATCATGATTAAATTATTTTTACTCTCAGTAGTTTATAAAATCCCAAAAATTTTGTTACATATATGGAAATTTTTCTAATAAAAACACATTTCGGATCACTCAATGGCACAAGGATTCGTATTTAAGCACTTTTGAAATACCATTACTTGATAGTGAAACATGTTTTGCCCCAAAATCATTTTGTTCATCTTGCAACAATTCCCAGTAATGAGTTGGAGTTAGCAAACAAACCTTCAGTATGATTGTTATTTTTGTGGATCTATTTTGAAAATTTAAAAAGCCGGCATGTTTATCACACTTTTTACTCAGCTATGTTGGCTACAATTCAAAAAATTGTTCCTGAAGATTTGCTTTCTCTTCCATTCTATCCAGTCGATGAAGATTTCACAGAAGTCAATGGAAAGTTTTCTCAAAATGATATTGATAACCTAATTTCAAAATCTACAACCTCGAAGAAATTCTCATATGAAATTGCTTCTTTATTAAAGAATAAAGGCTGTCTTGAGAAAGATGTAACTTCGGCTAAGTATCTCACAAGAGATCAAGAGTTTAAAGCTTACTTTTCTCAAGAAGGTGATCTAATTCATTGTAATAAAATGGAGGGCCTGATGCAATACCCCAATATTACATTCGTAATTTTTGAATGGTGTCTTTTCATAGATGCATCATCATCATCCAGTTTAAAATTGAAGGAGAAGTATGAAGTTCTTCAGAAGTTTTCAATTTATCGAACTATTCTAGTTATGAATGGAGAGTTTGGAGGGATTTTAAAGTGATCAACATTATCTATGGCTTACACCAGTGTTATTGCAAATTTCCTTGTATCTATTGCCTCTGGGATTCAAAAGCATTTTCTTTGCATAAAACTAAGCTGATTTGGCCAGATCGGTTAAATTATTTTAATAAGAATAGAATTTACGAACCCCTCATTCGATCAGAAGAAATATTTCTTCCACCTCTCCATATCAAACTTACGCTCAGTACTCAATTTATAAAAAATATGCCAAACAGATCTGTGATCAACGAGCTATTTCCGGGAAAATTAGTTGCAAAAGTTAAAAACGGCTGTTTTACTGGACCTGAACTCATAAAGATTATGGTCAGTCAAAAATTGAGAGAATCTCTCAATCACGTTCAACTTAGAGCTTGAAATTCCTTCGTCAAACTAAGCAATGAATTTTTCGCAAATTACAAAGCTCCAAACTACTTGATTTTTTTATTACTTACAGAATATTAACTATTCTTTAAAAAAACCAATAATAATACCTTTTTTGAACTCAGGAACGAAAGAAAAAAATAATGACTCATACCTTTCGAATTTTGTAAAGTCCTTAAATTTGTACATCATATATCATAACCAGAGACAATAACACATATTTTGTATATTTCTTATATCACTACCTCCCACCTATGGTGAGAACCAATAATCATTACTACACGCCAATCAATGAAACAATGTGATACCAGATGTCCCCACCCTTTTTATCAACAGAGAGAGCCAATAAGATTCTTTGTGTTTTAGTATATATTTGGCATGTAAGAGGCTGATAAGTATGCCTGAAATAAAGCGCTTATTCCTCTAACTTTCTGCATCCTTTTATTCCTAAAAAAACTTGAATTTTTAAGAAAAATGACTTAGTATAAAAAGACGTAATTATAAAATTTTCACAAAATTCACTAAGCTTCACAGCCGTATTTCACTGTTGTAAGTTTTGAAACTAAGTTGTTATTCTCATTTAGTTACTACGTAACTTTTAAAATTGTCAATAACACTTTAGTAAGTCATAAGTCATGTTTTTGGGCCGAAATCGATAAAACAAATTACATATTCGGAATCAGTGTAAAATTTTGAACTAAAATACATTTTTTTCCAACACTGATGAAAAGTTATTTTTTCGAGGAGTGATGTTGAAAGTGTTCTAGATATTTTTTCGACCATTATATATTTGAACTACTACATTCTAATTTTGATTTGTGGTTGGGTTAAATTCAAGAAAGTATTGTTTTAAAATAATATGTTTGAAGGATAAATGCTGAAGTTTACATAGGCTATCGTGCACTTAACTAAGAGGTGCAGACATTGAAAGGACAATGTATGTACAGTAGTCGACAAAAAAAGTAAATTTACACACGTCAACAAGAAAAGTTATCTTGGTATGAAGCTTAAAATTGTCCAACGGTTAACAAAATTTTTCAACCGTCGAAACAAAGATCAAACACACGGTGAAAGAGTCAGAGAACATTTAAGGCAAAAACACAACAATGCGATACAGAATGGAATAAAAAAAAATATTGTATTAAGTCGATTCAAGTGCTCCCTGTATGAGAGAAGTGATAGTGAACAGCGTAGAAAGTCACTTTATAACGAAATGTAAGCCAGATCATGGAATACAGAAGATTTTAGAATCAAAAATTGGTTGCAAAGGTCGCGATGTCTATATAAAAAGCAAACAACTGACAAAAATTAACAACATTCTGAAACAAAATTAATCACTACCTCGCGTTAGTCTAACTCAAACGGATAGATATCAAAATAATAAGAAATTGGCTGTTAGGAATCAAACTGTTAATATCCAGAGTTACGACCCAGGAAACCGGTTCAAATTTGGCAATAATTGAAACTCAACAGTAATTGATAATCAAATTACACACAACCAGCAATTAGCGATAAAGAAAAATGCTTGGTGACTAAACGAAAGAGAAGAATTTCCTCATTAGTAAAACTGGTCAGTTACAAATTGATGCATTCCTGAAGAGGGAAAAATTTGAATAAGAATCGATGGAAAAATTTATGTATGCGAAGACAATCTCTATCAAGTTAGAGTTCATATAAAAATAGTAAATACCAGTGACCACAATTTGCTATTAGGCTTATTGTCTAAAAATAGACTTTTTTGGCTATTGATCTGGAATCATTCGAAATTCAAAATAAATTTTAACTTGACTATTTTCGGTACAGTAGTACCTCCGTAATGGATGTGGATGCGAACCCACTACTCGTTTCAATTTCTTACTTGTTTATGTATCTTTGCTTCATTTGAATTGTTAAAATAATTTTAAGCCTCCAAAACATCTATACACAATGATTAAGACTCAAATTACCTTAGTTTACTCAATCTGGTTATCATTATTTTCCACCAAAGTTTGAGGTTCGCAAAATCTGAAATCTATTCATCACAGGGGATTTATACAATCTGGCGATGAATTTATCATTCCTGTAATACAGGAATCTAGTAATCATAACAGCGATGGATAAGTTGTTTGTTTTGAAGGTAGAGCAGGCCCCTTTTTACACACAAGATATTTTCGAGAAAAAATAAAAAACATTAAATTTACTTTGGAAAAGGTGTTTTTTAATTTTTAGATGTCAATTTCATGATCAACTTTTACTGATGATAAATAGGATATTTTTAATTAAAGATACGCAGTTTTTTGTACTGAAATAAAATTCTATTGAATAGTGTAAAATTCAACTAAAATATTATGCCTTCTTTCAAGTGACGAGAAGAATATGTTTATAAAATTCAGGGGTAAAATTCATTCATTTTCCACATCCATTACGGAGGTACTTCTTTATTACTTAAGTTTATGTGCCAACTCTGCGTAGAGGTAAAGAAGAATATATCAATGATGTGTGCGTTGGTATATATTTTACTGACATACTCGATTGATTGTAATTCAGGTTCTAGCCTGTCTAGTTGAAATTTGATCAAACTTGCGGTTTTGAATACAACCTTCAATTATATGCCAATTATATCCCAAAATCTGAATGGGCTTTTCAGGAGATTTCAAATGATGTATAAATCATATGTCTCGAAAGCTATTTAGGAACTGGTTGTAATAGAAACAGTGATTTTTTTAATTCACGGGATGAAAAATTGCAGAATTTTATTTCGGCCATTTTCTCATGATACAAGTTGGAATATTTTTCTCTAATCATTTTCAATATAGCATAAGGAAAATAAGTTTTACGGATGAAAATGTCTAGTATTTTGTTACCCTTCGGTCATTTTCATTATTGGATAGTGCAGCACCTATACTTACAAAGTTTAACTAGAAATATTTCGTTATAGGTGCTTAGGTCGTATATCCCACAGGTACGTCCTATTTGATAATGGATTAGCCCATGTCGCAATGCGAGAGGTCCGAGGTTCAAATTCCAGGTTGTGGCATACTGATGAGTCCAGAAAAAGGACGAAACGCGCGTATATGTCTACCATATATGTATACTTAGATTATTTCTAAATGCTTTGTAAGTTTCTTTCGTACTAGTCTCGGTGGGATCCATTAGTAAGCTGTAACATTCAGCGACATGGGCTAATCCATTACCAAATAGAACGTACCTGTGGGATATACGACCTAAGCACCTAGAACGAAATATTTCTAGTTAAATTTTCATTATTATTCATTTTAATCAATTATCATTCATTTATTTTTATTTTTATCTTCACTTATATTTCTTCTCTAAAATAAATAATAATAAAAAATGATCGAAGGGTTACAAAATACTAGACATTTTCATGAGATATAATGTTAGATCGTGAATTACTAATATTATAATAATATTTTGGATGAATACGTCAAATCTTTGAAATTTATAATTCATCAAGTCTCACAAAGAAGATTCATTTATTTCTTTTATAAACATATAATTATAATTAAATTTTATTTTTGTATAAAAATTATTTTCTAATAATATTTCATATGTATTGTTCAATAAAATTTTCATTTCATTTCATCAAAGAATCTTTCTATCAAAGGCTATCTAAACCTTTGATGACTACTTGAAAGTCATAATATCAAGTTTGGGAGATTTTCACTTAAATGGGAATTTGACACTATCACTGCCACTTCAATAGAAAATAATTTTGAATAAAAATTAATATAATTCGTACCAAAAATTAATTCTTAATCACATTTTATCCCATGAAAAATAAAATTGAACATATTAAAATTGAATTTTTTTACTACATGATTACCAAAAATTTTTATTAAATCATTAAATCCAATATTTTACAAATTCTCAATTATAATAAAAACAACTCTGGATAATTTTTCATGCTTGGTTTTTCTTTTCAAGAGATTCTATGGTAAAAGTTTAATTATGAGGTTTCTTACCTTCTAATAATTTGGCCTTGAGGAATTTCTTATGGTATTTATTAAGTTCGATAACACATTTTACGTAAATATTTTTAAACAATAAGAATGCAAACGTAGCTTCATATATACAATTGTGGTATCTAATATCCAAGTCTTCACAAGTATCTTGTAGGTCAAATTTTTCAATACATCTTCCCATTTCGTAAAATGACACCTCCTTTTTATTATTATTATTATTTAAATAGTATTCGAATTTTTTTTGAATACATTCTTCTTTTATCCAGTATTTCATTTTGTAAGTCTTATCTAAATCTTAAGCAATTTTAATTTTTCTATTGGATATTCATAAAAATACAGTTTCCTCTCATAAGAGACTGGCCCCTCGAGATGACGATTCGAGATTCTATGTTCCTCTTGTTAATTCTACAAGACTTATTCTACCAGTTCTATACTTGAAGTTGGGAGTATTTGTCAAAAGTCTTTCTGGAGAGAATCATAGATTTTTAGCAGACAAATACAAAATAAGCTTAGCAAAAGCAGAAAAGGGGGCCTTCATTGGTCCTCAAGTTAACAAAATACTTGAAGATAAGGATTTTCATAAAACATTGACTTCGTCCCAAATCAAAGCAAATACAAGTTGTTTCTGCTATAAACTATAATAAAAAGGATGGTATTTGTGGAAGAATTGGCCATTTAATTCGCTGTTTTAAGACAATTTAAGGGCATATGAGTTATAAAGTACGCTTGCTGTGGAGTCATTTAGATAAATTGCCTAAAGACAGAACCACAAATCAGCATGGCGAGAGATTCCACCAGGAGTTGAAAAGAAAGATTTTTAGGTGAAAATAAGGAAGGAATTTTTAGTGATTATTGCTGGTTTATATCAAAAAATTAAAAAGAAAATTTTGCTTAATATAAAATTGTTCATAAATTTTCGTATTTTCTTCACTGAAAAATACTCTACTCTCATTGGTCAATGTGAGGTAGAATTGCGACATATAATACTAGGGGAAGAGAAAATTGTATGTAACAGATATTGACAGCAAAGTGTATATGATATCGTGCGTGTGTATGCCTGTCACTTCTAGTGATATATTCGAAACTCTGAGGACGTATAACTTTTCACAGGAATTACCTACAAGATGAAGTAACATATTCTTGATCAGCTTGACAAGACGAATAAACTGTTATACTAGTAATAATTTTCTTACTCAATTTTACTTTGGAAAACCGAATTTTTAGCACTTATCCAGTAAAATTTCGTATAAGAATTGAGAATTCACCACATTTTTCATCATCTTATTTGACCATTTAGCTTTCATTCAAGCCTAAATTATACATTCTAGAAAAAAATAACTCAGAAAAAACTTTAATGGCCGCAAAAAAATTTGAGTAAAAATGAATGGCACCACGAGAATCAGCGTGAAAATCTGAACAAGATATGTAAATGTCAGCTGATTCGATTTTTTACTGTTGCACAATGTATTAATTCAATAAATAATTTCAAGACGTGATAATTTTCTTTTTAATTTTCATTTACTTGATCAAGACCAAGAGGAAAAAGATTAGTTGTATCTCTTTGAATAACGTACTCGTAATTTCAACTATACAGTTCTTCAAACGTTCAATTACTTTTTTATTATTAGACATGAATAGAATTTCAGATAGAAATTCGTTCTCATTAATAAGAAGTTTAATTTTCTTATCATTCGATTTTAGAATTTTATATGGCTTAAAACTTCTTTGATGGAAGTTTTCTCCATTAAGATTTAGAAAAAAGTCAATCAAATCATCTCTTGGATAGAACGTATCCATTTCACGAACGATATTTTGGTTCTGGAAATACGATAAACTCCAAAATTTTCCTTCTTTATAATCTGGAATAATATTCTTTATAAGAACATTATTAAAAAGAAATACATATGGTATAGTTCTAATCTTTAGTTCAAATTTATCTTTAATGTTAATCGGATTTTATTATTATAATGATATGAAAGGTGTTAATTAAAATTGCAAAAAAATCTCCATGTTTATATCAAATATGAAAAAAAGAATTAAAAATCAATTAGGTTAAGGTAGTTATTTTTTAAAAATAATTTTTGTTATTATAAAAACTTCTTATTATAAAACTAAATTCATTAATTATATTGGTTTCTGAGTTCATAATGAAGGACCTAAGTATATGAAGAAAACAGAAGTAAATTTTAGTGAGAAGCTTTAAAATTCGTCAGGTCTACTCAGACTCTAAATACGGTTGATTTCGGTTATTTGATAGAGGGAGTTAAATTTTGACAAATTGAATTCGCTCTGAATCTGTTTTTTGGTGAAAGGGATAATTTATAGTTACCCGCTATATCTCGTTCAACAGTCGTTGTTAGACGGGGTTTTCTACTCTCTAATTGCTAGTTAAAGTTTTTTTTTATATCTGAGTACCAACATTTTTTCAAATTTTTACTAAATCTGTTTTTGCAGCTCAGCCACTGGATTAGTTGATAATGGGTGTTAGCATTAACATAATCTGTTCTCAGAAATGTTTTATAAAATTTTCCACCTTCTGAAAGAGACTTTCTTGAAATCCGAAATCCGAGATCAATATTTAACGTCTGAAGTTGTTCCTATCCCCGAGTGTAAGAATCCTGAAATTTTTGAATTTCGTCCAATCTTATTACAACAAACATTCATGAGAATCATTGATTCAATCATCATTTTTGTTTTGAAGAAAAACAATTGATTTTAATATTTTAGATGATACCCAACATGGAAAATGCATTGAAGATATGAATTTTTTTCAACATTGTTTCTTGTTAATGCTTCACAAAGGATCAAAATTGCTCCAATTGTTCTAGAAGAGATTGGATTCTTATAAGTGTTCAGTCTTCAATACGAAAGTTAACTTTAGATCACTATAGAAATTGCCATCCACCACCAATGTGTATATTACGGTAAACGACCAATGACATTCTTTTTATTTGATAAAAGATTCCCATTCTAATATGGGTCGCCAACCCAGGTCAGCATCATCATCTATTCCCAAGCACAAGTACCTTGCTACTCTTGAGTTAACTTCTGGCTCATCACTTGTTGTCACCGAACGCTTGGATGAGCTGATAGGCTTGACTGAGTCCAGAGAATCCTTGGAATTTACATTAACTGGTGACACTTATGTCAGGAAGGATGGCAGTTGATCTAATAATTAACACTTTTTCTGGGCATATCTTATCTTCTTGAGATTATTTTGCGAAGATGTATTGTCAAGTTTGATGGCCTGACGGCTGGATCGGAATCTTATGATGGTTCCGTATAATAAAGACTAGTTGGAATCTCCAAATCATCCAAGTTCCACCCGAATTTCAAGCCTATCAGATGTTCTAATTTCCCTGCCATTGAAGAGTAAGTTGTCAATAAAATGTCACTTAATCAGCATCTATGCATTTGCCAGAAGTTCTTCTAAGTATATATTATTAATTATGGGAAAATTCTTTTCTTGATCAACTGCCATTTACCGGACCAGTTTTGTTAAGGACAGCTTTGTTGAACGATTCCTCTATCAAGATCGGTAGCTTTCCCAAAGAGATAAAAGTGGTGACGGTAATATCTAAAAGTACATACAGATGGTCACAAGGCTTGTTATTTGTTTTTTTTTGAAGGTGATAAAATCGATTCCAGTAAAATAACTTCGAATATCTTCTGATACGAATATATATACGATCAACTAAGCATAGAGAATTCTTCAGCGAAAAAAGCTCTCTTGAATGAATCTTGATGAAAATGTTCAGACATTAATTGCCTTATTTCCTCGAAGATATTCTGAGGGTGCTTACTCACAATCTTCAAATATCAAGTCAAAATAATGCATTAAGAAGAGAAGAGACGGTCATGGCAGTAAAAGAAGTAGATAATAACACGTCTTTGTTCTCAACATTTGAAGGTGACGTCCTGGCTGACACAACAAAATCTAGGATCAGACAATTGTGCAATTCAACCTTTCCGAAATTGGATGTAAAGTTTGTCTTCAAAACCAAAAGATTATTTTCCAATGCTATGAAGAATCGTATGTTTTGTATAGGACGCTTATAGACAGAGTAACATAACATTTACACAAAGGTGATATTGCAATAAGGAACCACTTGAAGAAGTGTGATGAAAAAGTTTCCCCAAAAAAACTTTGAAATGATATACAGACAAACAGGCAAAAACATCACATCTCTCAAGACTGCAGAAGCCGCCTTTATATTAAAAGAACAACCTAGCTTATCAATTAAAATTTTAACAAAAGATTTGTTCAAAAATACATACATAAGCTTTAGAAGCGACTCAAGAAGTAGAACAACAAGAATAAAAGGGACCATCCCTATCTTCATTAAATTGAATTTCAAATGAGATAGTTTCAGTTATGATCTAAGAAGAAAGTTGAATAATCTTGTAAATGAACATTAAAATGATATACAATTAAAGGTTGTATTTTATAACCACAAGCTTATTCAAATTACATCTTAAAGACAAACTCACAGAAACTGAACAATCTAATCTCATCTACTGCTTTGAAGCCTCATGTGGAGCTAGGTATATAGGCCGAACACAAAGAAAATTAGCAATGAGCATTTAAAAAGGAGTAGCTCATCAATGAAGAAACACATTGATAGGTGCGGATGCGACGCAATTTTAAAATCATATATAAGGACTCAAAAAATAAACTTACAGACCTCAAAATCAGGGGGAGGATACATAATGGGGGAGGATCCAATTCTGTGCATCCAAAAGAATTACTCACACAATTTGGAACTACCATGGAAAAATCGATTTTTAATTTTTCTTTTCTACCTACTAGAAAAGTTTTTTGGTTTTTCATCAATTGGAATTACGCATGAGAACACTAACTATTTTCATTCATTACAATTCATTTATAACTTTTATTAAATATTGAACCAGGAATTGAGACTGATGAGACCTGGCGAAATGTACAATGTAGCTAGCCTCTTCGATGAAAAAATTGTTGATTTGATTGAGCAAACAATATTTTTCAGAGATGGTTTTTACGCTGAAAAATAATATAATATTCATTTTCTTTGAAATTGTGTCTTCGCAGAATAGCCCCTAAATTTTTTTGATTTCGAAGTTTACAAATTAAATGCAAGAATTATTCAAACAAAATAATTAATTTCGAAAATCACTGTTTTAATAATGGCTATTATTCAATTATTTTATTAGAATTAAAATTTAATTACTATTATTTGGTTCTGAACTCATGAGGGAAGGTTAGAGAAAACGGACGTATATTATAGTGATTAACGTTATATTTCGTCAGGTCTCTTCAGACTCTACCCTGGTTAACATATAAATACTATCACAATGCGAAATTTTTGTGCACCTCCTGCTGAACAGCGCAGAAGGCCACTACATTACGAAATGGAAGCCAGATCTTTGTGTACAGAAAATCTTAGCATCAAAACTTGGTTTCAAAGGTCGGGATGTTCATATAAAAAGTAAACAGCTGACAAAAATTAGCAACATTCTGAAACCAAATGCCCCACCCCCTCGCGTAAGCTCAACTCAAATGGATAGAAGTGAAAATAATGAGAAGTTGGCTGTAGCCGATAATCAAATTGTTAATATCCAGAGTTCCGCCCCAGCAACAGGTCCAGAGTTGGTAATAATTGAAACTAAAGAGAAGTCAACAACAGTTGATAATCAAATTACAAGCCAACCTGTAATTAGCGAGAAGAGAAAGAACGAAAAACGCTCAGCGACTAAACGAAAAAGAAGAGGTTCCGCTGGTCAGTTACAAATTGATGCATTCCTGAAGAGGCAAAAAGTGAAATGAGAAGTGATCCCTCCCCCCCGACTTCTTCGATACGATTTACAATCAGCTCAACCAATGGAAGTGCACAAAAATTTCGCATTGTGATAGTATTTATATGTTAACCAGGGTAGAGTCTGAAGAGACCTGGCGAAATATAACGTTAATCACTAAAATTTAATTATTAAATTGTACAATACTTTATTAGCCTTTAACTCAAGCTATTCAAATTTTGGTAACATTCTCGTCTATATATCATAATTCATTAGGCGCTACATTAATCTATTGTTTTTATCATGAAAAACTAATTAAGATTTAAATAACATTCAGTTTATCCACGAATCATTTTAATTAAGATAAGAATAATTTTAATTTAATCAAATCAGTTAATCTATTTATACAGCCCATAATACAAGAGGTATTGAGTTTAAACTGTTAAGTCTTATTTATTAGTTATTATAGAAACAAAATATCTCTCAAATATAGCTTATTTTTTTATTCTCATCGAGGAAACCTTTAGAATAAATCAAAGAACTTTAAAGCATTTATTTAGTCAATTAATTCCATCAAATCATAAATTAAATAATTATATAATATCTGTTGATCAAATTCTGATAAACCCCGAATTTATGCTTCAACATCGATTCTTCAAAAAGCTTTATCATTGGCTCAAACATAAATAATCATTTAGAGCAATTTAAACAGTTTTTAGTAAGCGGTGGTGGATCCGAAGCATTTTCATAACTCATGAATCATAAGGCAGATTATACAGCGTAGCATTACTTTAATATTAGTTAAATCTTGAAGCTCTTATGAGCTGGATAAAAATCCGAATTCTGGGGAAAATCATGTTTATAAATATATATTCATAGTAAATTTTATCCCGTAATTTCATTGTGATTCAACACTAGGAGATTTTACTTCTGACAACACTGCTTCTGTGTAAACATTTTAAATATTACGCGAATGAAACAACAGCAAAAAATAATTGGAGCAACTTATATAAGCAGAAACAAAAATTCAAAATTATGGATGTATAAAATCAGCTTAGTAATAATATAAATTAATTTGATTTTTGTGAATGAAAAAAACGATATTCGAAAATTGAAAACGTTTTTAATTTCTTTTTGAAAATACTGTATTTTTCTGAGGGATATTATTCAGATTTAATAAGACATTAACTTTGCCTAGGAATTTCATCTCTCACAAAAAAGAAATTATGACAAAGGCGCGGAATTCAAATCTCAAAAGGGGCAAATCTTTTAATAAGCCTAAAATAATTATCATATTCGTGAAATTCTGATCAAAAAATATTGTTTGCTAATATCGATTTCCGGAAGGGGTTAGCCTAATGTACATTTGAATTTTAAATATAATTTTTTTGTTAAAATTTTAATTGATGAATATCTTAAGTTACCCGGACGTATATGAAGATGTACGTATTTATTTATTAAATAATTACCTAGCTTATGTATCCAAAAGAAATTTGTACAAAAATTAGTGCTCCCCAAGCCACTAATTAAGCAATGACACAACGATGGTGAACGATTTTTATGAAGCTCAACTTCAAAGGTGATGGGTTCAGTAATGACATTAGAAGAAGACTAAATGATCTCATCAATCAATATTATAGTAACATACAATTGAAAATTGTATTTAAAACTCAGAGATTGTTTTTTTTGATTGATAAGGATTTGCTGAAGACAGAGGAGAAAGGTCTATTAGTTCACAAATTCCAATGTGATTGTGTAACTTCATATATAGGTAGAACGATTAGGAAATTAATTACACGAACGGATGATCATCTGAAGAAGGATACTGCGGTTACGAGGCGTCTTAGACAAACTCTCGTGATATCGACTAAAGTAAGGGCTCATTGTATTTATATCATTACCGAGATTTGGCTTAAAATTATGTTCATCACTCATACTTTTCTCTAACCATTCTCATTAATTCATATAACAATCAAAATTATTTTCTTAAAGGCATTCAAAAATATTATTATCGTAAAAATTAATATCATTACCTTGAGCATTCTTCAAACATTCATACCAAGTTGCAATCTTATTTTGGTTTCCTTTGATTATTGCATTCACTTGCTCATCATTGTAAAAAGCTCGTTCAATAGTTAATGTTCTTGAATCAGATTTGTTCAGTATTGATGCTCCAATACTAAAATTAAATATCTCTTTATCTTTATTTAATATCCTTATTTTACTGCCAATATTACTTATGCTTGTGAAATCTTCTAAATAGTCATTCCCCGTACATTGAAAGCATATGAATGCATCGTAATTCAAGAGGAAATTTTCTTGAAGAAAAATTATAGATTATATAATTACGATATAGAAATTACCGTGTTCTTTACTAGCAAAGTGTGGTTACTGATCGTTATATGAATGATGGAGATTATCTTCTTACACCTAGATTTGGATAAGCAAGTTTCGATTCCACGGTGGCAAATGTAGACACCTGATTTCTCATTGATTACTCATCTAGAAGGCCGATGCAATAATCAGTTCTAGATCAGAAATGAATTCAAGCTAATCCTATACAAAGTATCGGAATAAACCTATGGTAACTGTTTTTTCTCTATGAATTGAGTAATTATCAAAAATTATATAATAATCGTTCATCAATTAATCTTTCGGAAAAAATATTATAATGTAGCACAAGTATTCATTATTTTTACCTGAACATTTTTCAATGCGTCGTAGTGTTCCTGAGATATCTTTTGATTTTATTCTACATGTAATTTTTTTTTCATCATGCAGTCCATAAACTTTTATTTGTGATTCATCAATTTTTTCGATGTGGATAGGATTTATCTTCATATTTTGTTTATTCAAATAAAAGCAATCTGACCCATCTTCTATTTTTATAAATTTCGTAACTATTTTATTCTTTATTGAATCCAAAAAAATTGTTTGACAATCATCGAATTTATCTACAAGATAATGTATAGGTATATTCTCTTCTTCATATATATGGGAAGGATTAAAACTCATTAGAAGCATTATTTTCTATCGGAGAATATTTTAAAAAGGCTTTTCCATTACAAAGCATAACAGAATTTCGAAAAAATTTTCCGAGTGAATAAAACATCTTGTGGAGCATGTTGAGTTTAGTTAAATAAGAATTTTAAGAAAATTTGTACGTTTATTTTTCAAGCTATTTGACCTAAACCAAAAACCCGACCAGCAACCTTTCAACGTCCATGATTTTTTTGTCTTTAATCTTGAGGCAATATAAGATACATCAAAATCTGTAAAACATTTTTATACATACATTTTTATGTATCTTTTTGGTTTATATTGAGTCAAAATTCCATTTAAATTTTATGATAAATTCAAACTTTGTTCATGTTTTTCTCCCAGCCACAGAAATTTTGACCCCATTACGAAATGAAGTATGCAAACACTCTGTCAAGAATTCGATGGAATTTGTATCAAAGGAGGTCAATTTTGAATTGTCCGAAATGGTTCCATTCGATGTTAGCTCCCTGTTCGCTAAAGTCCCGCTAGGTGAAACCGTTAAGTTCATTGGTGAAAAACTCAATTAATTTCCGTCTATTTGCAGTATCCCTTCAAACTTAGTCTCGGAACTTATCATAATGACGGTGAGAAATATCGATTCTCGATTTGGTGGATGCCATTTTAAACGAATAGATGGTGTCGCAATGGGAAGTCCAATCGGTCCTTTGCTTGCTGACTTGTTTTTTGCCTCTCTTGAATCCGGTAAGATAAACAGTCTAATCGCTGGTAGCCGCCTGTATACACGTTATATTGACGATACGTTTTTGGTCCTTGATGGTGGTAATGAGATTCTTTCCAACTTGAATGCAATGCACACAAACATTGATTTCAAAGGAAAACGAAAATTATGAGTCGTTAAATTTACTAGATGTTCTCGTGACCAAAATCAGGCTGCCAAAACAAGTATGTACAGGAAAGCTTCGGTTCCATCACAATTCCTGAGCTTCAGTCCAGTGTGCCAGAAGAAGAGTCTGGTTAGAAATGAATTCCTCAAAATTGAACGCCTATCTTCTATAAAGCGTCTGACAAAGAATTGTTGAAGGAGTTTCTCATGAAAGATGGGTACCCTGAAGCATTTATTAACAAAATTTCCAATCTGAGAACTAAGGTTGAAAAAGAAGTTGAGGATTTAACTCATTTTTATTTAAAGATTCCATTCAAATGTGATGCTGCACACCAGATTTTAAATAACAAGCTGTTTGAAATCACCAAAAAGGCATTCCCTGGTCATAAACTCAGCATTCTTCCCAAAACAACTAAGTTGATCCCAGACCTGAACAAAATTCCGATTTCATGGTTGGAAAGAAAAGAATTTATATACCTGTTCAAATGTTCTTTTGGCTCGAAGTATGTGGGACAGACTGTCAGACCAGTGAAAGTAAGAATTGAGGAACATCTGCGAGTAGGCAACGTTGGTTCAGCGGTCCAAGAGCACCTTTGCAATACAAGTCACACTGCTAATGTGACCAGTTTCAGTATCTTGTACCAAGCCGATCCATGTGTTTCCCGAGCAGTGAGAGAACAAGTCTTGTGTAAAGCCGAAGCCCATTACATCAAAACGTTGAAACCAGACCTCTGCAAGTAAAAAGAATTGGCAACGCAATTGGGTATCAAAGGGAAGAAGTGATTCACACAGAAAAAGAAAATCCAAAAAATGCTAGATTGCTTAATCATGGCCCTGTTGCTACCTCAACTCAGAAAGCAGAAACAAGGGAGATTGATAACATTTGTGAACAAAAAGAGCAAGTAGTTTAATCTACGTCTCAATCAAATCAACTCCAGTTCCTGCCACAGCAACCATTAATAATGAGAGCAAAAGTGTAAACTCACAGAAGTCAACGAAAGTTGATAATCAAATTGACTCTCAGCCAGTAATTAGCACCCTGAGCGAACCAAACATTTCTACAAATTCTACACCTGCAATAAAAAAGGTAGAAAACGTAAAAGTTTAAGTGGACAACCCCTAATAGATAGATATGTAAAGAAAAAATAATGACCGTGGTGACTAACAGTGTGATCCTCTCGCTTCTCTTCATCAGTGGATAATATTGATTCCAACCAATCAGAGGATGACAAAGAACATTAATCTGTTGAATTTTACTATATATATCAAGCCGGTGAAGAGATTCGGCGAAATATAAGCTTTATTGCTAAATATTCACTCGATTTCTGAATCCTCACAATGAGTTACTCCTTACAACTCATTCTATCTACTATCTTAACTTTCTCCCTCCTTCTTCATATTGTTATATAATTTCCTTAATTACTGTATCTCTAACTGTTTCATCTCTCATGACTGGTTAATAGTTAGAATCCCAATCCCCAAATCCAAGAAGTATTCTTCCTTTGCTGATCTTAGGCCAATATCCTGCCTGAATATCTTCCTAGCGATTCCCGATCGCCACCTTACTGATGAAGTTTCTAACAGTCTACCCAAACCATACGCTGACAAAACTCAACATGGATTCTTACCTGGGAAAAACCCTCCGTGTAACATGTTGGCATTCATGAATTATTCTCTCCCCCTTCTAAAATCGGATTATCACATCATCATTCATTACCTTGATATCTCAAAGGCATTCGACAAACTCAAATTCTCCTTCATAATCAAAAACTTAAATATGTTGAATTTAATAACCCCACCAGTAGTCTAGAACGCAGCAACTCAGGCGTTCCCAAAGGTTCCACTATTGATCCCCTTCTCTTTAATATTTGCTTCGTTGATATTCAGCTTCCAGAGGGTACGGAGAGTGCCCTCTTTAAATTCGCAGACGATCTAAAATTCGTCTTTAAGGTGAAAGATTTCTTTGATATTATTAAAATAAATCATAACCTCTCCCTTCTTAAAGATTCACTGGAGACCATGGGGCTCTATATTAATAGAGATAAATGCAAACCACACTGCAACCCTCCTGAACCTCTCCTACTTCCTGGAGAAATTGTCTCCTTCAATTCAGATCTAGGTTTCGGTATTAATCGACTACACCTACTCTCTCCTATATCCTGATCTTCATTAAGTAGAAACTACCAAGTGCTATTCGATTAAACTTTTCAGATTTACCTCCAACACTAACCCATCGAAGATGTTCTACTCCCAAAGCCAATTCGATTGCAATCAAAAACTCTTTCAAGACTATGCTTCATCCTTATAACCATCAAAAGATTTACTATTTATTTATATATTCCCTATTAGTACATTTTGTTTACATTTCTTGTTTTTCAATATAGATTTTATTCTAACAAAAAAAATAGTTGATCGATTTAACCATGGAATTCTGTTCTGATTAGTGCTCACGCACTTTGTTTGTGAGCTGGGTCATCGAAGTTATATTAAATTAAAGAAGAAGATGATCTCAGTTATTTATAAGGCTTTTATTTCGGGCTAAATCATCACTATGATATGAGAAATATGAATCAAAGCCATACTCACAACAAGCATTATATAGCATTTCCTTAATTTTTGGTAAATTATTTTTCAATTTGTAAATTATGAAGTCTACAAAGGTATCCGATTGATTAGTTGCTCCAGAAACTATAAAATATTTTGAATGGAAATCAATGAATGCGTATTTTAGATCGAATCGGGAAACCAATTTAGATTCTATATAAATATTTAGTATTGATTTTTTGCATTCGATGTAATCTATTTTCTTTCTCTCTATATTGTTATCATTTATATATGCAATATGAAATAACCTAAGAAAAGAAAATCTCATTTTATTTTAAATATTTATTAATGCTGTATGATTTGAGATTGGGAATATATGTTCACCTCAAAGGAATTTGGCGTGAAATTTTGACCTTATTATCCTAAAATAATGAAATAATTTTTGAAAATTATTATCACTATGGATTTGATCAAATGCTCATTTTTAATTAGAAAGTTTCTGAGATTGTAATGTTGCGAGCAATCCTGGAGTCAAGAATTCTGTACAGAGAATAAGTTATTTTTTTCCTGAGAATTTAGATGAATTTTGACTATAAAGCTTCTTATAATCAACTTATAGAAATATTCGAGAAGAACGGATGTTTAGAAAGGTAAATTTATTCTAATAATATTTTTAGCCTTCTGGTGAGATGAAAAGTTTTCCTATGAATTTAGTTGAAGACTTTTATGCGAAACTTCCATTCCTTCTTCGCGTATATTCACCAGAAAATATATATAACCTAGATGAAGCTGAATATTTATTCATGGTTTTAAGAAACCTTGTTGCTTAACTAAAGAGAAAATAGACATATTGAATTATAAATCCTCTAAAAAAAGATGGATGACTCGAAATATTCATCTCTTTTATCAATGATTGGAACACAAAGTTAAGATCCGAGAAGAGAAAAATAATATTATTCATGAATATTATCCATTGGATAACGCATCTTCTCAACGAAGAAAGGCTTTCAAACATCAGATTAAACTTATTGGAATTTAATATATTTAGATCCAATACTTTTCCCCAAATTGCATTCCAGATTGCACTTTAGCTTATTGATGCAGGTATCTTCAGGTCATTCAAATGCAAATATCGCAGATTAATAAATGAGAAGATGTATTCGGAAAAATTCCCATGAATGATCTAAATAAAATGATTGATTTGAGGTTTTGTCTTTTCACAGCAAAAAAATAATGGGAAGAATCATTAAATGTTTCGATACAGCAAAATTCATTGTTAAGAAAATAATCTTTTCAATTATCAAGCCTTAAAAGAAAAAATAAGTTATATTAGAAGCTTTCTAGAGCTTGAGAAAAGATATGGCTCTTTAGAAGTTCTCGAAAATTTGGAAATTTTTAATGCTTCTAGCGTATACGATTTTTTATATTAACTTAAACAAAAATGATGTCTTATTGAATGGAAATTTGAGAATTCAGATGAAAAGCCAATATAGAACCAAATTAATGAAATACAAATTGTTGAGAAGAAAAGTCTGTTCTCAATGGTTGTTGCAATGGAGCAATGTTGTCTACTGACAGTTTAAGTATAATAAAAAAACGAGAAATGATAACTCGCCTCCTCATGTTTGAAATTGACTGTATGAAGGATTAATATAATACTTTTTTGAGATGCTAAACAAATTATTATTTTACAACTCACATTTAATTTTTTTTAACGCTTAACCAAAACTATACATTCTCTTATAAGAAATTTTAAATATTTAATTGCGAATTTACAAAAACAGTATTCATCTTAAAATACTATGAAATTTTCAATTTTAAACTTGCTATTTTCTGTGTTACTACCAGAATAGAAATACTGTATATCAAATATCTTATATTTTCCCTTTTTCTAAAATACTTTGTAAATATAAAAGAAAGGGTTTTTAATTTTTTACGTTGATTTTTAGAGAGAAAATAATAATTTTTATTATTATTAGTTTTATAATAAAATACTATCTTGGACGAACTATAATAAGAGTTGGAAATTATAAAAATATAAGGTAAGCTAAAACACACCAAAAATCTTCAATAACTAGTAACAGTGAAGAGAAAAGTGAAAATTTGAAGTGGTAATTTGAAGATGTTAAGAGTAATTTTTCTGAACACATAAATTTGGTTTGGAGTAATTTTTCCTTCATCCATCACCATTTTAAAGGCTATATCTTTTTCAGTTCTATATGAGGAAGAATCAACGGAAGTCGATAGGGGTATATACAAAAATGGTATAGCCCCCCCCTCAAATGGTATAACAGGACTATGGTATTTTCTAAAATGGTATAGTAGTATTATAGTCATACCATATTGTATATTTATCTTATGGTATGAATAATAACTATAATCACATACATTTTTCTCTCACAGTAGTTTTAGTTGAATCTCAAATGACTAACTCAATAAAACTTGCAATAAATTTCACATATCCAAAGACCAAGCGAGAACGAATACTATAGTTTTTCTATATTATTTTCACAACTGGTATGTTTTTTACACTTATGGTATATTAGTAAAGATTTGATAACACTGTGTGTCAAATAAAAATTTTCGAAAAAGTAATTGGGTAAGATCCACATATTTTTGATCCGAAATTCCAAATCTGGTCTTAGAATTAGAAAATTGAGTTTAGTTTGGGAGATATTGACAAAAAAGGAAAAATTAGAATTTGATGTAGAAAATTTTTTCATTCATATCATTTCAAGAAATTAATTAAACCTGATTTTAATTATGTAGAGTAATATATCTGCGTCGATTGGTGTATAGAACAATGTCGCACCTACCCAGAACTGGCAAAAAATTGTAAAAGAACTTCAAAAAGTAGAATAAATCCTCAAAAAATGAGCTAGAATTTAAATTTGAAACAAACTCACGGGTTTCAAAAACTCCAGACTGGAAATTTTCGCTCTATCGATTGAGCATACTTTCAGGGAGATTGGATTTCATCTTCCGGATCCAGTCGCTTGCTTTTTATGTCTAATTTTTTAATAAAAAATAATTGTATGCCTTTCTTGTAACAAATCCGAATAGAGAACGTCGAAATAACCAATCGATGAAACCTAAGCACAAACAATGAAGCCACGTTGTATCTTCTTCCTAAAGTTCATAAGGATCTAAAGATTGAAATATAGGCCGATTTTTGATATGTCATTATAAAATCGACAAGTGACTAACTGAAACTCTAACGCCTTTGAGAAATGAACTATGCAAATTTTCATTGAAGTATTCAGTCGAATTTGTGGAGAAACTAATGAATGTTGATTTCGCTCCTTCAAAAATGGTGTCTTTTGATGTCAGTGACCTGTTTAAAAATTAACCAATAAGGAAAACGGTAAAGTTTATATGTGAGAAAATTAATAAATTTCCATCCATTTGCGGTATTCCTCCAGAAGCTATTTCGGAATTAATTTCGATGACGGTTCAAAACAAACATATGGGCAGTCCGATTGGTCCACTCCCTACGGATATGTTTTTTGCTTCTCTTGAAAGTCGACAAATGAGTGGCCTTATCAGTTCCTCCCACCTGTACGCGTGTTATCATGATGATACCTTTCTAGTCCTTGATAAAAGTAATGACATCGACGGAATTCTTTCAGATCTCAATTTCTTGCACCGCGGAATCGAATTTACTAAAGAAGACGAGGATGATAAGTCATAGAATTTTTTGGTGTTTTACAGTCGTGGACAGAACTGGTGGAGTAAGCCATTCCGACGAAAATACCACGAAAAGGTGTATTATAGATCAAAATTTTGAAAGAAATCCACCGCTCTTTCATTTGAAAATAAAAAAATTCTACAAAAATCCTTCTTTCAAAAGTCGTTTTACACGATTTTTACTTAAAAGTAGTATTGTAATAATTCATATTTCGCTATATAGGAACACATTTAAGACCTTGTGGATTTAACTTTACAAAATACCTAGCCTCAATAGAAAGACAAATAAATTCTTGACTTTGAGATGGTTAGCAATATCATCTTTAGCTTTGGATATGCTTTCGATCATTTCTATAGAAAGGCGATGCCTGATGTTATGAAGAAATAAGTACTTTATTTCAGGCATACTCTTCAGTCTTTACATGCCAATATAAATACATTAAAAATTACAATAAGAGCAAGGTACAATCTGATTGGTTGGTCTTTCTTCAAAAGTGTACAATATATGATGTAATTACACGTGTGAAAATGACTAATACATTAAAAGTCCTTCCCCACTTGCACATTGTGGGGAGTGTGTATAGACATACATTTGACTTCCAATGTGTACTAATGTATACAGAGATTAATGAATATACAAGTTTAATTTCTTTTAATTTAACATTGTGACAAAAATGATATTGCTGATCCTCTCAAAGTCAAAAATGTAAAGATGGATTTATGTACAAGAAATAACAAGAAGGTAGAAATGTTCCTAACATCGGAGCTAAGCTTATTTTATTAAAACTTAGGTCAATATTAGGATTCTCAGCCATGGTCATCCAAACGTTTCGACGGTGATTGTCATCACACGCCTTCTTCAGTGGTACGTCGTCTTTTTGAAGAAGGCGTGTGATGACAATCACCGTCGAAACGTTTGGATGACCATGGCTGAGAATCCTAATATTGACCTAAGTTTTAATAAATTTTATTATAAAACTCTTTCCCTATTCATTTGTGGAAGAAAGTTGCAAACTCGAAGTGTGGTAAATCGGTAGAAGTGCAACTACTATTGCTAAACAATGGATTGAAAATTGTCAAAAAGAAGTTATGATTCATCAGCGAATCAAAGATGATTGTATCGCATGGTTGGACAAGAACGTGGATAATAATGTTATTGTTGATACGTCGTTAGAAACCAGTATTATAAACCAGTATCTCTTAAACAAATATTCCAAGGGATTGACGATCATAAGAGATACTTGAAAGAGATTGAGGTAATAGATTTTGATAAATTAACTATCAAACGTCTAAACAAAAGAGTGTAAAATTATATGGATATACAGTTATCACCAACGGATTTGGAGGTATTATCACTAGGTACGAATATGTGAATCCCAGGAGAAGAGGAACTTATGAATATAGAAGCAAGTGTCGGGTTCGAAAGGTTATTGGATAAAACAAAAACCCTCACTCCCACGACAACAGATGATTTTGATAGTTTACAGCTAAACCTGGCCACACTCTGTGAAGAATACAAAACCAAAAAGATGGAATTCCCATTCTTCCAAAGGAGACATTGGACCTCAGTGAACAGGTTAAAAAGAAACGAAAACATCATCTTATCAAGGTTGGATAAAGGAAATGGTTGGGCGCTGATAAAAAGAAATACTTATATCAAAGGTATGGGGAAACTATTATCAGACACAAAATTTAAGAAAACGAAGATCAAATCAGTGAATTATAACCAGACGAAGATGAATCGAATCTACAGTTTCGACCCATCTTGGATATGAGTCAGTCTCCAACTTGTAATATAGCTAAATGGTTGGTTGAGATCCTCAATCCTATCAAAAGTAAAGTATGCAAGTATTCTCTCAAAGATTTATTTGAATTCATAGAAACAATGAAAGAAGTGAATGTAAAGGAAGGAGTAATGTTATCGTTGGATGTGTCTTCTTTATTTACTAACGTCCCATTAATGGGGACAGTGGAGTTCATCGTCAAAGTCTCCAGAGAAATTGAAGGGTTTCCAGTTCCACCCCTGTTATTGAAGCGTCTTTTATTATTATGTTGTAAGGATGTCGCTTTCTCGTTTGACAATGAAATTTACGTACAAACAGATGGTGTAGCAATGGGCTCCCCCTTGGGTCCTATCATGGCGGAAATATTCATGGGCAAACTGGAATCAGGTCCTTTATCTGGAGATATCCTAGCAACAAAGTTGTATAAAAGATAAGTGGATGAATAAAACTTGATAATGAAAGAGACTCCACAGAGATATTAACAAAGTTTAATGAAGCGCATCCTAATTTAAAGTTTACCTTGGAAATGGAGGATAAAGATCAAATGCCCTTCTTGGAAGTTCTATTATGCAGACAAAATGATGGATCTTTACAAAGAAAAATTCATAGAAAGTCTACCTTCACTGGCAAATTATTAAATTTCTACTCTTTTTCGCCAAAAGCAACGAAAGTGGGTTTGGCGATATCACTTTTCAACAGATTGGAAAAAATAGTCTCTCCTGAATGCCTACAAGAAGAAAAAGAGTTTCTGAAGGAAAATTTTATAAGTAACAATTATCCCAAAGACTTTATAGATAATGTGTTGAAAAGGGAAAAACAAAGAGTAATAGAAAAAGAGATGGATAATAAAATAACAGTGATCTTACCATTTAAAGGCGATGTATTGGCGAAAAATAAAAAGTTAAGAATCAAGCAATGGTGTGACAAAACCTTTCCAAAATTGGAATTAAAATTCATCTTTAAAGCAAATAAGTTGTTCTCAAACAAAACAAAAGATAGACCGAACCCAATGGCAGAATCCTTCTTTGTGTAAAAGTTCAAGTGTTTTTGCCAAGCTGAATACATTGGTCAAACCACAAGAAGACTTGGAGATAGGGTGGCTGAACATTTGTACACTGGCTCAACAGCAGTTAGGCAACATGTTAAGGATTGTGAGGAAAAGGTGTCCCCTGACAATTTTGAAATAATCTTCAGACAAACAGGAAACAACTTAGCAGCCCTCAAAACAGCTGAAGCCCTGTTGATACAAAAAGAAAAGCCTAGTCTTTGTGTACAGAAGAAGTTCGTGCAGCCTTCGGTATTGCCTAGGCCAATTCTGAAAATTACACACAACATTGAAACAAAAGAAACGCTATACAAACCGAGGGCTCGATCAGTAGATAGAAGTTTAAAACAAACCTCTATCTTAACATTTTTGTCACTATGTTAAATTAAAAAACCATAAA
Source organism: Gyrodactylus bullatarudis (assembly GCA_012064415.1). Classification (NCBI taxonomy): domain Eukaryota; kingdom Metazoa; phylum Platyhelminthes; class Monogenea; order Gyrodactylidea; family Gyrodactylidae; genus Gyrodactylus; species Gyrodactylus bullatarudis. Next base: position 95,139 of record SSNU01000107.1, read on the forward strand.
ATGTAACAATTGATATTTCACTATTAACCAATTGTTTAAATAATAATTATTATAATCAAATATTGTATATTACATCAATGGAGTATCAACAGTATTACACTTGTACTTGTATATTCATTAATCTCTGTATACATTAGTACACATTGGAAGTCAAATGTATGTCTATACACACTCCCCACAATGTGCAAGTGGGGAAGGACTTTTAATGTATTAGTCATTTTCACACGTGTAATTACATCATATATTGTACACTTTTGAAGAAAGACCAACCAATCAGATTGTACCTTGCTCTTATTGTAATTTTTAATGTATTTATATTGGCATGTAAAGACTGAAGAGTGTGCCTGAAATAAAGTACTTATTTCTTCATAACATCAGGCATCGCCTTTCTATAGAAATAAATTCTGATCATTATATGTATAGGATTTATTAATTGGTAAGATAGATCCGTATAAATTATACTGAAAGAAGAAATTCATGAATTTATGAAAAATTGGACTTTTTGACTTTTTAATTCTGCTATTATTTAGGAAATTATTAAGAACTATATATAAATGATTAATGGATGTTCTGAAAGACCCTGTCAGCAATCATAAGCTTAAAATAAAATTCTTCCAAGTCTGGTTAAAAAATGAGATCAAACGATGTTAATAATGAGCTGTTGAACAGGTTGAGTATGAATAATACTTATTTTTAGTTGATCTATCGAACTATTAAAAAATCTATTCGCTAAATAAGCGTTTCATGTTAAATTAAATTAAATACGAAAATATTATAGAATTACTCAATACGAAAAGGTTCTGTTTATTTAAGAAAAACAAAATATAAACTTGAAAAAAGGTTGTTTTATTTTATAAAAATTCTTCATATTTTTTCAGATATTTCTAAATTGATGAGCTTGAACAATTGTAGATGCTTTATTTTTTAAAGTTTTACTTTTAACTTTTCATGTGTAAATTTTTAAATATAAATTCTAAAAAGGAGAAATTTCCTAATTCCTAAATTTACTACTTTCAATCGAAAAAAGATCCATTTTACCTCGGAAAATTGAAGAGGACAAACAGTTATATTATAATGTTCCATTTCTTCAATATAATTGTCTCCTATCTATGATTTATAATATTCATACAATTTGAGATTTTATCTCCTCCATTCTCTTTATTTAAGACAAAACTGAGTTTTATTGAGATGAAAGTTATTAAAAAAGCATACTTTATTAGGATAATGTATTAAAATAAGATGTTTGTTGAATTTTAATCCATTTATAATTTATCACGCTGATGTGAACAACTTCAGCATCCTATTTCAAGCAAACCCTAGTTATCATCTGAAGAAAAAGCAGGTTCACAAACAAAAGTTAGCTTGATAGAGCTGCAAAGCTACTTGAATATTTCCCTATTTGCAGTTCCACCCAGAAACCCAATGCAAGCAAAGTTGGAGTGATAATTGAACAAAATGAGCAAGTAGTTGCAACTACGCCTCCCTTAAAATAACGTGAAAGTCTAAGTGGGCAACGAACGTTGAACAGATATGTGAGAAGGTAACAATGATTATGGATACTGCAAACCAACCTTAAACCCTCCCCTTTTGTACTCTGGAATGATTAAATTAAATCAGAGGATATTATTGTTCATCGAATTTATTATATATGTTGCAATCATTTTATAGAACTCGTTAGTTATATATAATCTTCGCCGATTATGTATAATAATCAAGCCTCTGATCGTTTTATATAACTCACATCTTGAATGAAGAAAAACTCTGACAATTATATATAACTCTCGTCTGATAAAAAGTCAAGGGTAGTAACAAACATGCCTATATTACATAGTCATGAAAAATTCAAAATCAAGGTAAATGAGAGAAATAAATTGATCTTTTTTTGCAATTTTTGTGCTTATTCCAATCTTATAAATTATGAAATTGGAAAAATTAAAAATTCCTGTATATTTTAAATTTTTAGCGAATGAATTAAACTTTAAATTTTTATCGATATGACATGTGTGGAGGTACAGTCAGTTCAATTTTCTAAATTGATGCTTATTAAAAAATTTGCTTGAATTTTTTAAAGATTCCTGTGAAAATTTTGGTATTTCTGGACATAGAAGATAAGATTATTCAAAAATTTCAGAGAGCTTGCCAGAAAGAAATAAAGAAAATTCTCACATTTTTCATCAAGAAATTGAATTTGATCAAGATTTTCCAGACTCTAGATCATAAGCTCAATATTCAAGAAATATAAACTAGCTTTAGAAAGAGAAAATGTTACAGACATTGCCAAACCATGGTCTTAGGAGATTACATATTAAACAATTTCTTCTATAATTATAGATTATAATCTATATGTGCGAGTCCTAAGTTAGTGCAAAATGCAGAGTATAACAAGAGGCACTATTCCATTTAAAAAGAAATAGGTTAATGAAGGAGCTTTTACCTGTAGTTCTTCATAATATGAATAGGTACGCCATACCACATTTTTCTTTTGGGTTAACATGTATGTAGTAACCCTGACTTTTTATCAGACAAGAATTGTCAAAGTTTATTTTCATACAAGATAAGAGTTATACATAATGATCAGAGGCTTATGTATAATAATTATTATACATAATCGGCTAAGATTATATATAATTATCGAGTTCTATAAAATGATTGCAACATATATATCCATCCGGTGAAATATAAGCTTCATTACTAAATATCATGTAAAAGATTGAGAAATATCAATTTAGTATATAATTATAATTATCTTGAGAAGCATTAACCTTAAATATTATCTCATATTTATATTCGAGCCACATGTTATTTAAACAAATATGTTCCATACAATTTGGCTCATAGAGATGATTGTTTTAATCCTTAATAAATATAACTTCTTAAGTACCCTAAACACGTGGGTTCATTATGACTCCTTCAAGAACTCAACAAATTACATTAATTGCATTCAATCACACATTATCTGTGTATGGACACTAGGTTCCTAATTAAACCTGTATGGCTAATTAAAGATCAATTAGCCCAAAATAGTAAGACACAAAAATTTCTTACTATGAAATGCGTTATTGATTTTTAATTAGTCCATACAGGTGTAATTAGGAGCCTAGTGTCTATACATAATGTGTGATTGAATGCAACTACAATATGACGGTAGCGGTTATACTAAATGGCCTGAACGACCGGAGAAAAGCGGAAAAAAGAGTCTTCAAAGATTTCAAATTAGCAGCGTTTTGCCGAAATCTACAAATCGAAAAAGGCGGAATAACCGGTCTGGTGTATCCGGCTAGAAGACTCCTATACAGCATGAAAGAAAAGGTCGAAGAGGAGTTGAATTTTTTATTATCCGAAGGCATCATTTTCAAGGTGGACAAACCCCTTGTTGCAACCCCCAGTTCCTGTTCCCAAAAAGGAAGGGTCAAGTCGTCCATTGCGCATTTGTGGAGATTACAGCCTAACGTTAAACAAAATAGTGGACGTGTCTGGTTATATAATGTCCACTGCGCAAGAAATATTGTTCGAGCTAGCCGACAGCAAGGTCTACTCAGTCCTGGATTTCTCCGACGCTTATCTACAACTGAAGCTGGCACCAGATAGCAAAAAGTACACCACAATCTCTATGCACATGGGTTATTTTGGTTATCACACCTTGCAATTCGGCATTTCTTGTGCCCCCCGAGGAAAACTACTCAAACCTTGAAAAAGAAGCCCTGGGGGTAGTATCAGCTGTCGAGCTTTTTCACAGATATCTTTTCGGGCGGACATTCCGCATCAGAACGGACATGAAGCTATTGGAATTCATCATGAAACCTGGTGTAGAGTCGAAAATCTCAACAGATAGAATCAGCAGGTGGAAACTAAAGTTATCTCAGTATGATTACACTATTGAGCATGTAAAAGGAGTGGACAACCACCTACCTGATCTAATCTCACGTCTCGGAGGCGGTGAATCGGAAGACGGAGTCGGACCAATGCTAAAGCCGGTAGTTGCTGCTGTGAGTGCAGAAGCTGATCCAGTGATAGAGGAGGTAAAGCGCTACGTCAAGAAAGGATGGCCGAGAAGGGTCTCTACCGAAATCACCAAGTACAAATCGGTGGCAAATGAGTTAAAAATCGAAGGCGGTGATCTTGTGAGAGAGACGCGTCTGGTTCCTCCTTGTAGAGAGAGACAGAGCTTCCTGGATAAGGCTCACTCTGGACATCCAGGTATAGTCTTGATGAAACAGCGTATGAGGAAGAAATTGTGGTGGCCAGGCATGGACAAGGATATAGACAAGTTCGTGCGGGCTGCTCCGTGTGTTGCAAAACACAAAAGAAACAGCACTCTAAAGACCTGCTAGCCTGGCGAGAATGCGAAGAGCCGTTAGAAAGAGTTAACGTGGACATTGCCACCTGGAACTCTAAGAGAATATTGGTTCTTGTAGATGCTTTCTCCGGATATGTCTATGCGAAGGAAGTACCCAACCTGTCTTCTGAGTGCTACAAAAACACCCTGTCTGAGTTCATTTCTTATTTGGGTCCTCCGAAATGTGTGGTAGCCGACAACAGCACAAATTTCAAATCGTTGGAAACACTTAATCTGTATAAGTCTTTTGGAATCCCATCTTCACTCCTCCTCGACATCATCAGTCGAACGGTCTAGCAGAAAGAGCAAATCAGGATTTAAAAAGGTATCTGGAGAAAATGCGGTTATCCGAGCCTCGGGACCTGAAAAACACTCTCGTGAGTTTCATGAGACACAAAAACTTCAATGAGACCGCCAAAGGCTATGTTCCAGCCAGACTGTTCCTGTCCCGGCATGTTCCGAAAGTGGTGGAAGTGGCCATTCAAGAGCGAAAGTGGGAACCCGTTTTTATTCAGCCTGAAAAAGGTCCTACAATCAAGAGCTCAAGTAACATCTGGACAGACAAAAATGGCCGAACGGCCCATGCCAGTGACGTGCAGCTGCGGACAGCAGATCTGAGGACGTGTTAAACCAGGTGGAGGGGGGATACCTCGGAAACTACGTGAGAACTTGAGAAACCCTGGAGGGGAAGTGTTGTATCGATGCTTAAACCTGGCGTTAAAACAAATGGCATAAAGATATTTTAGACCATAGAGAATAAACCCTTTTGTTTAAATGACTCACCATGTCATGGGGAGGGGGACACAATATAGTGGTCAAAATAAAAGTTTGATTGAAGATTGATAATACTTGGTAGAACGAAAAATTCAAAACTCCCTACATCGCAGAAGAAACGATCTATCAAGCTCAAACAAGAGGGTTACAATAATCGAATGATCGCTTAAACTTTCGGTTGTTCTTCTACTTTAATATGCAACTTGTTAAATACGAAAGTATCAAAAAAATTCAAAGAAATAAGGGGAAGAAAGGTGCATTTTCTTGCTAAAATACGAGACCCATGTTTTTGATTTCCTCTTTAAAAAGGAGTTAACTGGTTTTTTCATAAATTCCGATGTGAAACTGATTCCAGCTTATCATTGACAATAATTAAATTGTGAGTTCCATTATTTGAGATACTTCCTCAGACCATAACACTGCCACCTCCAAAGCCACGTTTAACATAGGTGGTTTTGGAAGATTTCTATCAATCCAAGAGAGATTTAAACCATCAGGTTCATCCAAATTGAATTTCTTTTCATCAAAAAATATTATTTTTTCCAAATCAATGGTCTTAGCAATCTTTACTGCAACCCAGTTTTTTCTTGCAAACTTATCGTCAGAATTTAGATCGGGAATATTATTAGCCTTTCCACAAGATAATTTAACACTTATTTTTAGGTAAATTTTAATGGTACGTACATTGGCTTTTAAATTAAGTTTATCTTTTGTTTGAAAGGCAATTCTTTACTTTTCTACAGCTGCGTATCTAGTTTTACTTTTGAGGCGATTTGGTATAATATTCTTTCTTCCCCTTATTTCTTTGAATTTTTTTGATACTTTCGTATTTAACAAGTTGCATATTAAAGTAGAAGAACAACCGAAAGTTTAAGCGATCATTCGATTATTGTAACCCTCTTGTTTGAGCTTGATAGATCGTTTCTTCTGCGATGTAGGGAGTTTTGAATTTTTCGTTCTACCAGGTATTATCAATCTTCAATCGTTCAAAAAATATGGAGAATCAAAAATTTCGAAGTTCAAAAGTATGAAAATTTCTTTTCAGCTAAATAAAGGTTTATCATGATCAGAAATAGCCTTATAATTAAGTGAAAACTTTATTTTGTCGTTTTACGTATGAATGAAAAAGCGTAAATTTGTATTTTTTAATTTATGAAAACATTTTTGAAATAACTTTTTATATGATCTCATAGTAAACTTTTTTCTCTTTCGACTGTTGTGTGTTACATCTTTCTAGTATATTATTAATAGATAGCTGAGAAAACGGGTTTTTTGAGTGAAAACTTTTATTTTGTCGACCACTATAGTTTTTTTATTTCAAGGATTATTTTATTTTCTTTGGGGGGAGCAATGTTGAGTGAACATTCTCATATACAAAATCTTGGAAGACAAATCGAGAAAATCTCAATATCGATTTTTTTGGAAACTGTTAAAAGTTGTAATTAAATATAGAAATGTATTAGTCACCTGTAATTATCCTCTTTCATTTGACACTAAAATCGATATTCATGAAGAATATAGAAAAATTATTTGAGTCAACTTTAATCGCATTTTAAGCTTATAAAAAACAACCACGCCTCCTCTATATACGATACCATTCTGATCAGAATTTAATTCTCTATCGATTGATCTGAAAATCTCAACATTTTGAAATTTTTTGACAAAATTTTTACCAGGACCCTAATAGACCTACTTCAAAGTATACAATAACAAGTTAACATTCATTAAAAAACTATGAATTTACAAAAATGTACACAAATGAATGGAGGTTTAGTTTAACACTCCATAAATACGGTTCTCAAGCCTTGGTCATACCTATTCGAAAGAATCCGCATAGATTTCGCGGGACAGATTGAGGGCTATTGATTATAATAGATTCCCACTCTAAGACGTAGAAATTATGAAGAATTTTAAAACCTCAAATTTCCCTGAACATCTCAATGACCACCTTCGGGATCCTTGTTTTGATTCTGACCGATAATTGAAGGCAGTTCTGATCCAGTAAATTGATAAAATGGGCCCAATATTGGGGAATGACACTGGTAAAGTCCCGGCGTATCACCCTCAAATAAATGATCGAGCCGAAAGGCTTTTGGATAAATTCAAGGGATGTCTAGCCAAAGACTCCACAGAGTGGTAGTACAAATTCTCCTAATATATTACTGATCTCATTAATCGAGAATTCATTCGCAGAAATTGTTCTTTAACAGGCGCCCAAAAATACACATGATAAATCCAACCCCCGCCTGAACTTATCCAGACCAATAGCTTTAATGAAGGTGACCTGGTTTGGGAACACAATCAACATAACAATTTCTAATAACGCTAAATTGATCAAAACTCAGGTAAAAGAAACCAAAGGCGACGTTGTGGAAATTGTTATGGAAGATGGGCGAGCCTAAAAGCTGCACGTCGCCGATCTAAACGTTAGATACTCTGGGCTTTACGCTATCTAGAGTAAGGGTTTTGAGGAGCCGGAATAATAATATGAGATTATTTTTAAATAATAATATAAGATAGATGAATGTAATAAATACATAAGACTTGTATTAACTTTTGAGCATTAGACTATATGGTTTTTGTTGGATCCTCTTTGAGACTAACAATTCTATTGAAAACAAGCTGAAATAAAAATAATATAATTAGAAAGTTGATCATATTATTAATAATTTATGCACAGTTATTTCGTTCTAGGTGCTTAGATAATATATACCTCAGCTTCGTCTTTTTGGTAATGAATTAGCCCATGTCGCTGAAAGTTACAGCTTACAAATGGATCCCATCCCGACCTAGTACGAAAGAAACTCTCGGAGCATTTATAAATAGTCCAAGTATGCATCTTTGGTAGACATATACGCGCATTTCGTCCTCTTTTGGACTTGTGAGTATGTCACTTTCTGGATTTTGAACCTAGACCTATTACATGGTATCTTCCAACGTCTCATCTAAATCAGATGTACTTCCATATGCTCTGGACGAGTGGATTTAGCATTTGACTACAAGCGACATGGGCTAATTCAGTATCAGATAAGACGAGCCTGAGGGATATATTACCTAAGTACCTAGAATGAAATGATTGTAAACAAACTTGGTAAAGTATAGGAAAATGTCTAACCGTAAAAGACCCATGGCTTGAGAGTATTTGCTAAAAGAGGATTTGAAGTAGATCTTATTGCTAATCCAAAAAGTAGCTTTAACAAAGAGTAGTAAAACAAAAAAAGTAAATTCATAAAATCGAATGTCTCTCACAAGTAGTGATTTTAAAAAATTAATCAATTCTTCAAGCCTTTCAAGTGAATAGAATGAGAATGAGATGTTGATTTGGATAAGCCATTTCTATTGGCTGTTTACCGAGTCCTGCATAAAATTAGATTCGGACAATGAAAATTTAACTAAGATCAAGATAAACTATGATAAAAAGTTTGCATAATCCTTGAAAAAAATGAAAAAGCAATGTTTTTTTAAAAAAGGCAAAGTTATATCTCTTATTAAGAGGTTTAGAAAAAAAGGACTGAATTTTTAATCTTTTCAGATTATTTTAGACTCACTCTCAAAAAAGGCAAAAAAGGCATTTTGGTCGCCCTAGTAATAACGAATACTAAATTTTTTTCTAAGGAGATATTGTCCAAAAATTGACCATTTTTTACACCCTGAAAATAGCTAACTTGGACAATCTCTAAGAGTGTATTTCCAAAAAAATAATCATATATTCTTGAAAATTTTCATAACTTCTCAATAAATCATTGTATCTTAATGATTTAATGAATTCATTTGAAAGAATATCATTTTTTTCAGAAAATTTGTTAATTATTTATTTCTAGATTCTTAAAACAAAATTATGGCTTGAGAAAGTTACCTATCCCATATATGATCCACATGGGGCTTAAAGGGTTGAAAAAATTTTGATCTTCTGGTATATTGGACGAATTTTTAAGGAGAATAAAATTTATCAAAACTTCTTTTAGTACCAACGTAGCTAAATTATCTCTGGTATATGAAAAATATTTTAGAAATCAATAAATATCAATGAGAATTATCGAGATTGAAAGAGGGGAAAACTCAACTTACTTTGTTTTCCTTCAAGTTGGTATCAAAATCAACTACGAAATAGCCAACACGTTCAAATTGAAATTTGTCCAAAGCTTTAAGATCACTTGCCCAGCCTCTATCAATAATGCCAGTTTTGATTTCAACAGTTTGGATTAACACATGATAAGAAACCATTTGGATTATCTTCTGGTAATTTATCAGTAAACAAATTGTTGTACAACCTACATTCACATTTAAATCCATTATGAGAGACCCAATGGATAAAGGCTTTTGGTTTGGGAACTTCCCCAATACGACCAGCTTTAGTAACAACCTCAATTATGTTACCTTGAGAGTCTTTTTTAATATCAACACATTCAATGATAAGATTAGCCTGTCTAAGGCCGACACTTTGGGTACTTGTTAAGCGTTTATAACCCTTTGGTGGCTCAGAGGAGAAGTCGGAAGATTCAATGTAGATGACAGAGGAAATTTTCACTTTATGTTTACTGGAATTTTCATTGGCTGGGAAATCTGGTACTTCAACCTCAACTTCATTAATTCCAGGATATAAATCATTCCAATTTGATATGACAACTTTAAGAGGCTCGAGGACACACATTCTTCTCATGGCAGAAATATTTAGATTATCACGCACAACTGCTTCCAAGGACAGTGGATCTAAAATTGTTTGAGTCATTGTTACACCCATTTTTTCACAAAAGGCATTAATTGCTTCAGGTGGGAAGCCTCTTCTTCTTAAGCCTGATAGAGTATAAAGGCGAGGATCATCCCAATCTGAAACAATACCTGTTTGGATAAGCTTGAGTATTTTTCTCTTTGACACGACAGCATAGTATAAATTGAGTCTTCCATATTCCCATTGGACAGGACAGTAAATATTAACAGCATTGCATAGCCAATAATAAGATGATCTTCGAGCTTGAAATTCTTTTGTGCATAATGAATGAGTAATATCTTCAAGAGAATCATTTAGACAGTGGGTGAAATCATAAGTTGGATAAATGCACCAACCCGTGCCAGCATTGGGATGGGGTGTGTATTTTATACGATATGCGACTGGATCAACCTTTCCATCTTCCATAACATGTTTAAGACGAAGAGTTGCATGGCCCTCTTTTATTAAACCATTTTTCATGTCTTCAAATAGTTTTAATGACTCAGGAATTGGTCTTTCTCTCCACGGAGAGAAAGCAACATTGTGCCCCCTCAGTTCATCACTCTGTTGATGACAGACATAAGCCAGGTTTGAATTTATTAACTGAATTGCGAATTGGTACAATTCATTAAAATAATCCGATGCATGAGTGATTTTGTATGGTTTAAAGCCAAGCCATTCAACAATTTCAAGAATTGACTTGAAAAACTTTTCTTCTTCTGTCTCAGGATTTGTGTCGTCATATCTTAATATGCAAACGCCATTGTTTTTTCTAGCATAACCAAAATTAAAATTTATTGCTTTCGCATGACCAATGTGAAGAATTCCATTTGGCTCAGGAGGGAAACGTGTACGTACTTGGCCATTAGTTCGTTTCAAATGTTCTTGAAGCAAAATTTTAGTCATGGGAGTGACAACATATCCGGGACTATTGAAGTTCTCTCCTGGTTTGTGGAAGCGAGTTGCATCACCAGATAATGTCTCAGAAGTTGACATCAGAATAAAAATTTCAGAAATTGAATCAATTAAAACAATTTCATGTCTTGTCCTGGTCAAAATGGAGGTTTTTAAATTTTAATAGTTTACTTTTTTGAATTCGATGAAAATTTTTTATTTCGTGATAGTATTTTAACCATAAGATGAATTATAAGGAATCCTCTCCTCAATATCTTATTTCCATATGTACTCTCTCTTTCACATCTGCTTCTATTGCTGAAACTAGTAAAATTAATTTAATTCACATTAGTAACTTATCCCTTGGATATTGTCAAGACTAGGCGTCAATTATTTGGGGAGTTGGAAAATGTTAAAAAGGTTCCGAGTTCTTACCAGATATCTCTTGAATTATATCGAGATCATGGACTCAAATCTTTTTATCGAGGATTGGCTCCTTCAATTTATAGACAAATAGGTTAGCTTGTGTTTTAGATTATTTCTAGCCTATACTGGACTAAGAATCCCCCTTTATGAAACAATGCGTAACTATTTGCTGAAAGCGCATGCAGATGAAGCTGGAAATTTTGTTGAGGATGAAGAGACAAAATTGAAAATAGCTTCCAAAACACTTTTTGCTGGCGTGATTTCTGGTGCTATTTCACAATATCTTGCTAGTCCCTTCGATGTTATTAAAGTTCAAATGCAATATTATCCGTAAATGCAAATTTATTTGCAATCCTTTATTGAGCTTTCTAGTTGAAATTCTACTCATATCTACTAATTATAAACTATCTACAAAAGCAGAAATAAAAGAAATCTCTAAATTAGAATAAATCATATACAACATACATAAAAAATACGCGAAGATTTGTTAATATTCTTATTGATTTATTCCAGAAATGATCGTTCCCTCACAACTTTTCGAGTGATGAAGATTCTTGGGAAAAATGGCATTTCAACTCTTTGGCGCGGATCTCTGCCGAACGTTAAACGAGCAGCAATTGTAAATATGGTTGATATGACAGCATATGACATGACAAAGAGACTTTTAAGAGAAGAATTAAAATTAGATGAGGGAATACCCCTGTATTTCATGGCTTCTTCCTTGAGTGGATTTTTAGCTTGTGTTGCTGGGACACCGTTGGATTTCATTCGTACACGGATGATGGGAAATCCAATTAAAGGATCACAGACTCATTATTACAAAGGAATGATTGACTGTGCCATGCAGATAGCAAGAAAGGAAGGGATACTAACGTTTTATCGTAGTTTTGTAATGATTTGGGCTCGTATGGCTCCTTGGAATGTGACTTTTTGGATGACATTTGAAAAGTTGCGAGAGAATTTTAACCTAGGCCATTTCTAAAACTAAAAGCCTTTTGCCGCTTTGTGTATTCGAGTCTTTCATAATCCAAGATTTTAATTCAATAAAATGTAATTATTAGATTAAATATATTATTATATATTAATATCATTATTTCAAAACAAGTATTATATTACAATCTCGAACTAAATCATCATAGGAAGACCTGTTATGGTCACATTGTAGTTGATCTTTTTGGAAATATTCTTCTTGAGCTGAAAAATAGAGTCAAATGATAACAATGAAAAACAAAATATTCAGATGTATAATGAAAAATTAATAGAGGTTATGTAACAAAAGATCAGATTTTTTCTAGTCTAAAAATAAATTAAACCGTTGTCATCACAGTGTGATGACATGGACTAACACAGTCTAGCAAAATAACACTTTTTCCCTGTGTATACTCTATAAATTATAACAAAATGCTCATCAGATCGTAATAATATGATTTTTAAATATTCCAATTTGTGTTTTATCAAATTTTTGCTCTAAAAGGTTTATATTAATGAATATATTTGTTGAAAATTTGATTGAATTTCATTGGTTCTCTCAAAAAAGAGGTTTTTTAAAAAAAATGGGTGATGCGAAGTGGTTTCGGCGACAACTGTAGCTCGCATTCCAATTCTAAAAGAGTATAAATAAATCTGTGAAAAATTGTCTACAACTCGTAGCCACAGATTTCTCAGCTACCATCTCTATTTTAGAAGCTATGCTCCATAGTATTTACCGAATTTCAATTTCTTTAGTAAAAGTGAAAAATTTAAGTGTCTTTTTGAAGCTGTCATCACGGAATAAAAAGTAATGTTGTAATAAAATTGGAAAATGAGGAACGACAAATCCCGGTCAAATACTAACAATAATTTCAATAAAAAAGTAAAACTCACAAATTCAGAAATTTGCTTTGCAACTTTAAAGTACTCTTTGAATTCTTGAACAATTTCTTTAATCTTTTCATCATTCTCAATCATCACACTCTGAGTGGTCTTAATTCGGTTCTCTTGAATTTTGATTTGATCTTTGAGTTGTTTAATCTTCTCTACAAAACGGTCAACATATCCGGGAGTGTGTCTGACCATAAACAGACGAGTATTATTTTCATTATTCAACCAGTTAATTTTTTCTTCTATTACCTGGATGAATTCAATAACTTTTTTAGGTGAGATGTCTCTGAATTCAGGGGGAAGATTTTGAAAAATCTTTGATATCACAGCATAAAGCATTGGGTTTTGTTCAATTTCAATTATTTTAGAGAGTTCATGTTCATCTAACGAGAATAGATACTGGATGAAAAACGATTTAATTTCAATCAAATCATTAATTAACGCTGTACGACCACGACTAGTATCAATAAAATCAAGAGCATGTTGACCTTCAGCTTGATCTTTAAGATTTGTCAGTGAGGTTTCATCAATTTTCACATCATTAGTTGCGTCCGCAATACTCTCTATCACATAATGATTCTCAGAGTTCTCCTCTTCAACTTGTATATCAAAATCGATTTCAGTATTTAGATCAAGATCAAAATCAAGTTCCCCAACATCTTCGTCTTGAGTTTGGGTGCATTTCTTTCTTTCATCTTCTAGCATCTTTTGAGTTTGATCAAGACACTTTCTAATCACTGATGGTGCATGACCAACTTCATATTCATAAAACGTTGCTCGGGAATTTTTTATGATTGTCGATATAGCCCGGCATTTTGAGATAGATGGGTAAAAATGAGCAATAAAATCCTTGTAAAAGTTAACAGGTTCAGAACATTCTACCATTGTATCAGAGAATTCATGGATTTTATCAAGAAAATTAACAGCCTCTTCAAGAATGTTGATTTTAAAGTTATCATCGTCCAAGTTGAGCTCACTTTTAAGTGAATTGTACAGATCTTCTTTATTTTTTAAACTGTTTTGATATTGCTTTAATCTTGACTCGAGATTTAATTTTTGCTTAGCAAGGTCAGCTTTTTGATTAGATAACTTTGGCATGACCTGATTAGCCAATTCATTTAATCTTTCAGCGTATTCAGCGATAATTAAATCGTTATATTCGAATTTAGATTGAATTCCTTTCCAAACACGAACAGAATAATTCTCTCTAAAATATGAATCTTTTGATGTATCATTTTTTTGTATAAATTCAGCTATTTGAACTACGTAATCATAGTTGGCTATAAAAAATAAGAAGATTTTCTTACATATCGGTCTTTTTTCCAATTGGAACGATGACGTTTCTTCTTCGGCCTTTCTAATTGAATTATTAATTTCTGCAAGGGACTTAAAATAGTCAGTTTTAATAATTTTCCTCTCAACAAGCCAATCTAAAAAGCATATAAAGAAACTTCTAACTCGTTATTTCACTTGATCGAATTGTAATCATTTTTCAAAACATGCCAATTTTAAAACAAAAATTAAGTCATGGCCAAAAATTGTTTTACCAAAATCGGTACACGTGCTTGAAAAATTTTATAATATCAATAAAGATTCGTATTTTAAGAGTCTTGTATTTAATGAATTAAGGGCCAATAAAACTCATATATTAATTAACTTTTTCTTCATTAATTTAAATTTAATAATTGTCGCCTAGTATTTTTTTATTATCCATCATACACGAAGACTCCAGAGGTTAATAGTTCTCTGTCTAATAGACAGTGTCTATAGAGAATATAAATGTTCAATAGTATTGAATCAATAAAAATCATATTATTTGAAAGTTCAAAGAATGAAGCATCATTATACTATAAATTTTTGAAAAAAAGTTAATAAAGATTCAAAATTTTTTAAGTGATTCTTTCACAAAATTCTGATCATGATTATAAAAAAGTGAAAAAAGAAAAATAGATAATAGTCATTATTGGTTAATTATATACAAGATTTTAGACATAGACTGTAATACTGTGACTTTATGGCATTTACAAAATTTTTTAATTAAAATTTATTACTGACACAACAGTAGTTTACATTAAAACTTTTACTACTGATAAATACCCACTTAGTCACCAGACTTGTAGCGAAAATACCAGTCCAAAACAATATTGACCCAATATAGGGAATTTTATACTTTTAGATACGCACGAAAAATTTTCAGATTGTATATTTATAGACGATTCTGATTGGTTGAAAATAATCCTATCATTCCTTAAATATATTGAAGCCGAGAATTTACCCACATTTTTATGTTTTTCATGACTACACTGTAGAATATAGACTCAAGAAATTTGATGGATTTTTTCCAAAATTGTAACTCATATCTGATAGAGTTTTCCTTTGGAATATGATTGACTTTGCCAGAATTTTCTTTCGACTGATCCTAATCTTTAATCTCTCTTCAATCAAATCTTGGACATTAAATGCGGATTTTACAAAAGAAACAATCCCTGAGATGCTAAATTGTGAGTTTTGCATAATCTAAATAATTCATGATGTATAGTGGTCGAGATAAAAAATGTTATCACTCAAATTTAGCAATTACTCGATTATTATAAGTCATCATGGAACAAATTCTATACCAAATTGTCGAGATAATTAAATTTACTATCAGTTGATATTTTTATACTCCTCGTAAGCTTCAGAATTTGTTTTTACTATTTTACAATCAAAGTAAAAACGAAAAGTTAAATGTTACCACCTTTTATTGTGTAAAATCTCTGTTAATTAGAACAACACTCAGGAATCTTTGTGGCATCGATTTATAAAGACTTTCAATTATATTGTATAATTTATACATTGACCAATTGATTTCTACTTTACTAGTATTTTCCAACCAATTTTCTTTTCGTGTCTGTTTAGAAATATTCTTCCACTCTCGTATACTTTTTGCGTCAAATTCCCCCAAAGATTCTCAATCTGGGGTCTGAGCTGGCCAAGCTGATACCTTAATATTTCTTCCTGCTAATTTAGGACCGCTACGAACCTGTATATCAACTGATAGTAAATTTAATTATCTCGACAATTTGGTATAGAATTTTGTTCCATGATGACTTATAATAATCGAGTAATTGCTAAATTTGAGTGATAACATTTTTTATGTCAACCGCTATATAGTTTTATAAATTTTGCATTCCAAATAAATTGGCCATTTAGTTTAAAGTTAGTAGCTAGAATAAGCGAAGAGATTTTTATTTGAATGAAATTGATTCATAATAAAAGTTTCAATGCTAGTATCTCAAATGCGAGAATTTATCGAGGCTTTAACCATGAAATTATTCATTACTAGAGAGGTTTTGAGAAATTTTTAACAAATATTTTCCGACTCAAACAGCTCTTGAATTCATTGTAGAAAGAAAAAATATTCTCAGATTTGTAAAAATAAACCTTGTGAGCATCTCTGATTGGATTTTCTATGCTTGATCCACTGAAATTGAGCATATCTGTGCCTGCATGGGTTATTTAGTATTTTATATTAGCTCAAAAGATCATGTTTTTATACAAGGGGAAATGTGTCCAGAAAACAACTGGTAAACTTCTCTAGTTTTGCTATTTTTCAGAAGAAACATAAAGAAAAGTCAAACCATCAAAACAATTATCTAAAGAAAAAAATAGATCAGAAGAAGAGCAAAATTAACAAATATTCTTTTCGAAATTTTCAATTTCGAAACATTTCCTATTAGAAAAAACCTTAAACTCAACCTTTCTCATCTGTAGAAAGTAGTTCTTCTTATATAGCATAGGCAGACAAATTTGACATGAAAGCCATGATCCAAAAGTGGGACCAATCAGAATTTCTATTTGTTTTTTGATTAAATCTGACATGTAAAAAAAGAAGAGTTTGCTTTGTAATCAACAAAGTCCAGTTTCGTGATGTACATAAACCCCTTTGATTTCCGCTGTGCAAATTTCAAATTAGTTCTCCGGAGATTGCGATAGTCTGAGTTTCCTTCCGCTATCTATTGAGATAGGATTTTAAATTAAATCATAATTATTACATGCTATTTGAAAATAGAAAATTAAAATAATATTCTTTCAATACCTCAAATTTCTCCGGATCTGTAAAATTATAGAATACGATGTTTTAATTAAAATTGCTCACTGTCTGTAGATTTTCAGGAACAATTTTTCACTCACTCTAATAAACTGTCAAAAAGATATTCTAGTTCAGCTTCGACAGTTTTTTCCTGGCTTAAGGTAAGGATTTTCTAAAACCAAAAGAATTGTTCAAAATTAACTTCATCAAAAGAAGATAAAAAGTGGCTCCAAAGATTCCAGATAAAAGTTCATGTTCCATTAGGAAATTGAGAAATCTTAATTTTGCCTCTAGTCATAGTACAGATTATAATTATCGTCGTGTATATCAAACTTTTTCTAGATTAAAAATTATTAAATTAAATTGTCAAGAGATACAAAAAGAAAAAAAGTCTTTTTACCTTTGAGACATTTGAGTAATAACTCTGAAAAAGATTTCAATTTTGTTTTGTTCACCCATATATGCAGTAGACGGCCACATTTTTATCTGTGATTAATAAAACATTAATCATGAGTTATTCTTCCATTGATGTTTATTTTTGATGATATAATCAGAAATTATGGGAAGATTTTCTTTTAAAATAATCAATTTCAGTATGAGAATTTTCCCAATGAAAAAGACATCAATTTCTCTCCAACTTTTAATAATTTTGTAAATATGTAACACCTTCAAAACATTGGGTTTCTTTGAAAATTTATTTTCTTGGTTTTAAGTTAATCAGGATCTTCTTATTTGCCAATAAAGAAAAGACATACTAAGAGCTCCCAAGTGAGGACGAAAGACGTTTGTATTTACCAACAAACCTTTAAAAATGGGGTGCAGAGATAGTTGGTTAGAAATTAAAGTTATTTGACAAGATTTTTAACAAAAAACTTGAACGATTATTGATTTTTCATCAAGTTTGGAATATTAGTGCTATTATAAATATTCAACACAAATCTAGTCAAATTTTTTGAGGGCAACGAATCATTTCTTATAAAATAAGAAAGAATTAAACAGAAATTTTAAAAAAGAAAAGAAATTAATGTTTTGATAATTTCTAATTTTTGGCGAGTTTACTGCTTCATTCAGTATTACTGAATTAGTAACATGGAAAAATCAATTACCGAATGAAAATAGGTTTATTCGTAAAGAAAGAAAAGTGACTCAGTTAATGTTCTTCTCATGAGGCCCTCTTTCACGATATGGAAAACAAAATTTAGAAAAATTCAATTTTTAAGGAAAATACGGCAAATTCGAAATCTAGAAGTAGCGCCAAATTCCCATTTTTTTGAACTTTGAGTTGAAAGTTTTTGTTGATTTCAATATGAGAGAGTGATCAAAAGATTGTTCACAATTAGTCAAAGGAATTAAATATGCTGAGTCTGGTTTCGAGAATCACCCCATAATCGTGAAAAAATCAAATTTTGATTTTTGATCATTTTCCCTGCTTGAAAAGTTGATGAAATTTGATAAAGATCCCTGAAAAATGACGAATTTGGCAAAATTTTTTTGTCTTATTTTGATGCTAAAAATTCAACTTTTGATCATTCTCTCACATTGAAATCAACAAAATTTTCAACTCAAAGTTCAAAGAAATGGGAATTTGTAGCTACTTCAAGATTTCAAATTTGTCGTATTTTCTTAAAAATTGTTTTTTTCTAAATTTTTTTTCAGTATCGTGAAAAAAGGCCTCATGATCTAGATTCCAAAAATTCTTCATCGAATTCGATTTCTTGATGAAAAAATAAGAATTTTGTAAAAATCATAAATTCCCATCTTCATATCAACTAGCTTATATCAATTTATTTATTCAAATAAGTCGATTCGAAGGTAAAGTTCTTGGTTCTTTAAATGGCTTTTTTATGTATTTCCTCTGACCAGAAAATCAAGAAGGATCTTGGCCTCAGTCTTTGGAGGAAAATTCAATATATTGAAATCAGAAGGCTGTGTAGATCAAAATAGTTTGTTTTTCATATAAAATTTAAATTATAAAGTCAAACTCTGATCAATTTTTTTCTCCAATAAGAATTTTTTTCTTAATTTGAATTGATTAAATGTTAAAGTCATCGATATAAAAAAATAGCTGACCTCAATCATGCTATTTGATTGATAGACTTTTGAAGATCTAATTTAAAGTTTAAAAATTCAATTCAGTCACATTCTCGATATTTCTAGAAGAATGAGCTTGATTAAAAAGAATTATTCTTTCTTAGTTACAATGCGAACTATTTTTCTTAAAATTTATGCTTAGTTCACCAACGTTCTGAAAGAAGAAGAACCCAATTTCTTTTTAATTATGATTCTGGTTCTCATGACTCAAATGAAAAAATTACCAAAATTTACCCAGCAAAAATTCACATATATCATGTTAGTTAAGGTGTGATGAATTTAAATGTGTATACTGTAACATTCAGTGGAACGAAAATTCTATGCTAGTTAAATTTGAATTTATTGTTCAAATTTGATACCAAATAACTATATTATTTAGCTAGATCAGAGACGATATGCTCAAATCGTATATCTATATGTGTCCAATCTAAGTTTCAAAGAGTTTCTCCTGTCCTTTCTTCCCTCAAAAACTATCTCACTTTTTGTAATTGACATAACTTTACCAAATACATTTTCTCGTATATACTCACCAATTTGTTGTCTTTTCCTCTCTAATGATGATCAGGGGTTTTAAAATGTGCTGAAGATGGATTTGGTACTCATTTTCCCCTGAAAACAGTGAATTTTCCCATTTTCACAAAAACTAACTTATTTTTTTATCTAAATCACTTGCTGCATTCTGATTGGTCGAGATAAATAATACTTAAATGGGGGGGTTATTAGTAATTACTAGGGCCTCAAAAAGTCCTAAAAGTTCTTTTGGCTGTTTGAGGTCTATTTTCATTTCTATCCATATAAATTCAATTCATGTTTTGATTACTCAACTGGTTTGAAATTTATTAAGGCCTGATAAAGTCCTAAATTTTGTTTCAGGGCCTATTTTTTATTAAGGCCTATTATTAGGTCCTAATTTTTACTTCATATTTTCTGACAAAGTCACACGTTAATCCTATTTCTAAATAATCTTTCTCCTTACCATAAATGACTTGCTGTAATTTCAGGGGCTTGGGGTCTCTCATTTCATTGGTCTACAAATGTAGGTTTTACAAAGCCTTATTCAATTCAATTCATTTTCAAAATGCCAAGGATAGGAG
>SSNU01000107.1:117372-212253 GCA_012064415.1 Gyrodactylus bullatarudis
CTTCATCAAGGTAATTGAGTCCTGTTTCATCACAATTGAAAATATTTCTTGCTTCATAGCTGGTCAAGATGTGTAGGTTCTCTCTAACCCAGTCATCTATTTTCTTGGGATCAACAGATGCTGCCATTCCATGTAGCCGATGAGTTTTCAAATTGTTTCTATTCATAAAACTCCTCATCCAACCTTCTGAGACTTTAAATTCCTCCCCTTCAAGACCTCTGGAAAGGCTTTTCATACGATCCATACAATCCACTCTTCTTATAACTTTAGGATCAACATGATCTCTTTTGTCCTTTATCATTCTTAAAGCTGCCTCTTCTGCATTCTGATATTTGACAGCTGGAAACATTTGTTTGCAAGTCGGACTTCTGGTAGGAGCTGTTTCCATTAATAATTCTTGATTTATCATATAGGATTTGACTAGACGTTCGGAAATGTCATGCTTTGATGCTGTTTCTTCAACTCCATAAAGCTGCGCTTCTTGAGCAATATCGGCCTTTTGAGTTAAGGTCAAAGACGTGTTAGGTATATTCTAAATGGAAAAATTTATTTTTAACATAAAACATAAAATAAAATGAAAATTTAATGTGAACTTACAGTTCTTGAGTAATAGTCTGGATATTTTTTTACAAATCCTCGAAGCCATTCCTTGCCAATAAGAATTCTATGAATTTCTGCCAGTCTATTGACTTCAGTCATAAGTTTCGAAAAGATGAGTCCTTTCTTCACGTGATCACAATATTTTATAGGATCAATCTCGACACATTCTTTAGGTAATAGATTTCCAAACTTTTTGATAGCGTTTCCGACCTGTTTAAGATAAGTTCTGGTTTACTAGTGACATGATCTTCATTTGTTCACGTAAAGTTAAATTTTTAGCTCTAGCCATGAAAGAGTAAGAGAATGAAATAATCAAAAAAGATTCGATTAGGTTTAGCCTTAACAAACCAATAAAACAGTGTAAAAACTAGAGGGGGTTTACTTTAGATTCTCACAACCTAA
Source organism: Gyrodactylus bullatarudis (assembly GCA_012064415.1). Classification (NCBI taxonomy): domain Eukaryota; kingdom Metazoa; phylum Platyhelminthes; class Monogenea; order Gyrodactylidea; family Gyrodactylidae; genus Gyrodactylus; species Gyrodactylus bullatarudis. Next base: position 118,375 of record SSNU01000107.1, read on the forward strand.
AATAGGAAAAAAGGGGGTTTTCTATACAATGAGCCCATCGATTGGGGCTCTGATGTTAATCCTCACAACGTGAAATAGGAAAAAGGGGGTCTTCTATACGATGACTAAGCTAGAAAGAGTGTGACGTAGTTGTTTGGCTTGGTTAAAAGAGGGGGTCTCTCAATTGTGAAAACGACTTTTCGTATGGATTTTCCAAAAAATTGAAATGAGTTTAAAAAATTGGAAACGGGGTTTAAGTTCTGATAAAACTGTCCCCAGGCAATATTTTGCAATGGAAATTACTCAGCTGACTCAACTTTTGATTCTGCATCGAATAGTGTTTAATTCAGAGAGCTAGGATCAAAATAGTGAACTCTGTTGTTTTAGGAGATATGAATTAGAAATTTAATCTGGTGATATAAGGATAGACATAGATGACATGCTCGAATTTTCAATCCATTTGAACTTGAAATAAGAGAGATAAAAGCACTTAAAGTGGGTTGACTTGGGGGAAAAAATCTTAAATTCATCCCATTACTCATTAGTAGAGAGGTTAAAATATTTTAGTCAGATCCTCTTCTTTATATATTTTTTTTAGGAAGTTACTGTATATGAAATCTGAAATTAGCAAGGTATAGATTGTCAAGAAAATGGTGTTAGCTCCGCAAATCAAAAAATACATAATTGTCTTTCAGATAAAAACCTAATTTACAAGATTTCAACCCAATATTCTAAAAATAATTCTTTTGTGGTCATTTTTATAAAAATTTAGAACGATATTTTGAAAATTAATTTGCTGACGTAATAAGAATCATAAAGCTTTTCATCATATAAAATAACTCAAAATTTTAAATATGCTTGATATCTATCTTCTTTGGAACCAAAAATTTTCATTTTTATCCACAATTATTTTTTGACCAGTGGTCAAGGTTAAAAACTGAATTTAGTTTAGGTAAAAATGTAATCTGGCTAGCGAAGAAATTATAACTCGGTACTTATAAAGAATCACAACATTAAAAGAAGTGAAATCAAAAATTTTCATCACAAGTTGACACTTATTGATTAAGAAAGGCAAAGTAGTTTCGTAAAAATTTCCGATGCCTATTTGTATTTGTTATTCAGATTTAGGAAAGAAATCTTTCTACCAAGTTTATTCTAGGAAAAGGCATTAAAATTAACTTCCGATTTTCAGCTTGTCGATGTTATCATTTCAATATGGACTTGTTAGCAAAGGGAACTTTCAAATCCCCAAATTATCCGAGTCCATATCCAAGATCAATTGATTGCATAGTTTACAGATTCACTGGTCCCATCGATTCCTTTGTTTGGATAAAATTTCTTTCATTTCAAATGAAACCCTCTAATATCAACGGAGAGTGAGTAGTATTTTTGTTATACTCGAATGAATTTTCATATTTATTAAATTTTTAAGACTTTGATAATCTGATGACATTAATATTCTCATTGTAGAAAAAATTTTTGACACCTCTTGTTTAAATGAAATTCTGCTAAATCTTGGAAATTTTTCCTTCGATTTGGCAGTTATTTGCTTCAACGAGTTATCTTTGTGAGGTGACTTAAAAACCATTAGGGATAGATTTTTCAATTCTAATATGTTCATTTTAAATTTCTCTGGATGAAAATGAAGTTTAGAAGGAATTTTTAGTTCGAACTATTTAAATTTTTAATGTCAAAGTTCCATTTTTACTCAGAAATCTCAAAAGTTTTATATGATTACTTTCAAGTAGTCATCGAAGATTTGGATGTTTTGATAAAAATAATTAATCCGTAAGACTTATTTTACTTATATTGAAAATGATTGGGAGAAAAATATTCTTGCTTTCATCATGAGAAACCTGAAGAGATCATTTTGATTTCGATTCAGGATAGAAATGTAAATTTTGCAAAATCTATCTCTAATGACCATAATCTATTAGTTCATAACCTGCCGCATTCTCAGCAATTCGTTTCCAAGACCTTTTGCGACTCTGATCTTGAAGATAAATAAATGTTATAGATCTAGGGGATGGCCTTCATATTCTGAATTTATATTCATACAGGGAATATGAAAAAAACCTTCATACAACCGCTGGTAATTAGATAGAATGAAAACTAATCGATGATGTAAAAATGGCAAGAATTATCAATATATTGTTAACAACTAATTAAACTGTAGAAGGTATCAATATTCTCTAATAAAAAGACACATGAATAGTGTTTAGAATAAAATGTCTGTCAATTTCCCTTTCAGGATTGTGCTGATCTGATGGTTTGAATTCTACTTTGCGTATGAAAATGCTTATTACACTATTTTATAATAGATAAAGAAAATTTATTTCTCATCTTTTCTAGCAATATGCGAACTTTTCGCCAGGAACTAGAGAACAGATATTTTAAAACGGAAATTCAATTTCAATTAAATTATCCCAGTTATACGAAAATAAATCATATACCATGAGAATTAAATAATATTAAATTTATTCAACAATCTTTTCAAAAAATTTTTCAGCTGCAGTGATTACCTTGAGGTTGTGTACGAATCCAGTGAGCTGGAGAAATATTCCCTCTCATCATCTATCTCAGGAAAGCGCTATCGATTTTGTGGCAACATTGATAATATCCCTACACAGGAGATCTTTTCAATAACCAATAATTTAACATTAATATTTCATTCAGAAAAATCCCTTGATCTTTCTAACAGTGTTAAACAGTATCAAGGATTTTATGGTCGTTACACAATGAATAATACAAGTAAGTCGTAAAAATCACAGACAAAACTACGGTTATATATCTTCTCACTAATTGATATTTCTATTTTTGTTCGCTAGATTCAGTCCATAATTAACTGGTGATTCGGATTTCAATACTCAATAGCATTCTCAATAAGATAAAATTTGTTCTGAATTCTCTCAAATTTGATATTTCTACTTCAAAGTAGTTTTTGAAAATTTCGAGGCTTTTGAGTTGTTTTGTATGTCCAATATCTTCGGTTCTATTGTAGCGACTTTATGAATGGGTTCTAGACCACATTTTCTGTATTTAATTTGAATTGCCCAATCAGTTTCTGATTCAAGCCAGAAATTGAAAATTTGAATTATCAATCTCTAACATCATAAAGAGTTTCGTCTTTCTATATTTCCTATAATGGTACAAAAATTTTATAATAAACTTTAGATCGGAAATATATTTGAATCAAAATTCAGGTGTCAATACCTACTGTATTAAAATTGCAACAAATTAAATTTTGAAAATGTGATCATAAATAAATTTATGCTATCAGTTTACAATAATGATTATTATTATTATTAACTAAACTTTTTTACAGAAGACTATCAAATGGAACAGACGACAAAAATTCAAGACACCATTTGTTCATACAACATTACTAGGGAATTCATTGGAAATGAACCCTTCAAAATATTCTCACCCCTTTATCCACAATTTTACCCAGAAGGATTAAAGTGCATTTATAATGTCTATGGGCCAGAGAATAGTGTTATTATGCTAAGCTTCTCTTTGATCGACTTGCGCAATGATCAACCAAATACTTTTGAGTGAGTATTACACATTTGTCTAAATTATAATATACTGTATTAACTAGCCATTTTTAATAACCTCTCCGGAATGAAAAATTCCAATACAACAAAAAGGAAATGGAAGATTCTCTGAACCTATTTATGAATGATCTGAAGAATTTAATGGAAGCTAATTAAATGAAAATCTAAAAAAAAATATTCTTGAGACAGAAGACAAATAAAATTCTTCATCTGAATTTTAATTATAATTAGACAACGAAAAAATTGAATGGTCTAATTTTTGTGAAGAAGCGAGATTCTAAAATGTATTATTTATCGAATGCATAAATCGAAAATGCAAAATTCAAATCGAACCAATTAATAACACTGTGTGTCAAAAAAAATTTCCAAAAAAGTAATAGGGTAAGATCCATTTGTTTTTGATCCAAAATTTCACGCTGATTCCAAATTTGGTCTCAGAATTTAAAAGTTGGGTTCAGTTTGGGAGATATTGAAGAAAATTGAAAAATGAGAATTTTAGGAAAATTGAGAGTAGTTTTTCGATTAAATTGATTTGAAAAAGCAATTAAACCTAATTATAATTAGGCTCATTATGTAGAGCAATTAATACTGCGTCGATTGGTATATAGATCAATGTCGCACCTACTCAGAACTGGCGAAAATTTTGAATAAGAACTTCAAAAAGAGTAGAAAAAATCATCGAAAAAATCCACTAAAATTTACATTTAAAACAGACTCACGCCTTTATAAAAATGAAAATTCATAGTTTTCTTCAAGATTCTAGACTGAAATTTTCTTGCTCTTTCGATTGAGCATACTTTAAAGGAAATTGGATTTCATCTTCTGGGTCAAATTGATCAGTTTTTACATCCCGTTTTGTAATGAAAAATTAGAAGAAAGTTGCATGCCTTTTTTGTAACCAATCAGAATAGAGAACGTCGAAATAACCAATCACGTTTCGCCAGTTCTGAGTAGGTGCGACATTGATCTATATACCAATCGACGCAGTATTAATTGCTCTACATAATGAGCCTAATTATAATTAGGTTTAATTGCTTTTTCAAATCAATTTAATCGAAAAACTACTCTCAATTTTCCTAAAATTCTCATTTTTCAATTTTCTTCAATATCTCCCAAACTGAACCCAACTTTTAAATTCTGAGACCAAATTTGGAATCAGCGTGAAATTTTGGATCAAAAACATATGGATCTTACCCTATTACTTTTTTGGAAATTTTTTTTGACACACAGTGTAATTAAGGAAGCTGATCGAATTGGTTCTGTAAGATGCTTTCTAATATTTTTCTGTGCTGCTCACCATATTTATCGAATGATGTTGAATATTTCTTGCAAGGGTGCTTAATGACAGCAATGTTTCTGATTGATCAGAGATAATAAGAAAAATTCTATTTTATTCTTGACTAGGTCGTATTCTAACTAATTTTTGTTCTATAGTCTTGGCGTTACAATTGAAAATTTAGTTAATTTTAGAATCTCAAAAGCTAAATCAAAATTAATTTTATCATGAAATTTCCAAATAAAGAACTTGATTCTTTCATCATTTATAAATGATAATAATTAAATTTAGATCTTGTTTTCTTAACAGTTCCTGTTTCACTGAGAAATTCAATGCATTTGATTCTGTTATCATTCGAGAAAGCAAAACACCAGATTCTATAAGACAATTGGCTAGATTTTGTCGATCGTATCACGATGAGCCTATTCAAATTGTTTCACGTTCCAATTTTGTACAGATTATTTTTACTTCAATTAAAACAAATTCGCCTAATTTTCACCGTGGTTTTTCAATGACTGTAAAATCTTTTGATAGTTTCTCCCTTCAGCCCACCACTTATAGAAATGTTGATCGCAAAATGATTGATTTTGATATCAGAAGAGAAACCAATAAACTGTTTAGATATTCAAATAATCCAAAAAGTAAGTTCTTTTCAATAATTTCACAAAACTTACCTAGATTTTTTGTATATTAATCTTTAATAGCCTTTTTGATTAAGAACTAATTCATAAAAATCGAATCGAAATCTAGACATCCTCTCACATTCGGTGACTTTTAATACTGTCACAATCTGAAAAGGATCATAAAACAAGGTGCATGTGACCGGTTTAATCTCTAATTTGAAAATGTATAGTTTTCTTATCCATCGAAATATAATTTGTCGGTTTCCTGCTAATTAATTAAAAACCTGATAATTATTTTTAATAAAAAAATTGTCTCTACCATGTTTTAATTTAATAAATATCATTACGTATGTTTGCTTCCATCTCCCATAACTTGAGAGTTTCATCTAGCCACGTAGAACAGCAACAAGATCTTTGTGAATATTATCTGTATCGATAATAATTATTATAAATTATAATTTATGCATAAAACTACGTCTAACAAAATATTAGATCATTAAGAAACAGTGTAATATATTTCCAAGTGTGTATTATTACATCCAAGTGAAGAAGATACTTTTTACAAATAACATGGGTGCTATCCATCAAAAAAAATTATCATCAGTAATCTCAAAATAGTTCTCTCCCAGAATAATGAATTATGCCTTGGATAATAAATCAAACTGCCTAAGTGGAATTGGATTAGGGAACTGTAATAAATTATGAAATTTTGGATTTTTCTCGTGAGGTTTTTTGAAAATTGAAATATTTTCTAGAAATCTAGTGAGTGATCTTGATAATATGAGGTTTCGACATTCGTTTACATATTTTTCTGATGTTAAAGTTAGAAAATATGTCTGTAACAATTACATTATTTCAGACATACTCTGCATTAACTCAAGATTTTCGGGGAAAAATTTTTCCCCCCAATTCTTTGATGAAAATCAAATCAGGTTTATTAAAAAATTTCTTATGTTTTCTGTATTTGAATATGCAAGAGGCTGATGAGTATGACTGAAGTAAAGCGCTAATTCTTGGATATTTTTTGGCATCTTTTCAATTCTTGATAAGTCTTGCAATAAAATAAAAAAAATAAAACCTTTCGAGTTACGAGTATCCCTCGTTTGCTCCGCAATTACAGTATGACAATTCCTTTTGCAATTGAGTAATAAATTGATAACCTTGGGCTTATTTACCGTCACAGAAAAGAGAAGTCTGTCAAAAATTAGTATCTTGATTTATTATTCGCTTCAAGTCATAAAATAATTTTTATTAATTCTTGAAGAAGCAAGTAGAGGAATATCATCGCTGAACTTGATCTAACAAATTGAAATTTGATTAAAAGCAGATTCCCGCTGAGTTGACACATGTACAGTGTACAATATTTTGACAGGATCCCTTTTATTCTTCTTATCTGATGAATTGCGAAATGTAATAAGAAAATCATTTCGAACATTTGATATTTGAAAAATCAGATGAAAACAATCCTTGATGTAGACTAAGACAAAAAATATCTTGCACACTTCAGAAATCGATTTAAATGAGTTCACCTTTTCTCATTTCATTCCCCTAGATGACCAGAATAGAGAAAATCTTATTGATCAAGAACAGAGGGAGGAGCAAGTTCCAAAACCACAATCCCCAATAAGTCGAAGTGTTGAAGTTATAAACACTTCAATACTAAAGAAATTTGGAGAAATACGATCAAAAAATTTCCCATATGCCTATCCGACAAGTTTTGAAATTATTTATGAATTCAGAGGTCTTCCCAGTGAAGTTGTGAACATTTCGATCATATTCCTTGAAATAGGAGGCTTTCGAGAGTGAGTTTTCTTTATTCAATTTTTTATGTAATTTGAGAATCATCTGAAGTATGCCCATGGGATTTTGCATTATTTCATCTTCAATTTTCTAAAGTCCAAGCAAAATAAGAATTTTTGGAAAAAAGTTCATATTTCTTTTTTTTAAATTTTATTCCAAGATTCAGCAAAACATTGAATTGAATTTCTCTAAGAAATTCTATTAGAACGAAACAAATTTATTAAAGAGAAATTATTTGTATTTCGCAAGGTCTCAATCTCTAATCCTGATAAATATACGCAAAAACAATAATTGAAAATTATCTTTTAGATAAAATACTAGCAGAAATTTTCCTATTCTTACCAATTTTGATATTTACATCAGAATTCTTTTATATGAACTTCTCAAATTCACAATGTCTCAATTTTCTTGATTGAATCTGACTTTGCATCGAAGCTTGAATGTTTTTTTTAACTTACTTAGCTTTCAGGGCTTATAGGTTTTCGTTTAGCACAGAATAATGCTAGAAAATTATCATTAGAAATGAAATCATTAAATTCATTGAAATTAATTTGAGATTATTTCGTGCATAGGTTTATGTAAGAATCAAACATATAAATACTCAGCTAAAGACTTAAAATAAAATGCAGTCAGAAAAATTCCAAAAGGATCTGACATCCGAAATTCTTCAATTATAATTATTGGTGAAAATGATCATATCTAAGAAATCAGAGAGGATACATTCCTTATGACGCGATGTATCCCAATATATGATATATAAAGTAATTTTTTCTTTAGATGTAGTCAAAATATCGGAGATAATCTTGTTATTTACGATGGTCCTACATTGTTCCATCAAAAGCTTTTTCAACAATGTGGCAGTCCGAAATCTCAAGTAAACTTTTCTTCTGGTAAAGACATCTTTAAGCCAATTCATTTCATGACATCTAGTTCGTTTGGATTGATCAACTTCCGGTCAGATAACATCCAGGGTCAATTTGAGCTTGGTTATAATATTCATTATAAATTTGTCGAGAAAAATGCCCTAATAAATAAGAAATCCAAGGACCAGAGATTCTACAATCCTAATTTCAATCATCAGAGTAAAAGATTTAAAGAAGATAAGAATGCCCAATTTAAAAACTACAATAGACCGTTTGTAATTCTCATGTCAATTATTATCAGTACATTTATTTATTGTATCTAAAAGATGACTGTATTCTATTTTGACACCAGAAAATGCCCCGATTATTTTTATATTTTTATCAAGTTGTCAGATATAATTAAATTAATAAAATCCTTCAATACGATAGATTTTTTATGACTTTTATTATTATGATAACTTTGATTACATTCTTATGATAAAATCTATTGTGATCCCTCGACTTAGGGCTTCAAAAGGGCATACCCGTATTTTTTTATTCATAATTTTAACCATCATACCTACAAGTAGGATCGCGTTTTTACAGAAACAATTTTAGACCAGATTTCGTATCTGATTATTTATTAATCAGTGAATAGAAAATTTTGAAACAAATCAACCTGTAAAATATTTTCTTCCATACTATATTATTTTGAAATCGAAATTTTTTTTCTTATTTACAGATATATAGAAATTAAGAGAACAGGGAAAGAGTGTTCAATGTGCCCGGTGTGAGAAGGTTTGAACCCATACGTTATACACCCAGTTTTTATTTGAACACTATTGATTGAATAGTATTCAATAGAGAATTTAACGAGTATGCCAAAATGCAATGTTCTTTCAACATTAACAGTTTGGAACTTCGCTCAAAAAGTCTTGTTCAACTTTTAACCAAAAAAGATTCTACTACTTTTTGATTCCTGAGTGGAAAGTTGATGAAGATGATGTATTGTCTATTGAAAATGCTTATTTTGAGTAATTAGATTGAATTTTGAATAATGTACAGATATAATCGGAAAAAAATTCCTCAAGATAGCTTTGTTCTTTTCCTACTTATTTGTTTCTTTCTTGAGTACACAGACCAATAATAGTCGAGTATTTTTTCAACCAATGAATTTAAAGTAAAATTGAATTGCTATTTCAGCTAGAGCCAAGGCTTTAAACAAACTCATCTTTGAATTTATAAGAGAAATAGAGTAATTTTTTTTAATAACCTGAGTAATTAGATGATAACACGGCGTGTCACTTTTATTTCGATCTCTGGATATAAACCAAAATGATCCTGAAGGAATTCAATGCAGATTCTATATCTGGTCTCAGAATTTCCGAATTGTATTCAATTTCGGAGATATTTACAAAAACGAAAATTTCGAATTTTTCCAAACCTAGAGTTACTAATTGATGAAAATCATTTAGAGAAATTAACTAACTGTCCAAAAACCGGATATTATTAAATATATAGAAAATTATAATCATTGGATATGGGTCTATAACTCGCTTCTGGACCTTGCATTTCAATTTAAAGGCAAGATTCGGAATCAGCATGAAATTTGCCACCAGAAATGCATTGTCTGAAAAAAATATCCTGACCAAGCATTCTTAATCTTTATGATATTACCTTCATTTCTATATCAATCCGAAATAATTTGACACCAGATAAGTCATCAAATAGTAAACAAAAATCTTGACATTTTGTGCCGAAACGGTGTCCAAACTTGAGGTTAGCTTGTTATAATTGGGATCAAGCCAGTCATTATCAATTTGATTTGAAATTTCTAAATGAAAATAAAGTATTTTCCTAACTAATCTGATCCTCTTTAGAATTTAATTTTTCTCAGGAAATATCCCCCTTTCACTATACATGGAAATGCTTTTTTCCCTCAAATATGATGTCTTTGTTTATTTGGAGTGAATTTTGATTAAATCTCTGTTTATCCGTTTGTGGAAAACAGCCCAAAAATATTCATGATGCAGAATGACATCTCAGGACAAAAAATCTCTTCCACGAAAACTTTGCAGAATTATAACCTGATATGTTTATATTTTGATTTGGATTTTACACAAAATGTAGGAATTTGTATATGTAGAAAATTCCCAGCTATGATAATCTTAAATTTCTTGCATTTATTTTGCAACTTTTTAAGGTTTCTGAGGGAAACATTTTTAAGTAGCTTAATTATCGTTTCTTATTTAGGCCTACCATGAATTTAAATTTTATTGAGAATTTTGATACTTTGATCAGCAGAAAGTTTTGATCTATTAGTAGATAAATTAGTAGAATTTCAATAGAAAATCGATTTTTTATTAAATGGGGATCTAAAGAATCTTTAACACACAAAGTTTCTATTCGAATTTTTTAAGATAGTTTTTTATTAAATTTGAGTTTATTTCTTCAAATCTTCTATAGATGGGATTAAAACCAATTATTTTAGTCGTGATGTGGATTTTTATCGATTTAATCCAAAAATCTTTCATAAAATCAAGAAAATGTGAAGGCGAATACATGAAAAGAGTTCAATATGCTTCACAGGATTATAAGACTGTATTAATATTTCTAACACCTAATATGGTAGAAGAGTATTTGCATACTTTTTCACAGAATACCTCATTCACTTTCACTGATTTGCTACTGATTTTGATGGAAAAAATTATTTCACATGTATAGACTTTTTCGTTTGTCTGTTTAAATATCCTTTATTATATATATGGGTATGTATTAACATGTTCTTAAAGACTTGATTTATCGATTGAAATTTTCAAAATTCTTTTTAACCACTTCAAGAATTTGGGAGGGTTATTTATAAAGCAGAGCAGTTTAAAGTGAATGATTGAGCAAGATTTTTATAGATGAATTAAAAAAGGTTGACAATAAAGTGCTCAAAACGTAAATCTAGAGATGATGAACTAAAATGTGCTCTAAATTTAATTTAAGATATTATTTATGAATATATGCACTTGTTCTGATTTCAATCACTAATGATTAATTGTATATGGAACAAAACAGAAAAACACAAAAAAGGTTAATCCTCTATTATTTAATATTTTAAAAATAAGATAATTAATCATGAGAGGCTAATCGTAATAATTCATAGAAATATTTTGGTTCATCGAGTTATTATTTCCATAAAAAATATTGCAATATTCTCTTTTCGTTAAAGGTGAAAAAAGAAAAATTTGTATTCAAATTAAACATGCCTTAACCAGTTCATTAAAACGCTAGAATAAAAATTGATTGTTACTTACATAAAATTATTTTTGCTAATCAATGATTAGTAATCATTAAAAGTAATTTGGAATATCAATCTTTATCCAAAGCCTCTTGCAGACTAAGATAGTCAAGTACCTTCTTCAGTGGATGAATTGCTTGTAAAGAGAACGGTTGTAATTTGAATCCTATCTGTACCGAAACGTCTGCAAGAGGTTTTGGCTAAAGGTTGATTATCTTCCAAATAAATTTCTTTTAAAAGATGAGCTTTCCTAGTAAATCTTACAACAAAAACAACAGCATTTGTTAGAAATGTAGCTAAAAGGTAGTGAGGTAACCTTGATGTCGAGTATTCAATAGATATTGTCGATAAAGATAAACAAAAAATAGTACAAAATATTTTAATTTAAAAAGACAATTTCCATTAAAGTCTACTGATAAGAATTCCTAGATTGTAAGCAAGTTGGAATCGTAATTCGTGATCGATCAAATTCACCGCTAGTTATCTTTGGCAAAATATCCTCTATGCATATATTTATTTACAGCAATAATGCATTAGGAATATTTCTTTCTGAAATTCTTCTCGAGACAACAAAATGATTAAAATGAAAAAAAATTTTATGTTTTAAATATTCACGTAAATTTTCAAATACGTCCGAAAATCCACTTAAAATCATATTAGGAGATTTAGAAATAAGATGTATATTAGGGCCATATGTACATTTCATAAAGCATCATCAGTGGCAATACTTTAAAAATGATATAAGTTAAAAATTCATTCAAGATAATAAAAAAAGTAAAAGTCAAAGAATATAAGAATATAATGTAAGCTAAAAAAACACCAAAACTCTCCAATAATTAGCAACAGTGGAGAGAAAATTGAAAAAGCTCACATAGGCCAAGGTAGTTGAAGATTATAAGAATAGTTTATTTGGACACATAAGTTTGGTTTATATAGATTTATGAAGAATTTCTCCTTCACCCAAACATCAGTACTGTCATCCCCTGCATTTTTGTATAGAATTGAAAAGTTTGAAATTGAACCTTCGTGCCCTTCCTGTCTTAGATGCCTGGTCACTGCCGTATCTTTCTTAAGATGATCGTTCCCTCTAGTTGATAACTTCCTAATTATACGACCTATATATGTAGCTCCACAGTCGAATTGGAATTTATAAATCGATAGAGTTTTCTCTTGAGGTTCGAGTAAATCTTTATGGATCAGGTTAAACAATCTCTTAGATTTGAATACAATTTTCAATCATATGTTGTTATAATGTTGATTGATGAGATCAGTTAACTTTCTCCTTAAATCATTGCTGAAGCCATCTCCTTTGAAATTGAGTTTCATGAAAATTGAGGTCTTCTCAACTTCATCTGTGTTTTCAACCACATCTCTATCACCTGACAAGTTGATAAATTTTTCCACAAATTTATTAGGATAACCGTTTTCCATTTTCGAAAAAAATTGTTTACAATGACTGGGGCAATTTGAAATTTTTTTATTGTCACACAGATTACACTCTAGGCCAGAGTGAATGATTTTACTTTCCAAAAATAACATCATTTGAGTACTAGATTCTAGTAGAGTATTAAGTACTCTCGTGAGTTACGGAGAAAAAAATTCACCCATCAAAAAATTTTCCAACAACAATATTTCGATAATTTTGGCTCATTAAAGATAAAATATTAATATAAAGTTGATATTTATAAAACCTAATTTTGTCATTAAAAAAACAATTTATTTCCGAATCAGTGAAAAATGATCTAAAATTAGTTTTATAATAAAATTTATTAAAACTTAGGTCAATATTAGAATTCTCAGCCATTCACACGCCTTCTTCAGTGGTAGCAGTGTGAAGACAATCACCGTCGAAATGTTTGGATGACCATGGCTGAGAATTCTAATATTGACCTAAGTTTTAATAAATTTTATTATAAAAACAATTTATTTCATCAGCTTTTTATTGAAAGAGAAAAATTTAGACATAAGCACTAATTTAAGTTGTTTTCTTTACAAACTGCGTAAATTAGTATCATTATTGAACAACTGCACTATTTCTAGAATATTGCCTGGCACACTGTTTAAAAAATGTATTTGAAATGAATGTATTACATGAATAGAATATTTCAGTATATATTTATATAATTTCCTGATCTAAATCACGCATATACACTTGTCTTGAAAGAGAATAGATGAAGGATGATGTAAAATGTTTTCATTTTCCTTGGTTTAAGCAAAATCATTAGTATACTTCCTAATTCAGAAGAAAAGGAGTGTGAAAGCTCCCATGTGATTTGAAGACAGTATTTCTTTAATTAACACTAATAAATACTTTTTCTCGGAAGCGGTACGTTGGATTTTTTAAATGAAAGATTAACTCTCAAAATCGAATTTGATAACAGAATACAAGACTAAAAACTAAAATTAATCTTTTAAAATTGATTAAATATTGACATTATCAGTCATCGGTTTGCCCAAAATGTGTGCGAGAAGTTATTCGAATACTTAGGGTAGGACCTAACCGTTAGGTTATTATTTTAATACTTTATCGTGAACTTACTTATTGAAAATTACTTACAAGTAAACCGAATAAAATTATGAATGATCAAAATACAATATCTTGTTAATTAAAATTATCTCTCTTACGCGAAAAAGGTAGACTGAGCTCATTGATGTAAAGCTATTTAAAATGAAGATGGGAATTTATGATTTATACAAAATTATTATTTTTTTCATCAAGAAAACGAATTCGATGAAGAATTTTTGGAATCTAGATCATGAGCCCCTCTTCCACGGTACGGAGGAAAAAATTTAAAAAAATTCAATTTTTAAGGAAAATACGGCAAATTTGAAATCTTGAAGTAGCACTAAATTCTCATATTTTTGAACTTTGAGTTGAACTTTTGCTGATTTCAATGTGAAAGAGTGATCAAAAGTTGATTTTCAGGATCACAATAAGAAAAAAAAACCAATTATCATAAAAATTTTGATGAATTCGTCATTTTTCTGGGATCTTGAAATATTACTTCATTTACTTTCAAGTAAGAAAAATGATGAAAAAATCAAAATTTGATTTTGACACGATTATGGGGTGATTCTTAAAACCAGATTCAGCACATTTAATTCCTTTGACTAATTGTGATGCTAAGAATCAACTTTTGATCACTCTCTCACATTGAAATCAGCTAAAATTTTCAACTCAAAGTACAAAAAATGGAAATATTAACTAGGTGTAGATGAAATGCCATTCATAAATAATTTTAATCCTTTATCTTCACAATAATACAAAGATCTAATAACTTTGAACCTTAATGTCAAAATAAATTCAGAGTTTTATCAGTAGTCTTCAGAACTATTCAGGGAGGGAATAGCTGGTTAAAATAGAAATTTTAATACTTTTCAAGGCTCTAGTTATTAGAGATATTATAGTATTGAGATAACTCGAAATATCTCGACCGTGAGATAAGAGGAAATGCGTTTAAAATTATTTCGTACTATACTTTGTAAATAACTTGAATTTATTTTCTAAAATCAAGGTGCAAAGCATACATTCTTAGATTAAATGTGAATTATGATTTGTACTTGAAGAAGAGGTTTGTTAAGTTTTTCTCCATCCACATAATGAAAGTGATAAATATGGATGCTACTATATGTAGGAAGCGAAAGGAAATATTACAAACCGGCAGGGTTGATAAACAAAGAGTTTTTACTGTAATAAAATATTTCTTGAAAAATAATTTTCGAGTAAATCATTTCTATAATTGTCATCCTGCATCTTTATTAATTAACGAATATAAAACATCAATCAATAATATAGAGTTTCGAACTGAAACAACTGAAACTGACACCCGATATTGTCTCACACTCAATTTTGAAAGGCGTAAAATCTCACTTGTGCTTAACATCATTAAAATTTATAGGATCTAAGGTTGATTGATATGAGAATCTATGATTTTTATATTTAAAAAAATAAAATTCGAACATGTTGCCTACTTTTACCATCTGAAAAATCTGAAAAAATATGGTCAATTTCAAATTTAGATTTGCCGCCAACATCTCATATCTGAACTAAACAATTTAATTGATATAATAGTTACAAAAAGGTCAAAAGAAATATATTCGAATTCATTTTGAAAAAAATCATAGATTTCCAAATTTATATCAACCACAGCTTTATTTTGACTGGAGAAAATCAATCAATAAATTTTTAATACAGGAACTAGTTGATCTGTTTTGATCCATTCTTGCTCCAAAAGGCTCCTAGCAGCTAGTTCTCAAAGATCATAAGATTTTGAAATATTTTATAGAAGATAAGTGCCTTGCAGAGAAATGTCCTCTAAAGAAGATTAATGACAGCAGAGACAGAGGAGAGGATTTTTTTATTGTAGGCATAGCTTTTCTTAAAAATTACGATAAGATTTTACCAAAAGATAAGAATGTCAGTGTGAAAGTAACCTCAGGGTAACTTTCAAATGTCCGATCATTGAAGATATATTATATTATAGAATTTATATTTTATTTGGTACAAAATTGAAGGTCAAAAGTATAATCTCTGTCTAAAGAGAATATATGACGAAGATGTACAGAGTTCTAGCGTGATTGAAATTTATCGGTTAAAAGAGAGAAGAAATCAAAGTGTTTTATCTCCATTTTCACGATTCGTAGGAAAAAAATCCGATTGCACTTTAAAGTTTGGAGGCTTGATCGCAATTCGTGAGGAAAAATATTAATGAATCAAGTGCCTTAGAAATGGGTGAAAATCTAGTCATTAATTCAAAATTAGTGTTTCTTTTTCATCTAAGTTTGTAAAGAGAAATTCACAATTAACTGGTTGGAATTTTTTGTCAAAATTTTCTCGACTCAAAAGTAGTAAAGTCATTTCACTATGAAAATCCTGTTAAGATAAATTCAATTCGTGAGACTATTCACACAAGAAAGTTGTGACAATAATGATCGATAAAAACCAAGTCCAGATTTATCTGGTTGGCAGGTCAATATTAAAATCGATTTGTGAGTTAGGAATTTCTTCAATGGTAAATAATTTTATAGAAGGAAATGTTTTCCATTTATTGATATTTGGTAATGATCATAAAAAGCATGTACTTTATATATGAAATAATGTTTATATAAGACCTGACTTTTGTCGAAATTTTTATGACATCTTTTTGAACTGGAAATTACTTAATCAAATATTTATTACCAATCTAAAATCTTACTCTTTGGAAATTCGTTTTCATGAAGAAAACTCAAAAGTTTTAACTCGCCAAACTAACGCGGTAAAATTATAAATTTTTTGAGCAACCTCTGTGTATCGGTTTTTACCTGGCTGATCATTTGAAATTGGTTTGAATAATTTTTCCAATCCAGTCACATCTAGAGAGTTAAACATTTAGATAAATGAATAGATTGACGTTTTGTGGTTTTCGGCAATAAATTCTCTTTCAAAAATAGATAAAGAAAAGAGCTTTCGACAAGGAAAAACTTTTTGTGAGGTCGAATCGATACCAATAGATGATTCCTTTTTCATTGCAAGAATGTCTCTTGCATTTCCAAAATGTAATCGATAGATAAAAAAAAATGCTTAAAATACTTTCTTTTACAGAAATGTGGAAGAAACATTTGTTAATATTTGTATGAATATTAAAATTTTATTCAAAATTTTATCAGTTCTCATCGGAATTTTTTAAGAGCTCTAATACCCTGCTCCTCGTATTCTTGCTTAAGAATCCATTGGTCATCTTTGTCGAGAAGGAATTTCGCCAAGAATGCACCTCCAACAAAGACCATGTATTTGATATTCGAAGAGTCTATCACATTGATTTCAAATTTCTAAAAATAAATTTATAGTTACATCCAGAAAAAAAACATATTTATAATGAAAATACTTTTAAGTAGATACGATAAATTTACTTACACTTAATCGAACTTCGTCACCATTGAGAACATTTTGTAGGTAAAGCTGTTTGATCTCTCTTTCAATACGACTTCTCATACCCGGATACCTTGTTGAACCACCGGTGATTAATATGTGCTTATATAGCTCTTTTCTAGTATCAATATCCGATGCTTGGATTGTATTAAAAATAATCTCTGCTATTCCCGGACTTTCACTATCAATTAGACTTGGCTGGAAAATGCATTCGGGAGCCAAAAACCTTTCATTATTCAAAGAAATTATTCTTCCATCGGGTAACTAAAATTGAAAACAATTATTGCAAAGATGGAAACAAACTTTGTATTTTTTCATAATCGTAGTTGTTTCTCTTCCCAAATAGACTTCTTGTTCAACATCATAGGCAACATAACAGGCTTCTTCTTTGAGTCTACGTACTGTTTCGAAGTCTGTCGTCTTATTAAACACATAGCCTTGTGGTAAAACTAATTTCATAAGATGTTTTGTAACATGACGTCCGGCTACATCAAGACGACGAATGAGTTTATCCAAAATAAATTCTTTGTAAACTGGACAAATGTGAGTTACACCATCACCTGAGTCAACAATCACTCCTGTCGTATATCCCTTTGCATATAATGCAAGAAGTGCCTGAATCTCAACACGTAAACCATGGAAACCAAATTGCTCAAAAAGAACTTCACTCATTTTCTCACGGTTTTCGAATGGATTTTGAGGTGGTTCAGTTAAAAGAATTTTATGATCTCCCGGATTAATGTTCATAACTTTAGGGCCAAATGTATAATCGTACAAAAGTTTCATATCCTCCCAATTGGTTACACGGCCATTATCCATAGGATAGCTCATCTCAAGATAATTTCGAGCAGCTGTGGCTTCCTGTCCAAACATGACATCTTCAATTTCAAAATCTTTTTCCTTAACATTTGATCTCAGGATTGGTCGTCCAACTACTGAAGGGAACACAAAGTCTGGGAAATTGGCTCCAGCATAACCACATTTGACAAACTACCAAATTAATTTGAGTAAATATATCCTACCCCAGTTCCATTGTCGCAAACAATTGCAGATTTACCATTTGAGTCTTTTAACATGATGCTATTCTCATATGTTATTCTCGTGAATAATATATTATAAGAATTGAATTCAATATGATTTATCAGGGTTGCTAGTGTAAAATCAATGATCCTTGGAATTTTATTGATGTAAGCATAATTGAGAATCAATAAACACAATACATTTATTTTAACGATATTCACCAATCTACTGATTAGTAGAAAGATGAATTAATAAAAATATAAATTGAGAAACAGAATAATGAACAGAACTCACGAATATCGATGTGATGAATATTTTCAGCTTCAAAGACTTTAGTCGGTATGAATTTTTTTTCGTTCCAATTCTTTAATCTAATCCATAAGCCATAAAATTGAAGATATGCTGATTATAAAATCCCTTCTATTGTAAGAAATGATACTATGGATTACGATAACACGATCCACTTTTTCTAGTTGAGAAAAGCTAAATTAGTGGATATTTTAATATGAGAAAAAGAAATTGGATATCACCTAGAAAATCCATCCAGAGTTTATTACTGAAATAGTACTTTTAATAAACTTTTAGTGATAGGCTTGATTAAAGATTAAAGAAATTTCATTAAAATTTTGTTTTAATCTCCTAAAAAATTTTCAAAATCGATATACACATGAAAGAGATTAGAAAAATTCAATTATATAAAGTTAACTAGAATTTCGTAAAAGTAATAACATTGAACCTACTAGCTAATTGAAATGAGGTTGGGGATCTATGATTTTTACAGAAATCTCGATGTTTCAATCAAGAATTCGAATTTTTTAAAGATTTTTTGGTGTCCTACTCATGTTGTATGAAAAATATGGCAATTTCAATTTGGCACCAAAATCCAATTTTTTCTGAAAATTTTTATTCGATTTTTCAAAATCTCTCGAAAATGGGTAAACTGTCGATAATTTGACGGTGCTAGTCGGCTTTCTTGTCCAATCTTGATCCTGAAAATCAACTTTTTTGATCAACCTCCAACTCTCAAATCAATAAAATTTTCAGCTCAAAGTTCGAAAAAATGGGATTTTGGCGCCAAATTGAAATTTGAAAAATGGCCATATTTTTCTTGAAATGGTAAAAGTGGACAAGATGAGTAGGATTCCAAAAAATCTTTAAAAAATTCGAATTTTTGATTAAAACATCGAGATTTCTGTAAAAACCATAGATTCCCAACTTCATATCAACTAACTTTACTAGCTATGTGTGGACACTGGTTATTACGATATCCATCTGAATCTAACTTGATGGAGATTGTCTTCTCACGCCTAAATGTTAGAATTCAGATAAGCTAGTGGCAAGAGAGTCAAATAATGTTCAAATCACGGTGCCAGATGTTGACGCGTTTCGTCCTCATTAGGACTCGTCAGTAAACCTTAGCCACGATTAGAACCCGGGTTTTAAAGTTTTGCCACAATAATAACCAATAATCACACTTTGTCTGTAGGTGCAAAGTAAATTTACATATATTTGAAGAGATCATGGGAAATGTATAAAATTTAATTTTTAAGCCATAAAAACTATATGCTAGCTAAAGTTGGGAATTCACGATTAAGAATCACTTCATCGTCTTGTGAAAGTTAAATTTCAATGTTTTGGTAATTTTCCCTCCTGGGAATTACGACCTTTAATGATTTTTAAATAATGGAGAGTCTGTCGAAAATCAAATCTTTTTTCTAATTTCGAATTGGCGCCAAATTAAATAAGAACTAGACTAACTCTAAGAAAGGGTCGAAACTCGAAAAGGGAGGCGAAGAAAAAACTTTATCACGCGTCACTGTGATATTTTTACACAAATTCTATCATAATTAATTATTTCACGTTATGTGTTGTGAATTCATAACGTAATTCAAGTAACAAGCAATTGAGATTAGTGCTCTTGATGACAAAATAGAACTCTCCGATTCTATTAAATATTAATAAATTTTTAACAAAATGAATATATTTTTTATTCTCAAGAGTTTATCATTTCACATGCTACATGTTATTAGATATACAATCCCTATTTTCTAAATTAAATTCTTTGATTAGACGAAAGAAAAAATTTCTACAAAGTGTTTTCTGGTGAATAATTTAAAATGCAAATGAAAGATTTGCTTTCAATGCACTGTAATTGAATTTAGGAATTACATATTCAAAATTTCCAAGGCTGAAATAATCAAGTATCAGTTTATTCCCGAAATCTATGGAATTATAAAATGAAACTGAGTGAACTCAAACTAAAGCTGGATTTTAAAGAGTATTCAAAAATATTGTTTGTATACCATAGAGGTTAGCTTCTGTGAATTTTTTCATAGAATTCGTCTCTATTATGAATAAATTCCTCTTATCAAGATAATTTTCTGGTAAATACAAACTATGTTTTTTGACTACTCTTCAAAATCTGAACGAATAATTTATATTTTAACAAAAATAAAAGAAAAAGGATGCTCTAATCTCCTAAAATAATCAATTAGACGACAGGAAGAAGCTAACATGCTGTTAATATACATTCTAATTTTGGCTCCCAACAAACAATATACATCTTATCATTTTGATTGAGTATGAAGGAAGTATTTCCATAAAATAAATTAATCCATCTATCTCAACTAGAAGAGTAATTTTAGTCCTTACAAGAGTTAGTATATTCGAGTAATGCCTTTTTAAAGATTCGTAATTTCATGGTTCACACAAAGTACACTAGAAGTTTTAACGGATTTTCAACAGAAAATTTACAAGGACGCTGATTTGTTTTATCATTAATTAAAATACACGATTAGCAAATTTTCAGTAGGTTAGAAAAATCAAAGATTTGTTAGTATTTCACGGAGAAATTTCAAAAGGAAAGAAGATATATTTCCAGAACGTGTAGGTAAGATTGAAGAGAGCTGAACTGGGCCAAAAATTCAAGATAAACGATAGCAAAAAATATATCAGATTTTTTCAGGTCGACCATTCCTAGTGTTCAGGGGACAGTTATAAACACACAGCGAGGCTAAAATCTCTGTTTGATTTCCGATGACATAAAAAGTATTTGAGCAATTTCTTAAACTTTAATTTGGTAATCTATTTCCCTTGGTTATCTCTACATTATTTTAGCTCAACTCATAATCATTCAGTTAGGCCTGCGAAAATACTCAGGAAAACTAATGAGAAAAACAGAAGAATAAGCATTAATCTCAGTTCTATCAGTCTTCTTGTGCTATAATATGAATAAATTGAATGAGAATTAGGATCTTATTTTCAGAATGGTTCTAAAAAATTTAGATCTTGCGCCAAAATTTTTTGATTTAATTTAAGTAAACAAACTGCATTTAATGTCTTACAAAGCTTCTTGTAAATTCCTATCAATTTTACCTTAACTTTCACAATATACATATTATTCATAGAAAGCAAATTTTTCATTATCTATAACAGGAGCTCTGTTACAGGGCGCAGTAAATCAACCAGATACAGCTTCTTTAAAGAAATATTTAATTTTCTTTTGTTTAAGTTTAAGTTTCGTTCTGATTCTGAAGGATTAAATCAAAGTTTAGTTAAAAAAGATAGCTTGATTCTGATTGGTCGAGACCGCACACACATAATTCGCAAAAAGTTTCACCGAACTTGTTTCCAAATGTTACCGAATAACTTTTAATGACTAATCAATAGAAAATGGTTTTTTCAGTAGTTTATCTGAACGAAAAAAACGGCTCTTAACATCAATAAAATGAAAACGAATCCCTCACCTGAATAGAATCTAATTAAGTTTCACACAATCATAACACCTTAACTAATGATAACTGCCTTAAACTAATGTAATCAGCGTATCTAGAAACCACATGAAAGACAAAAAGATCAAATGCAAATCTTGTTTTTTACATTCTTGTTCGAAAAATTGAAGTCAGTCATTAGTTCTATTGGAAATTTTATGTATTATTTTGAACGTGACATTCGTTACATTTTTCCGAATGAGATAAATAGTTTTTCTTTCAAAATTAATTCCTGCGTTTAAATTGAGCGTAAATTGACTTGTAAAAGTATCGAAAATTCTCTGATACATTGGCAAGGTCTAATATGGTTACAATTCTGTATAATGATAGAATTATATCATTAATAATGGTATTCTGGCACTGAAATAATTTTGTACACATTTTCAGTGAATATTCGAAAGACAGTGTACTCAGACAATGCCTGAGTCTCTAGCATTGCTTTAGAATAGAAAAAGATCTTTGGAGCAGAATAAAGTAATTAGAAAATCGACCAAAGGTACTGTCTGTAAGACTCTGTGTGTATCTGCTACCGTATGGGGAATCAGTGAATGGACGAAAATCACTAGTGAAAATGGGAAAATCGTTTATTTTCCCGTGAAAATGGGAAATGGACAATAATCCCTAGTAAAAATGGGAATCATTTTTGCCATAGTTGAGAATTTCAACGAAATTTTCTTGTAAGAATTGTAATAGAGAGACGATTATGTTATCCTCCAAAGTGAACATTTTCAATGAAAGATATTAAAAATATCATCATAAGCCTCATTCTTTAATTATTGGTCGAAAAAGGTTTAGTTAAAACTATGTGTGAAAAGTAAGACAACATTACCAAAGAAACAAGTCCTTTGAATGAAATAAAATCTCATCGTTTTAAAGATGATTCCCATTTTTACGGGATTTTTTATGGGATTTTCGTCCATTCACTGATTTCCCATATTCACAGAAATATATCTAATTTATAAGTTAGTAAAGAAACAATTCATACATGTATAATATAAAATTTATAATCTATACATGGACGCTGTTTTGTCTTTATTAAACCTCTTGTTTTTCAATTTCATTAAAATTTCCATTAGTACGGATTTCTAAAGACTCATTAATCATTTCCTCCAATATGATACGTTGATCGGAATAAAATTGTCTTATATTTTTTTGTCAATTTTTACTATAAAGTATTGTCATATAGTTTATATAAAGTAAAAACTATATACTACACTAGGGATATAGAGATTTTTCAAGTTTTAACTCAAGCCAAAATTACCACCAAGCAAACTATGAACCAGGAACTTTTCTTACATTTGCTGAATGACCTCATTAAAATTGACAACCAAACCTATTCACTGACTAGTGGTCAGTTTGAATTTTGAACGATTAATTTCATTGTACTAATCTGACGAGACTCGGTGGAAAATAAGCTGTATCACTTTTGACTTTCAATTCTTCTTTTGAAAATTGTTAAAGAAGCTCCGGCCTACTTTGCAAATAAGTAAACTGAATACACTTTCATTAGGGTATAATTCATCATACGTATTGGATAGAAAAAAAAATTTATCTATCAAAATAGAAAAATTGTCAAAAAATTTCGAACTATTTACTATCAAATAATGTAAAAGGAAGTCTATATCCATTAAATCTCATAAATTCATCAATTCTTTTATCTTATTAAAAATTTCCTCAAAATGAAGCTATATAAATCAAAGGAATTATCATTTGGAAAGAGTAATTTTAAATGCATTGTTTTTTTTCTAATGTGATAGATTCATCCATGAAAAAAAGGATTAAAGTTGATTAGAATGTAATTGCAAAATCGATTTCGTTATTAATCCTAAAAATTCAATCAAGGTTTTTCCATGCATGCAATTCTTGATTAAACATCAGATATTTCCTGTCAGTTACAAGAGTTCGACTGTCCAATTGTATTTTTGCCTGTCATCAAAATCCAGGTCAATCATTATCCAAAGCTTCTTCGAAAATTGTTTTTTGACATCAGATTAGGGTGAATCTATCAAAAATACGTGGCAAAGTATGCTT
Organism: Gyrodactylus bullatarudis; assembly: GCA_012064415.1. Lineage (NCBI taxonomy): Eukaryota > Metazoa > Platyhelminthes > Monogenea > Gyrodactylidea > Gyrodactylidae > Gyrodactylus > Gyrodactylus bullatarudis. Next base: position 142,467 of record SSNU01000107.1, read on the forward strand.
ATATTTTATTATCTATTCAATTAATTATTGTGATTTCCCAGAGTTTCCTCGTGTTTTGCAGATATAGTTAATTAACTGATTTCACAGAGATGATTATATTTGGAAAGTCAAGAATAATATACTATTTTTTGAATTCCATATTGTGAGGACCCAAAAAAATATTGGGAAAATATCAATCTAAGCTATTTTTGATATTGAAATTTAATAAACCAATTATCAACACCAAATTTTCGATGGAATTTCATCATGAAAATTTTGAAAAAAATCAATTCCCCTACATCATTTTCTCTACTTGAAAATCGATGAAAGTTTGTTGATTCAAGATCGCTGAAAAATGAAGAATTTATCAAAAGACCATAATTGGCATAATTTAACTAAAAATTGAATGAATAAGAAAGGATGCCGAGAAAATTTTGAGGAATAAGCGCTTTATTTCAGGCATACTCTTCAGCCTCTTACATGCCAAATATATAGTAAAACACAAAGAAAAATATAAATAAATCTGATTGGCTCTCATAATGATCAGGGTTGGAGGGCATTTGCATTGTCTGTCGAGTGGCTGAAGAGTATGCCTGAAATAAAGCGCTTATTCCTCAAAATTTTCTCGGCATCCTTTCTTATTCATTCAATTTTTAGTTAAATTATGCCAATTATGGTCTTTTGATAAATTCTTCATTTTTCAGCGATCTTGAATCAACAAACTTTCATCGATTTTCAAGTAGAGAAAATGATGTAGGGGAATTGATTTTTTTCAAAATTTTCATGATGAAATTCCATCGAAAATTTGGTGTTGATAATTGGTTTATTAAATTTCAATATCAAAAATAGCTTAGATTGATATTTTCCCAATATTTTTTTGGGTCCTCACAATATGGAATTCAAAAAATAGTATATTATTCTTGACTTTCCAAATATAATCATCTCTGTGAAATCAGTTAATTAACTATATCTGCAAAACACGAGGAATGCTCTCACCGTTTGCACAACTGACTGATGATATTAAAAGTCATTCTCATAAACTAAAAATTGGTTTTTTCAAAATTTTTTTCTCCATTTCTCATGATCTGATTTCTTGTCTGATTGTGGTTTAAAAATCCACTCTCTCAATTTGATATTAGCAAAAAAATCTTGGTCAAATTCGATGAAAAAATGAGAATTTTGTGAAAATCATTAATATCTATCTTCGTATTAACTAGCTTTATTAAAAAGTATCAAGATATGAAAATATAACTTTCATGCGACTATTGGTTGTTTCTTGAATGATCAAATAGCCCATTAGATTTCTTTGTTTCAGTGTGATCCTGAAGAAAACTTAATATTCGTTAGACTTGCATGAAATTTTGTAAATCTAATGAATCCACCTGTTTAAATAATCTTTGATCTTCAAATTTATTTATTTAAATGACTTTTTATCTCTTGGATTTTTGAATATAAAAGATTTTTAAGGAAAATATTAATTTAGAGAACGTTCGAAATTTTCTGAAATTTTTAAAAATTAAATATATTGAATGATTTCGAAATGGCTCAAAGAATATTTAAATAAAATTACATGCGGTTTTACTAGTTTTACGAAATTTCATCCAGTAGTCCTTCATTTTGAAATTAATCGAAATTTTCAGCCCAAATTCCAAAAATGAGAACTTAAAATTGAATAATGTTCATATTCTAGTAAAGAATATTTTTTGTTTATATGACAAAAGTAGATATCATAATCTGGTTTATGAAAGATCTTTAAAAAGTTGGAGTTCTTATAAAAATGCTAAATTCCCATGTGATTTTTGGATTATTATTTTCTGTCTACTCTCTCTATCTCTGTCTACTGTTGATCCTAGATGACAGTAGTTGGACATCAGGAAATTTTCTCGAATACCATATAAGTAGCCAAATTGTTCCAGATTGATTCTCTCTGATTATTTATTTCAGTATACTACAGTCGGTTGCGATACCCATTGGCCTCTCCAGCCAGAAGTAACAAGCTAAGTGAATACATGAATATCATTTCAGATTACATAAAAAGAGTATTATAATATAATTATAATCTAGATCTGTATTAGAGAACAGGAAATCCATTAAATATTATTTTAAAGTAAATATTCAATCAAAACTAATATTTTGCAATCCATACGGAGAATTTACAAAAAATAAGTAATCATAAATCAATAAATAATCAAATGATTGGTTTTTAGGATTAGTAATTCTTCCATGATTGCTATGTTCGATAATGGATATCCCTACAAAAAGTTCCCACCATACCCATAGTACGAAAAAAAACTCTTATACATTAATATGTGTGTTTTGTTTTTATTTGAATGCATTCGTCCTCTGTCCATGAAACTCAGATTATTTTATAGAGAAATTTAAAACTCTTATCTTCACATCATCATATTTAAAAGATTATTCTATTTACTCTTTAGGTGCCGAGACTTTCACAATTTTCCAAAAAACTTGGCAGAAAATATCACTAATTTAAATACTCAGTGTGGACACCAATTTTAATTTTAATTTATCAGAAATCTGCCTAACTAAACCTAATTGACATGAAGATAAGAATTCACTATTCATACAAAAAACTCGACATTTTTCTCGGGATTCACAGAAAAAAATTAAAAAATTGATATTCAAAATAAATTCAATCTCACCAAAATAAGGACAATTTTTGGATTTCGAAAATGCACCAAATTTCCACTTTTTCAAATTTTGAACCCTTCGTCTAATCCCAAATATCAGTACTTAACTGCTTCGAATCATCAAAATCGATGCAAATTTTGGGTTCAAAATTTGAAAAAGTGGAAATTTGGTGCATTTTCGAAATCCAAAAATTGGCCTTATTTTGGTGAGATTGAATTTTTTTGTTAGACAATGTATTTATTGATATAAAAAAATAAATATAAAAACTCTTTGAATATATCCTTGTGAATGACAAAATATGAAATAATGAATCTGGTTTATTTGGCAATGTACAATTAAAATTGAAAAATAAAAACTTGTAAATCTGTAAGAAATTCATTAATCATCTGGTTTATGAAGATAAGAATAGAGAAGGGAAATGGAATAGTCTAATTTGGATCTAATGTGAGACATTACTAATTTTAGATTAGTAAGGCTCTCACAGTCAGCTAAATCGAATTTTGTGTAAATGGAGTTAAAAGCAGACAATAAAAAATTAGAGTTAAATTTATCATTACGGAGATAATAGCTACTTTGAGCTGGGAATAAGTTTCCGAGAATTTTTTCACTAAGAATGTATATCTGCGAACCCATAGTGGTTGAAGCCCTGAGACAGAGATAAGTGCATTATAAGAGTCAAGGCGAGGGTAAATAGAATGTAAGAATCTATATTGTATCCTTTCTATATCCAAACATTGAGAGTTACTAATTTTAGGTAAAATGAGAATTTGGCGCTACTTCAAGATAATCATATTTGGCATAATTTAACTAAAAATTGGTTTTTTCAAAATTTTTTTTCTCCATTCCTCATGATTCCAAAAAAATCTTGATCAAATTTGATTTTTTGACGATAAAGCTTAGATTCTCAACTCCATATCAATTAGCTTTATTTAAATTATAAAATGAGGATAAATAATAATATAAGAATCAATAAATTGAATTTATTCAATCTGATCAGTGTTTAGGTTTTTTTCATTTTTGTGCTCTTACAATTTTTGTGTCCAACTCCTAGGTTTGAACTAATAATACTTTTCCGTTAGTTTAATTAATGATCCATTGGTTTTCATATCCATGGGGTATATTTAGTTTTGATCTCTTGTCTTTAAAGTAGAACAACGGATATATTTTTGGTGCAAACATTTTTCTGTACGAAAAAGAAGTGAAATTCCTTATGAAATGCTATGAGAGAATCCTTTACTTAAGGAAGAGGAATTCTCAATCAATAAGTTACATTCTTTGCATCTTCTTACACAGATTAGAGTGTATATCAAAGGGAAGATTAAATACATTGTAAGTGATTTCCCTGGGAATTTATTTGAGGAAATAAATATTTTTAAGTATCTTGTTAAGGAGAAGAATCCAGGATAAATACTTCGAATTCGTAATTTAAAAACAGGTTTACTTTTAAGTTAGTTTATCAGAAAGATTTTTAATTTATAATGCTTTCTACCTTTTTATTAAAATGTAGTTTGTTCATAAATCTGTTTTATCGCTAAAACTAATTAAATTAAAAAGCTGTATAGATTTTTTAAATGTTAGAATTCATAGACTTGGTTACAAGATTCCACTAAAATGCATAGTTGCTAACATGTCACCCGATCGATGAACTAATTGTATCAAAAATTTGTATTATATCCCGTAAGGCAAACTCATATTGATTAAACAATTTTTTAAATTAAAATTCCCAATAAATAACTATCTCAGTGAATTATAGGAAAAATTGATATTGAGAAATACACTTAGTTAATGTTAAGATGGGAAATCGAATTTGATAAAGCTTTTTTGGTAATCTAAATTATGAGGTCTATACTTTCACGATATGAAGAAGAAAGATTTTAACCCTTAGCACTTAGTGTACACTTAACTATACAAATTTCAATTTAAACCCTTCATCTCTGGACCTGGAAGGATTAAAGGATGTTGTGGCATATTCTAAATCTCAAAGCAGCGTCAAATTCCAAATTTTTGAAAATTCAACACTCAATCTCATTTCAATTCATATCAACTATCTCAAATAAAAAGGTAATTTATGATCCAATTTATATTTTTAATTAATTATTGACGGCATATTTGCTAAAAATATGAATCTGTTTGTAGATGAACAACAGTGTTTAACGAACATCAAAGAAATTTAAAAATTAATAAACTTCAAAGCTAAATTTATATCCTAAAGCTGGTTGATATGAAGAGGAGAATTCAATGGTTTTTACATAAACCAAAAGATTTAATGGAAATTTTGAGTCAAATGTGGCCAAATGCATTTTTTGAATTTTGAGTTTAAAACTTTTGTTGATTTTTTTGTATAATTGTAAGATCAAAAAAATACTTTTCTCTTATTTTATCGATAATGGAGCACGATAAAAAAATTTAGGCTAATCTATAGAACATTTGCCCCCCCTCTTGTTTTGCAGTAATTTTTCTGAATGACAAAGAGACTAATGTCATCGATAATAAAAAGACCAACACGATTCAAAGTAAACTTGGAGAGAATTAAGAGTGGGCAACTGTTCTCTAATTTAACCAAATTTTAATACTAAAAAAATCTAAATTAAGTATACTACTTTTATGAGTTAATTCTGAAAAATAAAAAAATTTATGGATTGCGGAATTTCTAAGAGGTGTAAAAATATGAATACAGAAAAAATATTTTTATTGAAACACGAATATTGACCCCCCAATTGAGTATTATTTATCTCGACCAATCAGAATGCAGCAAGTGATTTCTATACATTTAGATAGGAAAAAAGTGAATTTTTGTGAAAATGGGAAAATTCACTGTTTTCAGGGGAAAATGAGTGCCAAATCCATCTTCAGCACATTTTAAAACCCCTGATCATCATTAGAGAGGAAAAGACAACAAATTGGTGAGTATATACGAGAAAATGTATTTGGTAAAGTTATGTCAATTACAAAAAGTGAGATAGTTCTTGAAGGAAGAAAGCCCAGGAGAAACTCTTTGAAACTTAGATTGGACACATATAGATATACGATTTGAGAATAAAACCAAAAGCGAATATACATTATGTACTCTCAACAGTAAAACATTATTTTCTAGCATATTTACTATTGTGCTCTATAATCTCCAAAAAACAAATCCTAAATAGAAGTTTAAATTAAATAATTATAATTTTATGCAATAGTTATATGTATATTATACATTGTACAATTAAACTTTTTAGCATTAAATCCATTAAAATTTAGCAACCAAGATTTTGCAAGGGCCTATAGATGCCTCTTGTTCGTTTTTAATGGATCTTTTAAGAATTTTTTAATACATTGAATCAGCGATTATTGATTAATTTTTCATGCAGTTCATTTCGTGATCAGTCCTTACGTGTAATAAGTTTATTTTTATGAAGGAAATCTTAATATATCAAAGAAATTGAAAAATACTTTCTCGAGTTACTGGATTTAGTTTTATTCACACTAATAAAACAGTTTTTTTTGTTCTCTCAACTACATATGAAAATAAAGAAATTATGTGATTAAAAGAAGGATTATATTGTTTAATTGATTAGTTTTATCAAGTTATTAACTTGAGATATGTTACTGAATCTCTTAACTCTTCTGGAGAGTCTGGTTTGAAGCAGTATAATGAATTATTTATCAATTGAACCAAATTAGTTTAATATATGTTACAGTGAATCTGGAAACTAATGTTATTCCTAAGACTCCAGAGCTAGCTAGGGAATCTGGAAACTCGGTTTCTAGAATCCCTACTCAAGTTATTCATTGTTACAGGGAATCTAGAAATTCAAGGAAGTCATAAGAATCCCTTGAGAATTTAGAAACTTGAAAATTAGATTGATTCGAAAAAATTTTCAATTATAATTACAGAAGGTCATGAGAAAAAAAACGAATGAATGAACAAAAATAAAAGTGGGTACTTTTGTTATGATTTCAATTCCTCATGTTGAAAATTCATACCAGAGGAACATGATGGTTTCTCTAAAATCGGGACGCCAAATAGGAATAAATGGTCTTCCTGAGTCAACTGATACCAGTCAAAAAAATTCCATTCAACTAGAGAATGTGCCCAATGAATAGTCTGCAATCTTCGATTAATGCCAAGGGTATATTCGATGTGATTGAAAAATAAAATGATTTTTTAATAAGTGCAAATGATTTCTTGATTCCCTGTAACAATGAATAACTTGAGTAGGGATTCTAGAAACCGAGTTTCCAGATTCCCTAGCTAACTAGAGAGTCTTAAGAATAACATTAGTTTTAAGATTCACTGTTACCGTTAATTTTGTAACTCTTAATAGTCTTGATACAATCAGGTAATCTTAACCCTTTCGATACCAGAGGTTGTATATGACCTCTATGTTCAAACTGACTTTTTCCAATGATTTTGAAACATTTTTTTATGATTATTTTTTAATAGTATATCTTAGTTTGCTATCATACTATATTTTTGCCAGCCAGGCATAAGAATGCCATAGATATTTGAACTTTTACCGAAGGAAGTAGAATTCCTTAATTCATGATTCTTTTTGATCGAAATTATTAAAATTATCAATGTTCAGAGATAATAAGATTAATTTCTGTAGAAGCTAAATAGTTAATCCAACTATGCATGAAATCAATGAGCAGTTCCATCAATTGTATCGTGAAAATGGAGCAATTTATCAACCCCATTTTTACCTTAGATCTTCAATATCTGGGTTATTTTGTAATAAGATCGAATGAAATTTAAAAGATATCCTTTTTGACATTAAATGAGTCTTTGAAACAATTAACTTTCAAATAAATCTCTTCATTGGCAAAGTTTCACTCTAAATTACTCACCAGTAGATGGGAATTTCAATATAAATCATAAAATTTTGTCCTAGTAAATGTTTTTTATCCTCACATTTTAGGTTATTCTGTGAGAGAGTTAAGCCTGAAACTTTATTCGTTCAGCTATGGTATCGAAAGGGTTAAGATTTACTGAATAACTTGATAAACTTGTTACCAGGTATCAAGATTAACAAGGTATTCAGGTATAAAATAAAAATACCTAATCTTGATACTCGGTAATAAGATCGGCTGACAGAATTAAATTTTTCGAAAATAATATCATAATACGGGTTCATATAAAGCCTTCCCTTTGTTTATCTCACAATTCGAAAATTCAAAAGGCTTTGTTGAGGCTTATAAAAAAACCAATCGTGTTGGGTACGGAATTGAGACATCTTATACAGTGCACTGCGAAACTCATGGATTCCAGAGAATAAGACGTATCAAGAGTTGAAATTGAGCCAATAGTATACATTTTTCGTAAGGATTTTAACTGAATAGATTGTTAAATTTGTTAACAGGTTTCAGTAATAACAAGTTATTGATCCTAGTATAAATTTTTTCGCATCATCAGTTAATTATACAATCTGGCGTCCAAATGTTCTTTTAAATGTCGCTCGGCGTGTTCAAGATCAGCATGCCAAGAATTTGTCTGCAAGGCATTCTTGTAGATTTTCTGACCGCTTGCTCAATGCCATCAACTGTTTTGAAGTATATTTTTTCTTGAATCTGTAGAACTTTTTCTCAGCACCTAATTAATCTTGAGATAACTTGACATCTTTAAAAAAAGACGTGCAAATCGTTTCTGATTAAGGTGCTTTAATAGGAAACCTGATTCATTTTGATCCCAAATTTCATAAAAACGATTTTTTTTATCTCTTGAGTTACATCTATTTTTTATTGTGAGGAGTATTTGAAGAACTTCTTTTCTTATAATAAAACCATGTAACTGATAATGCGAAGAAATTTATATTATGATCACTAACTTGTTATTTCTGAAACCTAGTAACAAGTTTATCGAACTATTTAAATGTTTAAAAACAGTGTGTAACGGCTAATCTATTGATCATTTGACCGTTCTTATTCAAGATGAATAATAAAGCTAGTTGACATGAATATGAGAATTCACTTTTTTTACAAAAAACTCGATATTTTTCATCGGAAAGTCAGGAAAAAATTTATTTCTCGAATTCCATAATGAAATAAGCTGTGGAAATTAAAAAAATTTTTCTGAAAAAATTCAATCTGATTAAAATTAGGCCATTTTTGAATTTCGAAAACGAACAAAATTTCCACTTTTGAGCTCAAAATTTTTATCAATTTCAAAGATTTGAAACAGTTAAATGCAGATATTCGCGATTAGACAAAGAATTCGAATTGGGCCGTGGAAGAAGAAAGGAGTCTAGTGTTTTCAAGTAAAAGTTAAACTTTTAGACTTTGGATCATTCCTCGAAATTCAAAAATGGCCTAATTTTAATCAGATTGAATTTTTTCAGAAAAATTTTTTTAATTTCCACAGCTTATTTCATTATGGAATTCGAGAAATAAATTTTTTCCTGACTTTCCGATGAAAAATATCGAGTTTTTTGTATAAAAAGTGAATTCTCATCTTCAAGTCAATTAGGTTAAAAGAGTAATAGAGAGAGCAAAAGTTCTACAATTTAATCAGAAAATCTGTGATTTATTTTAAATACTAAAATAACTTTTGGGAGAAATTTTATTGGAAATGAATTTCTCTGTTCCCAAACAATTGAAAAAAAATTCTCAAACAATCATAAGAATAACACGAAGAATTAAATGAATCGATAAATGTTATCATAAACAACTTTATTATTAAGAGCTGGCTAGACTAGCAGCGCTAGTGGCAAGAGAGAACGCTTTTAATTTTCTTCGATTTTTTCCAAACTAACGATTTATGAAACATTATAATGCAACCTTTATTAGACTTGGACGAAATTTTTCTAAATTACTTAAATCACCGATCGATAAAAATAATTTTTACGGTAATATTTTTGAACTTCATCAAGAATTTTATTTTTATTGGCTTCTTAATTCATAAGGAAGGTTAGTGATAAACTTTATATTTCGCCTAGTCTCTTCAGACTCGAGCCCTGTAAGGATACTACAGGTTTACTCAAAATTTCATGCTGAATTTAATGGTACTAAATTTAAGTCTGACTGACTGCTGCTTTATCTCTTTTTGTTACAGCCTCTTCCTGATATAATATAGAAAAAATTCGAAGTGGAAATTAATCAGAATAAAATATTGAGACCATCTACTAAATTTCATCAACCTATCGTAAAATTTGAGATTATGGTAGCAAAATATATTTGGAACCTTTGGAAATTTGTAGGAGGAATGTTGCTCGATTCTGATTGCCCGACAAATACTCAATTTCTATTGGTCTATTGTTCATGAGATTTGGGGTAGAAATGGTATATAACTAACGTCTACTTGCACATTACACAAACACAACTCTCGTCACTTTTACCTGTATTATTAATGGAAGGGCTCAAATTAATGCATTGTTATATAAATGTTACAGGGGTAAAGTCTGAAGAGACTCGGCGAAATATAACGTTTATCACTAAAATATACGTCTGTTTTTTAACCTTCCTCATGAGTTCAGAAACCAATAAAAATGATAAAATTAATCTTCAAAATTTTTAACATCATCACACCGAATTTCGCTCCAGAAAATCTTTTCATAATTATAATATTTTAATTTCATGGTTTTAGCTTAAATTATTTCTTCCGACAAAGTTGCAAAATTGACTTAAATTCTATAATGAAATTGTTTCAAAATTTTCATAATACAGAAGCATAAAAAGATTTTCTGGAGGGAAATTTGGTGTGGTGATGTTAAACATTTTCAAGATTAATTTCCTTTTATCGATAAGCGATTTTAGTAATTTTGGAAAATTTGCTAGATTGAATAGAGATCAAGAAGTTCAAACTCCAATTGATGAACGATAACGCATCGGTTAAAAAAAATGACTCTTGTCATTTATACAGATTAGTTCTTCAATGAGTTGTTCAAAATTATCTAATACAGTTAGTGAACCAAGACGAGGACTAAAAGAACTAGGGCCTCTAAAAAGTACTATTATTTGGTATATTTTTACTCTAGACAAAGAACTGGCTCAGTTTTAATAATCTGAAGAAAAAATCTGCTTATCTTATCCTATTTAAAAGATGGCTGGTACTATTTCTGTACTAAATTGTTGCCCAGGTACTTGGCAACATTACATTGTACTATTTTTCAAATTTAATCTCAGAATATAGTATTCCTCAACTAGCTACCGATCACAATTTTAGATGAATTAATAGCTATACTCCTGATATCGAGCTTTCATCATGTAAGAAAATAGAATCTAGATCGTAGCTTTTTGTTGGATAATATTCCTTCATGAATTTCAAATTTCAACTAAAAGGATATGCAATGTAGGTATTTTGTAAAATATGCATAAGAACTGTTTAAGGGTCATTTTCTATCATGGACATAAATTTGAACAAAAATCAGAAATTTTGTTGACACAAGATTAACTAAAAATTCTGCAACAATTTACGGTAGAGGGCTATTCTTTTAATCAAAATCCCTTAAATTTTCTTGAAAGTACTTTTTATAAACTTATTTTCCTGTTTATGAGATGCTATTTTTTAATTTTTTGGTACTATTTTTGAGGCCCTAAAAAGAACTTGTAATTGATCAACAATGACCATATTTGAGAAAGAAATGTTTTTTTCAAATAAGGAGTGAAAATTCATTTCAAATTGGTTCAATAATTAAAACAAATATCGAGAAATCATAGTCTCGAATTCTTGATGAAAATTCTTCTCATCCTCATTTATTAGCCAGCTTTATAATCTTGGTAAATAGAGGCAAATAGCTTTTATATCATCTCATATATGTGATCATTATACGTTAATGATAATATTTCATATTTGATTGCATTCCCACTTTAGTTTGCTTGATGAATAAATTAATTAGATATCTTAACCTTTATTTGTCTAAAAGATCGAAGGGAATTATCTAGAGCAGAAGAGTATATGTGATCCGCAATTTATTATAGAAAAATATAATATTCTTTTCATGGGAAACTTGAAAATATTTTCCTTACAAAGAGACTTTTGCAATCAGAGGTTCCTGAATAATGTCGATAGGAAGAAGCCTCACTATTAGCTAACTATCAACCTTATTTAGAACCACCGAGGGATGCTAGTCTTTAATTTCGAAGAAGAAGAAGAATACGACATGTATTCGAAATATTGTGTGAGTCCTAACTATTTTTATCAGGGTAATCTAAATGTTTTTTATTATAATCTTAATTTTAATGTTCTTTCAAGTGATGAATTATATTATCAGAGTTATTGAGTGAAATTGGAAATTCAAAAAGGGTCTAATTTTAGTCAGATTGAATTTTTCAGGATTTTTTTAATGATTTAAGCACATTTCTCAAAGATTCATCAGTAGTGTCTCTTTGATAATGATAAATGAAAATAATAACACTAGTAGTAAAATTTAAAAAATTTACGAACTTTTATCGAGGTATAATAATTCTTGTGTAAATTTTCATGCTAATTCCGAATCTGAGCTCAGAATTTTCCTATCTTACAAGGTTTGGTTATAAATTGGGAAAATGTGCAAAATTTGCAAAAACAGGCATCACATAAGTAGAATTTTAAAATTAAATTTACAAATTTTCAAAAAATTAGTAAAATTTGAAGAAAATTAGAATAAATGTAATCTGAAAAAACACCAAAAATCTCCAATAAATAGCAACAGTGGAGAGAAAATTGAAAAAGCTTACATAAGCCAAGGTAGTTCAAGGTTATAGAAATAATTTTTTTGAACACATAAGAAATGTGCATTTGGTATATCCTTTTTCTACTTTATCAAATTATGATTTTATGTGGATTTGAAAATTTACTTGAATAATTTATGGGCATATTTTATCGTGAAATTCATGAAATATTATCGCAACATCAGATAAACTGTGTTGAAAATGATCAAGAAATTGAAATCCAGCTCCCAAACGGTAATGAGACCAATTCACATTCGGCATAATTTATTCTCTAGTCTAATTCTGAGCCTGAAAAACTTTTTTATCACCCTTCAACTTTCAAATAAAAAAAATGTTCAACTCAATGTTTAAAAAAAGGGAATTTGACGTCAAATCGATACTTAAATTAGGCAATTATGATCTGTATTCCTACAAATTTTTAACATGTATTCGAATTCTTGATGAAAAATGCTGAGATTTTTGTAAAAATCACTTTGAGATCAATTAGCTTGTTCGCTCTCTAAGATGATGTGACTTTTGAAGAAAAGTCTAAATAGTTTCAAGTGGCTGAATTGAGCTATTTCAATTTAATTTTGAATGCTTAAGAATGCCTTGTGAATAATTATCAAAAAAATAAATAGTTTTATTATTCAATATATGGATAATATAAATGCTTGTACATCAAAATTATTTACAATTTTCGATACACTACTAGGGAAATTTGATTGGATGAAAATTTCTATAAGAAATCAAAACATTTTCATAGATGAGGAAAAAGTATTTAATTTTATTTGCAATTCACTCAACTTCAACCATGTTTTCGTAAGTCTTTCATGTATTTTATAAGAAATATTTTTCATGAATTAGTTAGTTAAAGCTTTCTTACATAAGTTTTCATAAATATTCCCATCAATAAAATCAAACAGAACTTTCAAATTATAAATATTTCTAGAATCAAATTGACATTTTTCTTCGTTTTGCTTATCGCCCTGTTTGCAGTGATTTCTGTAAAGGCTGATTGTCTCAGTTATTGCGAAAAATTCGGTTAGTTTAGAATTCTTTAATCAAATCATTCAAACAAGTTATCTTGATATATATTTTTAGATGATCCAGAGGCATGCTTCTCTGATTGCAGGGCTATTGCCAAGAGAGGAAGATTCTTTAAGATGGGTTGAACATCTTTTGGAAAATCAATTGCATTTCCAATCAAGTGAAAACAATTTTAAAATCTCTCTCTCTCTTTGGAATTAAATAACCTTCAAAAGAAAAAATAAATTTTAATGATTTCAAGTTTTATATAAAGATGTTCTTCTATTACGAATTTCATGGCTTAATTTGTCTTCATCAGATAATTAAAAGAATGGTTATACACTAGATGAGGCCATAATAATTGTGAGTTGAAAAAAAAATTTTCTTTACCATTTAATGTTTTATTTAAAGTTTGCTCAATTCAAGAATAAAGTGAATTTATTAATTTGCACTATTCACTGAATAGTATTCAGTCTGAGAGAGGGTTCATTCACGAACATTCCCCTCAAAAACACGGCTTCATACATGGCTTCATTTACTATTTTGTGTACCAAAAATTCGGGTCCAGGAAAAATTTTAATTGCGATCAATTTCAACTGAGAAAAATCTACAATCTTTTCTGAAATCTCATTTGATTAAGTCTTTGGAAACAAGCCAAAAAATTTACTGGCTTGTATCAATCAGTTTCCGGTTGAAATTTCACAAAAAAGATGTCTTGTGTTTCAAGTATTTTGTCGATTATAGTAATTCTTTCCCAGTTTTATCAAAGAAATAATTTTCATTGTTTTGAAACTAAAATTACAAATAATAATAATTTTTTAGCATTGATCAAGATGCATGTGAAAATCCCAAGAATCTTATTTTGTGCATACAGATGAGAACATTAATGTTATTTTCGTCTAATGGAAATAGAACAAGTTTTGATGTCATGATACATTTTGCGAAAATTTTTTTCTTCATACAGATGAAAATTTTTCCTTGTTCATGTGTCATTCATAAATATTTATTTGCGTTTCCTCATCTAATTATAATTAACGAATAAAATTTATTTCTGGTGATTCATATTAGATCTCGAGATCGACAAGAATATCCAAAAATAACACTGCCCAAGTCTAGTAAAACTTGGTTCATCTTTAGTCAACTTCTTCTTGATCGATCATGTCACTGAGGATAAATGTTGACATTTGACAGAGGTGAGTTTCTCAAAAACTTTTATGGCCTAATTTCCTTTTCTACTCGTGAACCAAAGTCAAAAGTCTAGATCACTTAATTTGAAATTCGTAAAATGATCACATTTTGGGGAAATTTTTTTTACTTATTGTGAAAAATCTACCAGCTTTATTTAGTCGGGAATAATACTTGATTGTTTATCTCCGATTTTTCTGTTGCATTGGCCATGAACTCAATGAGAAAATGTTCATTGTAGATACATCTTTAAGTCAGTTCGATTCATTCAAATCGCAGTTAGAGTATGTTATTTCTTTTCAAGCAGAACTAAGACAAAAGATTTTGAATAGAAATATTCTTTTATTTGAGATAAAAAAAGATTTATCGTTTTTGAAAGAAATACAAAAAATGTAAGATGATAATTGCTGTTGAGCATTCCTTTATTCCATTAGATTGTCGGTTTTCGATGATTTTATTTCAGTTTTATAAAATAATAAAAAAAGTTCTTGTTCCTTGAAATGAGTATTAAATGTTGATAACATCATTCTTGATTCATCAATGATAAATTCTCATCATTATTAAAACATGGTAATCTATTACTGGAGACGTTCAAGACATCTGAGGCCAAGTTCTTCATAGTCCTTCTTGGTGATCCAGAATTCGCAGCCTTTATCTTTCATAATTTTGGCTAATATTGCTCCCCCGCTGAAAACCATGTGTTTACGTTGAGGGGAATCTTCAATACGAATTTTGAAGTTCTTAAATAAAATAAGAATTTTAATTATCGAAATACAAGAAAATGAGACCTCTATAAATTCATACATTCATGGATCATATGAAGCTCAAAATGAAAATTGGACGATATAATGGAAAAAAATTTGGAATATATTTTTTAATGAAGCATTAGAGATAAGAAAATTACTCAAATGTATGTATTGTCAAATTTTTTCATTTTCCATCGCTACAGAATACTGTATTAATTGATTCAATTTCAAGAGTTAGAGACATGATTGATACTAAGGGAAAGTAACTTTGAAAACAACTACAACGTAATTAATCGATCATAAGTCTGTAACTAAGATTAAAGATCATTCGATAAATACCATAACTAGTTACTGTTGAGTAGCCTCAATATTTACATAATCAAATAGACTTCTGATTAAAACCTCATTTATGTTTATTTTTCTATAAAATACAATCAATTTTAGATTTTATCAAACTATGACTTGTTCCTCTCATTCTACTGAGACAGACCCTTCAAAGAAAAAAACATTTATTTCTAAAAGATTCAATGACTATCTTGGTGTTTTGGTATGCACGAGGGTAGAGTAAAAAATTTAGTATTTTTTCTGAATGATAAAATGAATTTTGAGCAATATTTTTGAAGTACCGTTATTTCATCAATGTTAAAATTACATGAAATTTTTCAAACTAACACGAAAATTCCAATGAATTTTTGCTACGTTGTCAGTGATTTAAAAACACTAAAATCCCGAATAGCTTGATTATTCAAAGTTTTTTTACAAAAAAAATAGTAATCTTATTATGAAAAGAAGCATCATGGCGAAATATAATGTTTTATGATCCTTGTGGGAGATTATAGGAAAAATGAGCATTTCCATAACGTGGGATGAATTTTATTCCTCAAAAATATGCAAAACATCATCTGATTATTATTTTCTATAAGAACAGTAGCTATTCTTGTGAGTTGTTCGGAGAAAAGAAAATGTTCACCCTACCCTAGTGTACACTTTATTTTAAGGGAATTTTATCAAAAAAAAATTAGCAACCAAGCAGGTGAATAAATAATTCTAGAGCTCCAACAGATTTAGTATTTTTTATGATTGCGAAACTCTCCTGGCTAGAGATGCAATCAAAATCAGGTAATATTGCAGCACTTATACTTACAATGTTTATCTAAAGTTGGGAATCTATGATTTTTACGAAAATCTCGAATTTTTCATCAAAAATTCGAATATGTGAAAGATATTTTAGAATCCTACTCATGTTGCTCACTTTTATGATTTAAAGAAAAAAATTATTTTCATGAAAAATATGGTCATTTTTCAAATATCTATTTGGCGCCAAAAATTTTCGAACTTTGAACTGAAAATTTTTATTGATTTGAAAGTGGGAGTGTGACCTAAAGATGTTTTTTATGATCAAAATAATAGAAAGAAATCAAATATGCTGAATCTGTTCTTATGCATAGCCTCATTATCTTTTGGGAGCTGAATTTCGATCTTTAGATCAAATTCACTACTTGAAGATCAATGAAATTTCGATAAAACCAAATCCCTCGAAAATAGTGGATCTTTCGAAAGTTTATCAGAAATATTCGGCTTCCTCGTCTAGTTCTGATCTTTTGGCCACGTTCCCACTTTCAAATCAATAAAAATTTACAGTTCAAAGATCAAAAAAATAGGATTTTGGCGCCAAATCGAGATTTGAAAAATGACCATATTTTTCATGGAAATAATTTTTTTCTTTAAATCATAAAAGTGAGCAACATGAGTAGGATTACAAAAAATCGAGATTTTCGTAAAAATCATAGATTTCCAACCTCATATCAATTAGCTTTACAATTATTTCGTTCTAGGTGCTTACTAAGGTGCTTAGGTAATTTATCACACAGGTCCGTCTTATTTGTTAATGAATTAGCCAGCTTACAAATAGATCTTAAAGTAACTAGTACGTAAGAAATAATCCAAATATGCATCTTTTTGGTAGACACATAGGTTAATTTATTACCAAATAAGATGAATTTCTGGCCCAAATGTAAGTCAGTATTAATCATTTGAAATTGACTTACTTCAAGTTTTGTTGAATCCCCTTTAAGGACTCTACTGAGGATAAGTTGTTTGATTTCACGTTCTAATCTACTTGGAAGACCTGGATACATTGTACTACCGCCAGATAAGACAATATGCTTGTAAAAATCTGATCTTGTATCAACATCAGCAGCCTGAATTGTATTAAATAACATTTCGGCTATCCCTACACCTTCATGGTCAATTAAATGTGGTTGGAATAATGCCTCTGGAGCTCCAAATCGTTCCCCACTCAATTTAATTACGCGGCCATCTGGTAACTAAAAAAAGGCTTTGAGAAAAAGTGATTAGGCATAAAATGTCAAGCTTAAAACTTACAGTGTATTTTTTCACTAATACAGTTGTATCGAGAGCAAGACTTTGTTCTTGCTCAAGATCATAGGCAACATAGCAAAGGCTTTCTTTCATTTGTCGGATAGTATCAAAGTCGGCAGTTTGATTGAACGCATAACCACGTAGTAATAAAAGCTGTGTATAAAAATATTTATTCCTGTTATTTAAAATGAGTCTACTTTTAAGTAATTTTGATTTTTTAAAAGATTATTTGGTCAATTATTTGTAAAATCTCAAGGCTTAATTTTATCACACTACGTTTAATAGTTTGTTTTCATGGATTTAATGAAAATGATGATTATTTCATCGTCATACCGAATAATATTTGGGCTAAATTTTGAATGTAATATCCCAAGAATCTATAAATTGTAGAAACTAAAAAACGATCGCTAGTGAAAATTTAAGAAATTACAAGGATATATTATTAGTTTATAAAGAAGACTTACTTTGATAAGGTAGCGAGTAATATCTCTTCCGGCAATATCCAATCTTTTAGTTAAATGTTGAAGAGAATAACCTTTATACACTGGACAAATATGAGTTACTCCATCACCTGAATCAACAACAACGCCAGTAATTAATCCTCTAGCGTAAAGTGTTAGAACAGCCTGAATTGCGATATGAAGACCTTGGAATCCGTATTTCTCAAACATTACTTCAACCATTTTTTCTCTATTCTTTTTGGGATTAAGTGGAGGCTCAGTTAGTAGAATTTTTGATTGAGTAGGATCAATATTCATTTTTGAAGGTCCAAAGGTATAGTCATAAAGGTAAAGCATATCATTCCAATTGCGAACAATACCATTTTCCATAGGATATGTAATTTCAAGCATTTGTCTAACTTCATTTGCCTCATCACCGACCATTATGTCTTTAATCTCGACATTATCTACTTTACTAGATGCCCTAATGATAGGTCTTCCTAACAAGGAAGGAAATATATGATCGGGAAAGTTAGATCCAGCATAGCCACATTTTACGAACTAAGTATTAAATAGAATACTTACACCTGTACCATTATCACAAACGATGATTTTATTCCCTTGATTGTCCATAATAAAAAATTTAATAATTTGAGGATTTCAAACTGGTTCTTTCAGTTGAAAAATACAAAGCTTTAAGATGGATTGTTTTAAATTTACTTAAAAATTTTTTTTCCAATTCAGTTCAAGAGATGTCCTTCTTGAAACTGATTTTTCCTTCAATACATAGTACGTATTACAGAGTTTACAATAATTTATCCGATTTTAATGAAATAATTTCATATTTAGGATTAATAAATTAGGGAATGTATTTTTTATTAATCATCATTCATGATTTACTAGATGCATGGACCTAATTCACCGTGAATTATTCACGTCACTTGAGTGTGTACTACACACAAGACAAAAAATTGCGAACTGCACAATTTTTATTTAAAAACCATTTAATTTTATATTTCTGCCATTCATATTAATATATTAAGTCACTGGTGACTTACTACTAGTGAGTAAATCATTTAATGTAAATGTTGAATGAATTTTATAAATAGCAACGAAAAATCATTGAAAGGTAAACTTAAAATGGAAAGCTTTGATTGCAACACCCAAAACATCTGGAGAATTTTTAATCGAGAGGAAAAACTTGATGGTTTTCGAACGTGTATCGAATGCAAAACGCAGCATATATTCATGAACAACGATGTAACACATCTTTTACACCATTACATTATTTGTCACCAATCCCGAAAGCGACCATATGAAGATTCATGCCAAGGAGTTTCTTCATCAAGCTTGATGGATGTGACAATCTGTAAATTTGTTGCAATTCAAAAACTTCCAATTCATTATTTAAGTCTACATGCTCCATGCCGAGATGAGTATGTTCGATTGATGCCAAACCTACCTTCATCTGGAAAGTCGATTCGTCTCCTAATAATTGATAAATTTCAAAGCATCAAGACATGTTTGAAAGTAAACTTGAAGAGTCTAATCATAAAAAATCATCGATTCTCGATAATAACTCAAGAATTTACAAATATTTCAAATCGAAAGTATATTTCTGTAAAAGTTTTTGGATCTCATGAATCTGGAGAACCTCTTGAATATTCTCTCGGCCTGGTTCGAGTTAAGGGAAGTTTATCTTCAGAAAAGTATGCTGAATCAATTCTCAAACTGCTGAGCGAATATGATATCGACGTTAAAAGACACATTGTCGGTTTAACAGCAGATAACTCAAAGAAAATGAGAAAAGTTGCGCAACTATTGGATCCAGTATTGTATCAAATTTGTCCTGCTAATGCTGTTCGAATGGCAATGATTGAATTGCTTTTCGAAAGACACTGTGATAACCATGCTTCTGAAATTCCAGATGATAGTTCAGATGATGAAGATATCGCTGACGATTCAAGTGACCTGCTAGACTCTATTCACGGAGAAAGTAATAAATTTGAATCATATCTTCGATCGGAAGAGATCAATGATATTTTGGTCAAAGTTTTAAAAATAGCTCAACAACTGAAAGAGTTGCAAGGCGTTTCAACTGGTATTCTTAGACTAGTTGATTTGTCCAAGAAAATAGCTATAGAAAGTAAAGATTGGCTCAAGATTTATGAAGTTCTCAATGAGTATAACTCATCTAGAGGAAAAATAAAATTGGCCTTTTGTCAGAACTGTAAAGTTTATAGTATGTCAGAAATGGACGATCAGAAAATATGTAAGTTGCAGAGTCTTTTTCGTATTCGACTTTTATATTGTATATATAATATCCATAACTACTTTAAAGTAACTATAGAATTTTTGAATATATATACACTGATAATTGTTTTAAATGAATTATATTAGAGAGGTTCCATTGGAGTAATCCATTGAATTATAGTCATGAACCACTCAAAAATCATTGTTATTAATAACATGTTACGGCTAAGTTCTGTAATAGAGTAAATATATTTTCTGTATTTTAATCAATATGTCCATGGTGATAGATTTTCCATGTAGCATTGTAGAAGTTAATAGAAAATATGCATTTATTGGATATCTTAAAAAGAACTATGACTTATTGATATTATTAATCTATTTAGAACTATCACCAAACCACCGGTGATAGCTCAGCTGGCAGAGCGGAGGACTGTAGTGGTAAACGCAGATATCCTTAGGTCGGTGGTTCAAATCCGCCTCACCGGATAATTTTTTTAAAATTCAAATCTTCAAATTAGGATTTGTTATTTCAATTAAAATTTCTTTCCTTTCCAAATTTTCTTCTATATTCTCATTCTTTTCCAGCTGGACTTGTTAAAGTCTTGGAAGTTGTAAAGAGAAATCTTGAAAAAATGTGTAGCCTGAAATCAAGTTGTATCTCTATCAGAATCTTAGTTGACGAGTTATTAAAACTCCGATTCAAAGACCATGAAATATTAGGGGAAGAATTGAACAAGAATATCATAAAGAAACTCGAGGAATGCTATAACAAGACGAGTGTAAGTTATATCAAGAGATTACATTTCGAATGCTTTAACTCAATTGTGTTCATTTTAGTTCCATATCTCTTAGTATGCGTTCTCAATATTTTTGCTAATCTATGAGTTTAATATAAAAACAATATCTTGAAAAAGTATGAAAATTCTAAGGCCATCATATCCTAAGGGATGAAGTTTTTCCGTTTTCATCTTTTATACTTGAATTTTATTAAATATTTTATGATATCAGAAAATAGATTAAACAAATAAGATTAGTTTGCGTAAATATGTTATCGTTAATCTTATTACTCTTAATAGTCTCAAGACTCTCTGGAAATGAAGTTGACATTGTTTCTAGCAACAGGTTTATCTGAAAGTCAGTACTAACTGTTGTATACATAGAATTCATATTTATTTGGTATGAGCAAATATATTCTTAATATAACTCTAGTCTTGATAAGTCTTTGAATTTAATTATAGCGCCTTGTACTTTGTTCATAACGTCTCGACTCGAAGCGTCCTGGCCTTTGTTTAACTATATTTGTAAAAGAGGTAAATTAATCATGAATATTTATAAGATATAATCAAGGCAGGATATAACATCCCTCCCTTTTTAAGCTGTTTTCCAATAATATTATTTGTAATATATTTTATAGTTAAATTAAATAAATATATATATTTTTAATATTCAAACTCGTTTCGATATTTTTTGTTTGGAACTGGATGTCTTGAAGATTTCCTAGTGTTTGTATACTTTCTGTTTCTATTTCTATTTTCGGAGCTTGACCTCCTACCTCTTGATCTATCTTTTTTCTCTTTATATTCGGGTTTTCTTTCCCTACTTCTTTCTTTACTTTCGGAGTAACTTCTCCTACCTCTTTTCCGTCTTTCCTCTTCTTTTTCGGAGTTACTACTCCTACCACTTCTTCTAACTTGTGAGTTTTCAGAGTCTTTGCTCTTACTTCTTTCTCTTTCTTTTCTTAGTTTTATGTGATTTTCATGTCTTTTATCCTCTTTATCATCATTTTCATTTTTAATTATGTATATCACTCCATTAGTCTTTATTATTTCACCTTTTTCCCATTTTTCTCGGTTTTTACCGATGCCTAAGTACCATACTTTTTGGCCTTTTTTATATTTAGACGGCTTCTCTTTTGGTTCTTTTGGATGTACTAATAAGTCTAGGTTTGGTATTAAACATTTTTTCTGCATTTTATAAAATTGAAACATTTCATCTTTTAAGTTATGCTTATTTTTCCATTTTGAGTAATCTAAGATATTTTCTTTTATTTTTAACAAATCTTCATCTTTCGTTGACTCTTCTTTAATCTTTTCCCAAGTTAAGGGCGACTTTTTAAATTTATTTATCATATTTTCTGTTAACTCAAGGTCAATTTTATTTATGATTGCGATTATGTTTTCTTGAGCTAATGATTTATTATCTTCAATTAGACGTGATAAAGCGTCTGCCATTCCGAACTCTTTAGTACCTATGTGTTCAATGTTGAAATCATAATTGGCAATTAGTAAACCCCATCTTTGAAGTCTTAGAGAAGTATAAATTGGTATTCCATTTTTCGGTTTAAAGATATGTAATAAGGGTTTGTGATCTGTCTGAAGTATAAATTTCTTTCCTATTATAAATTTGTGGAATCTTTGGATAGCTAATATTAGTGCTAAACCCTCTTTCTCAATTTGGCTATATTTTCTTTGACTAACGTCAAAGGTAGCATGCATATGTTGTATTGGTCTTATGATGCCATTCTTATCTTTTTGTAGTAGTACGCCACCCATGGCGTAGTCACTAGCGTCGGCTGCTACTATGGTAGTTTTATCTAAGTCAAAATGAGCTACCATTGTTTCTTTACAAATCAGATTTTTTATATTTTCTACTACCTTAGTGTGTTTGTCTGACCAAGTAAATTCCGCGTTTTTATGAATAAGTTGTTGCAGGATTGGTGTATATTTATATAATTCTTTCATGTATGGACTATAAAAAGTAACCATGCCTAGGAATGTCATTAAGTCTTCGAGGTTTTTTGGTAATTTCATGTTTTTGAAAGTCTCGACTTTTTTAGGGTCGGGTCTTCTGCCATGTTCATCAATGATATGTCCTAGGAATTTTATTTCTTTTTAGAAAAATTTTGATTTGTCTAGGTTAGCCTTTAGTCGAAATTCATTTAACCTTTTGAAAAGTTCTATTAGGGTTTTACCTAACTCTGTTTCGTTTTTGGCGAATCCCAGGATGTCATCCATATAAGTTCTTACATTAGTCAAATTTACTGTGACTTTATCTCTGACTTCTTGGCATATAGCCGGAGCAGATTTTACCCCAAAACATAATCTTTTATATCTATATAATCCTAGATGAGTGTTGACTGTGAGTATTTCTCTAGATTTTCTTTCTACTGGGATTTGTAGAAATGCTTCAGTTAAGTCAACTACGAAGAAGATTTTACCCCCTGCTAATGACGCAAGAACGTCTTCTATATTTCTCTGAGGATATTTGTATGCTAGTATTTGGTCATTGGCACTACCTGATAAGTCGATGCATGTCCTAATTTTGTTGTTAGCTTTTTGTACATATACTAATGGTGCAGCCCAGTCTGAGTATTCTACTCTTTCTATGTAGTTCGCCTTTTCCAATCTCTTTATCTCATTAGTTATAAGTTCTTCTCGATGATAAGGAACATCTCTAGCAGCTCTAAACACTGGTATAGCATTTTCTTTTAGTCTGATTTTAGCTTCAATTCTACATAACCCTATAGAAGTTTCGTTTAGTTCTTTAATTTTGTCTAGATAAATTTTATTTTGAGTTTCTATGTTACATATTGTTATGTTTTTGCAGTTAGGACAAGTTTTGACCTACTCTCATAATTTTGAGTGTGTCGATTATGTTACGTCCTAGGATATTTTGTGGAATTTCAGATGACACATACATGTTAGTGTTTAGTGTTTGATTTTGATATTTTATTTTGGCTTTAAATTTTCCTTCTATCTTAAGTTTTTGTGTGTTGGCTACAGATGCTATGATATCATTCTCTTCTAACTCTTGATATGTTTTATCTTTATAAGTTTTTAAAGTTATTAATGATATTTTTGCACCCGTGTCATATAGGCTAGTTATTTTTACATTGTTAACAATGATATCTATTTCAGTGTTCACTTCGTCATCATTAATGTCGTTAAAATTTATGAAACATATATTACAGTTTAAGTTGTCTCTGCATTTGAACTCCGGATGTCCTACCTTCTTGCATTTTTGACACTGGTGGTATCGGTAACGACATATACCCATGTGTGTCTTGCCACAGCCTGAACATGGTTGGTTGGTTGGGTTGAAGACTGGTCTGTCCCTGGCTGGAGGGGCTGGTCGTCTTGGTTGGAATTCTCGCCGGACTTGTTGGACTGTGGTCTCTGGTTTTGGCGCCTCTTCTTTTTTCGGTTCATCGCAGGTCTGAAACATCTTGGCTTCAGCCATGGCGTTCATCACGATGGTGTGAGGATAAAGATCTTCTACCCCTTCTTGGTTCTCTTGAGCCCTTCTTCTTTTTTCGGACTCTTCATTCACTTTCTTTAAAACGATCTCCTTCATTTTTGCATGTCTCTTGTCTTAAAGTGAAGAAATAAACGCGAGTAACATGCTTTCGCCTGTGGACATGTTTGTCCATTCAGCTTTCTCAAACTGATCCATGAGTTTTGCGCACCACTCATCGTACTCAGTGCCCTCAGGGATAGCTTGTGTAAACAGTTCAATTCTCTTCAAATGTAACGGGACTTTGTCCGAGTAGATTGCGATCAGTTTCTCGAGGACCTTCTCAATGGTTACCTCGTCGTCATTGATATCTAATGGCTTCATGGCGTATCGAAGGTTATTGAAGGCTTTGTCATCCAACTTTTGCCATAGATATCCTTTCTTTTCATAGCTCGACAGATTAGCAGTTTCAGTTGTGAATTGTGGACCTATTCTTGCCCAAAATTTTGCGAAATCTCCATTGGGGTCATGTTTGAAGACCTCGTTGGACCGGGTGAGTGCTAGTCTAAGTTGGTGGTTGTTAGTGGCCTGTCTTTGTGCGGACACGGCGTTGACTTGGATGTCGGTTGTATTTTGTTGGTATCCCACTTCTGACACCACTGTTGTATACGTGGGGGAAGAAGGAAGAGAAGTTTGCGTATTGATAGAATTCATATTAATTTGGTATGAGCAAATATATTCTTAATATAACTCTTGTCTTGATAAGTCTTTGAATTTAATTATAGCGCCTTGTACTTTGTTCATAACGTCTCGACTCGAAGCGTCCTGGCCTTTGTTTAACTATATTTGTAAAAGAGGTAAATTAATCATGAATATTTATAAGATATAATCAAGGCAGGATATAACACTAACTAACTAGTTACATTTTATCATAGGGTACTCTTATTTTCTCTAGATGATGGTTGTGAATGAACAGTATATTTTTTTTACTGAAAATGTTTACAGATTATCTTTTGAGGTTGGATTTAAACAAAAACCAACCATAATAGACATTTCTCAGCTAAATCACTCTATCATTGATACATTCAGACCAAAATTTCTCAATTATTTTTCAAAATAATTTCAAAAGGAACATCAAGTAAGAAATGGTGTTTAGATTCTGTCAAAACTCAGTCTGTAGATTCAAATCATGATACATAGAAATATGTAATAATGTTTCATACATGTTCAAATATTCATGTTTTAATCGAAAAAAATTCATTTCTGAAAATTAAAATGAAAAACTTTTGTGTCAAAATTAAAATTGTGGAATACGATAAGATTCCTAATACTTACTTTTATATCGAAATAAACAGTTTATATTATAAAATGCCTAGTTTTTTTAGAATAAAATTAAGGCTTGGTAATATGTATCAGCTACCAACTTTTGGTTGAAGAAATTTTCCTATTTACCTACTGAGTAGTACTCAGTCTTATCTGAGAAATCTTGTGATTACTATTGCTGAATATCTTTATTGATCAAACAAAAAATAACGACTTAGAAAAAAAGTCATTGCGTGAGATTTCACAGTATTTTATTTCAAGATTTGAAAATGACAATGAATTGTTTTGTTGACAGGGAAAAATTAATATAAAATGAAAGTTTTTATCAGAGTATAATTTTTTACATCGAATAAATTATTTATTTGTATCCTCTTTAATAATTTCAGATATATATTACCGTTTAAAAATTCGATTATTTCAGCTATTCAATAGTATCGATTGGAAAATATTATGAAGCTAGTTGACTTGAAAATGAGAAATTACTATTTTTACAAAAAGCTCAATATTTTTCGCCATAAAGTCACGAGAGAAATAATTTTAGAATTTCGAAGAAGCATTTTAATTCCACTTTGTCAACTTTCCGACCCGAAATTTTCATCGATTTTGATAGCTAATCGCCGGTGATAGCTCAACTGGCAAAGCAAAGGACGAAAAAAAATTTCAAATTCACAAATAACTCATCAAAATCCAGGATTCACATACATCCCGTATCTAGCATCTTTTAAATTAGCATCTAATTTTAACTTTAGATCTAAATTCATCAATAAATGCAAAATAATTGGAGGGAAAAAGTTAATAAAACTTAATGACCTGAATAATAAAAATATTTTCAAATTCCCAAAATGTTCATATCTCAAATTTAAATTTATGATCTACTACAAAAGACTGTTTTCTCTTGAAATTCATTTGCTGAAAGGTGTTTTTCAATTTTCAATTATCATTAGGATCTCATAAGTTAATTCTTGATTTTTTTTCAAGTTCATTCAAATGTTGGAATGGCTGAAAAATCCACAATTTTACCAAGGAGATACAACTAATCTGATATCATCAATCGTTTTTCACACAGTTCGTTTATTTCCCACAGCTATCAATTCAGTTTGTTATGATAAAGATAAAGATCCGGAACTACAGAATAGTTCTTGTGTTAATTTAAATAGCAGTAACAGTTGTCAAATAATTGATGATAATTTTTCTGAACTACCCAAACCTTCAGAAATTGTTGTCACAGAAAAGACAATTTTCGATGAAATTAAAGAGGCAAAGCTGACAAACATTCGTGGTCCGATATTGAATTTATTATTGAATGCTTTCCTAACACTACGCCCACTTGGCTGTGAGAAAACTCAGGTTTACGATTTAGCCCATCATTCTGTCATTTATTTCAAATGTCAAATGACTGACATTCTAATAGGAGCCTTATATTTTCTCAATTCAAATATTAAACTATATGTGAATATCAAGAATTGTCAAATTGAAGGAACAGAGCAATCAAAATCTAAAAATTGTTAATTTATTTTCTTTAACCCAAAAACGAGAACTAAGTCGATTCAGAACTAATGAAATTAAGAATATTTCATAAATATTCTCAATAACATCAAAAAATGTACAAACTATGTAGTTGTACGTTGAATAACCAGCAATAAATTGTACATAAGATTTGTGTAAAAAATCTTTTAGAATAAAACATCCTAAATTCAAATTCCATCAGACTTTTAAAACCCTCCCTTTCTTGTTGCATTTACATATATTGCCTTTTCTAGAAGCAATCCTAAGGAAAGTAAAGGTAAGAGATACTCGAGCCAAACTTTGTTCTCATAAAATTCAAGTGTACTCCTCATGAGAAATTTATCTAAAAAATTTTAAACAGTCTCTACTGAGTTTGCAATGTAAAAATCCTTACTTTTTCGCTTATTGTTATTTCGAGCGGTAGTGATATACTAAATAAAAAAATTCCCAGATACTAGCACTACTTGTAAAAATTATGAGATGATAAACCAAATAACAAGTTGGTCTACACTTAAAATTGTTGACATTAATTCGGAAGACTATAGGGAAATTTCCTAATTGAATGATGAAAGAAAAATTCCCCATTAGATTGAAATATATATATGTATTGTTGATTATTCAAGGATTTCCGATCATGTGAAATTACTTTTAAACAACTAACTTTCCATTAAAGCACCTTAAAGTATTGTACTGATTCGATAGTAATAGTTTTTAAATTACATTCAGATCATAAATTCATATAAACATTGTTTAATAAACAATTCATATTTTGCTTAGAGAATAGTTGTCCCCTCTCATTTCTGTCCAAGTCATGTTGGTCTTTTCAATATCGATGTACAGTTGGTTGATATGAGGTTGAGAATCTAGGATTATTACAGAATTCTCGATATTTTCATCGAGAATTAGAATTTTTTTAAGATTTTTTGCAACCCTGCTCATGTTGCCCACTTTCACCAGTTGAAGAAAAAAATCCTAAGAAAAACTATTTTTATGAAAAATATGGCCAAAATCCCAATTTTTCGAAATTAGAACCGAAAATTTTTATTGATTTGAAAGTTGGAGGCTGATCAAAAGAGGTTTTTCAGGATCAAGATTAGACAAGAAAGATGACTAACACCGTCAAATTACCGACAGTTACCCCATTTTCGAGAGATTTGAATTATCGAAATTTCATTGATTTTCAAGTAGTGAAAATGATCAAAAAATTGAAATTCAACTCCCAAACGATAATAAGGCTATGCATTAGATAAGATTCAATTGAATTGATTTTCTTGTCTAATCTTGACCCTGAAAAACCTCTTTTGATCAACCTCAGACTTTCAAATCAGATATTCCAAAATATCTTTAAAAAATTTGTATTCTTGATGAAAATATCGAGATTTCTGTAAAATTCATAGATTCCCAAATTTATGAAAACTCACTCAAGGCATTCGTTTTCATGTCGTTGATGTTAAAAATTCCTTATTCTATTTGTAATTCAGATAAATTACTGCAAAACAAGAGGGGGCAAATGTTCTATTGATAAGCCAAAAAATGTTCGTGAAAGAACGATGTTTAATAATTTCTATAAAAAGAAATTTTCCAAAAATAATATAAAATCGCCCATCGATATGATAAAATTAATCTTCAATTTTCTTTTTTCGCTCCAATCTGGATCAGAATTTACTCAAATCAATAAAATTTATTTTAATTTTTTTATCTAGACAATTTGGGCGAGAAATAATAAACTTCTGATAATAAACTTCTAATTTATTAAATGTTGCCAAGGGGAGGAATTGTGATAAAAAGACCTCCTGTATAAAATCAAATGAATGATGTAACTTTTTAATGTTGAATAAACAGTGTTTATTGAGGATTTGAAGAAAACTCGAACATCAATAAACTTGTGACTGAATTGGAATCATAAACTTTTTTCAGACTGAGAAAAATGAAACTTACAATGACAACAGAATTTTTTTCATTTGTCGAAAATTTACGTGCCAATATTGATTCCTCTGATGAAAATTTCGAATCATTGAGGACTCTAGTTAAAACAATTATTAAGTAATTGTAGACGACTACTTTTTATAAGGTTTTGAGGTTTTGTTCCAGGTTGGAGAAATTTACTTTTTCTTTTGGTTCATATAATAAGAGATGGATTATTTTGAGTCTTAAAGAATCAGTTTCGAAAATTGTTAATGATACTATTGATGAGGTTTTTCTGTGTTTATTTATTCTATTTATTATTGCACATTTAATATTTAAAGCTAGTTAAATGTCGAAATGATCAATTTTTAAATTAACTCAGCTCAAATGACAATAGCTACTCCAGGGATCTGTTTCAATAAGTTTGATCAAAAAAAGGATTATTTAGTCTTTTAGTTTAGATTGAAACTATGGAATGTCCAATAAATAAACTGAATTTAATACAGCTTGAGAAGAAAAGGAAGAACATTAGAGTTTTGTATCAGGAAATTTTCACGTATCGAACTGTCGTTTCTCTTTAAGAGATATCTGAGAATCTACCACAAACTCATGATTCTTTGGCTGAATTTAGTAAAGAATAGCTACCCAACATAGTTTTTAAATCTTTTTTCCAAGTTCCTAACTGGTTATAAACTAATCAGATCAGGTTGTTTTGCTGAACATGAATTCCTATCCCTTCCTTGAAGAAAACAAAAGCGTAAAATTACTCATACAATCTTCAACTTTCTTGAACTATTTGAACTCTTTCGCATTTCTCTTCTACGCTGCTATTTATTAATCTTTATAGTCCCACTAGGTTATTTATTTCTCATATCATTTTAGCAACTCAATATTTCTGGTCAGCAACAAAAAACTCAGTATTGTTTATTTAAGCCTCAGAAAATACTTCACCATTACCTCCGATTCGATATAGAGTCTCCTAGAATACGCGAAAATCTCAGCTCTATCATTCGTCAAACTAGTACCATACTAATTCAAAGTTTTTTATTCCCAACAATTTAATTTTTTGAAAACCTACTTCCAAAGGTTATAGATAAAAAATTAAATCTCCTGCAAACTCCTGAACTCTATCTACCAAAAATTTTCAAGATAAGCAATTTTGGATGACCTAATTTTTAATTGATAACTCCTAAAAAATAAAAATACAGGTTGAACCAAATTTTTAAAAAGTTTCTAAAATAAGAAAAAGTCTGCCCCTTCTGACCAATCAGGAGTCACAAAGGGTCTGACCAATGAAATTCGAGTAACCAAACTAAGCGGCGAAGAATCGGTAAAATAGCTTCAAAGAAGCATTTAATACTCTGATTTGTATTTAAATTCAATAATTGCGTTAAAACTATAATCCTTTAAGGGTAAAAGAGTTTTGGTGTTTTTTCTGCTCACGTAAAATTCTTGATTATTTGCAAATTTAATTTCAAATTTTTAAAAGTTATACTACTCCTGATCGGAGAAAAATATTTAACATATGGATGATCTCAAGTAACTAAAGCTATTCTCGATGAATTTGAGAATTCATGATTTTTACATAAATCTCATTTTTTCATCAAGGAATCAAAATTTTGTATAATGATAATAAGTGAGACCTTTTCAGTTTAATTGGATTTTTACATCTTTGAACGGTTACTTTTTCGGTCCAACTCAGATAGGGAATACCAGAGCCAAATGTCTAGAAGAGGCTTTATAAATGGTTTATGTCATTACAAATAATCACACTAATGTTGTACGTTTTTCTATTAGAACCTGTTAATATTTTGTTTACAAAAGGCATCAATTTACATAAAGGTGTCAGATTTCCTTCAACTATCAATCAACTTGATCTTATCATTGAGAATTCTGATTTGGAAAATTTCCGATCCTAACCAATTACTGGATAATGAAGAATTGACAATCTTCTTGATCAGCGGCCTATACATAAATTAAAAGTAGATTTAAAAGTAATCAGATTTAGAAAATACCTTACAGAAATTTTTTTTAAGGGCTTATAACTAGTACTTATTAAGTACCCTCTATTTGAAGGTCAAAATCCTAAAATTAAAAAATGAATATAAATCCTCTCAAACGTTTCGTGGAATTTTAGAAATTGAAAAAATAAATTAAGGGATTTTACAGGTTATTTATGTAAATAAGGTTATTTTTATATAAATGATTCTGTTTAACCCTCGCACGGTATTTGGGGTCAAAAAGACCCCAAGGTGATTTCAATCCTCTATAAATATTTTATTATTTTTTTTGTATGAAATTTTTTTGTAATCCTAGAGCAATAATTATTCAATGAAAAGTTATAGTTATTTTTCAGTTGTCGGTCTATTAATACACAAAATAACTAACTCAGAAAAAATTATAACTGAGTCAGAATTTGGGGTCTTTTTGACCCCATCCTCTTTTTTCATCTTATTTTGTTTGTATTTTTATTTTGTTCGTGATGGCAGTTATCATCTATTTTTTGCATCATTAGCTACTACAATAAAGATCTACATATGAGCTGGTCTTACGTGCTATGAACAGAGAATTATTAGATGAATCCGAAGAGCAAATTTCTGATAAAGAATAAGACGAGGACTCTCTAATTTTTCGAGTTTAACTTTTATCAGAATGTGGATCGATATTTTTCTCGAAAAAACCTCTATGCTCAATACCTATGGCTTGCACCAGATTCACAGCAAATCCAGGACTAACAAAATTTTCCCGATCGTGTATTGATCCTGAAGATTTTTTTTCAATTTATTCATTGATGCCAATATTGAATCAGCATATAGAAAATTATTCGAACAAATGTATATATACAAGTATATGCAAGACTAAAAAAGAGAGCTGGATTTGGGCTTTGATCCAGAGCAAGCGATAGAAAACAACAAAGTCACTGTGGAAAATGCAACATTTATATATGCGAATAACATTTTTGCCTAAGTAGTCCTAAATGTCTATAAAATTATATAAATCTTGTTGAAAAGAATCTTTTTCTCCGCTAAAACTAGTGTTGAGAGAAAGTGGGGTCAAAAAGACCCCAAATTTGATCTACGTGATTTTTTTCAAATTCCGTGCGAGGGTTAAATTTAACCACAATTGATTAGTCAGTAAGAAATATATTTTCTCGAATTATTCAAGAATATAATTTGACTTAGTCAAATTTTTTGAATGATTGATGCGAGCATGAAAAATCCCTTTTTGTATTTGACATATTTTTTCATTCTTAATGTGTCCAGAAATCTCTGATGATGACTGATTATTAGAATTTGTATTTTAAAAAGAGTTTAAAATCTTTAGATCTGAAGAAAGATCATCGTTGTTTAAAATTTACTTCACCCAACTGTTTTATTGAAAAAGATTTATAATGCTTTTACCACAAAGCTCAGCCATTGGATTTGAAATTCAAAGCTTGAATTAATAATACATATTTAGTCGATCTCAACGCAATTGAGTCATCAAAAGTTGCTTTTAGGACTGTGATTACTAATTAGATTACTGATTACTAATCAGTGATTAGTGATCTATAATGAATTAGAAATTATTTAGTTAGTTACATTGATAAGGTATTTTCGAAGAATATGACTTTGTTGTAGATGTCGTTTAAAATAAGTCATTAGATTCAAACAAGAAATATTTTCTTCCGAATAAAGCTATAATTGTGTATGCCCGAAATAAAGGACTAATAAAATCCATTTAAATTCATAATTTAAAAAATTGAAGAAGTTATATTAAAACCAAATGTACATTTCTCAAAGCATCATCAGTGACAACACTTAAAAATTTAAAAGAATATAAAATACTACAAATTGTGAGAGAAAAAGTAGAAGTTAAAGAAAATAATGTATGTCACGAGAAAAAATTAAATGCAAGCTGAAAAACCACCAATAAATAGCAAAAGTGGATAGAAAAATGAAAAAGCTCAAATAGTCCAAGGAAGTTGAAGATTATAGAAATAGTTCATAACGCTCGATTTTCCTTAGGGGCTTTTAGAGGTACTAATGAAAATAAAAACCCGTGGTACTGGACCATTTGTTAGACGAATAGAAAGAACTAAATTCAGCTTTGGTTAAATTTAATAATCCATCTTAAGCAGAAAATTGTTCTAGCAGAATTCATTCAAAAGTTAAGAAAGATTTCTTTCTCTTCTAAATTCGAATATCAGAGTTTCAAATCAAGATGCAAAATTTCTCCATGTACTTTTCCATTCAAGTTTGTGTATTTTACCTGAATGTTACTTTGAATGGAAGAGATAAACTATTCAACAGATAATAATGACATTTATGAATATTTATTAAATACCAATGATGGAATAGATTATTAAATAATTTCCATTAGAATATATGTACATAAGAAAAGAATTTATTTAGATGCAAAAATTTTGAGCCATTCATTCAATATTCTTGAAAAATGTTCGACAGTTTATCAATCAAACCTAAGAATCAATTCTTAAACAAGTGCCCGATATGGCGTGGTGGTATGGAAACATATTTTGTGGTTCTTTTTAAGGGCGCAGGTGGTAGTGTTTTAAACTAAACTTACAAGTCTTGAAATCATGGTGGTCAAACCCTTAAAACTATGAAACTAGCTAAAAATTTTAATCTACAATTTTACAATCCCTTAGCTGGTTCAGATAGAAAGTGAAAAATCCTATTTTTTAATCAGCATTACTATTTAGGCTCAAATTACGTGGGTTGTCCTAATTATAAATGAAATATATATGTAATTTCAAAAATACATTGAATAACATCAAGAGTTATCATTAAAATTTTATTTCTAATTTTTTGTACATTTGAATCTTTTGGTGATAGCGTAATTCTTTCTAAATCTGTAATTTTTCATGTATCATATATTTTTTTCTGATATTACATACAATTTTACATGAATAAAAATGATCGAGTAGCGAATTTCACTGTATTTAAGTTACAAAACTGATGAACAATAGTTTCTTCTTCACTGATCAAAAAATCTTGGGTGCATTATCATATGCAGAAGAGCAATGTGTTTGATATACTAACCAATTTCTTAAAATGAATTAATCAAAATTACTCAATGTATACATAAGTGTTTCTTGATTTTAAATTAATCTAAAAGGTTTTATTCGATTCTGAGTGGTAGAAAGATGGCACAAACTGAATAATTTCATTTACATGTATCTATGGGCACAAGATTGAGAGAATTTTGATTAATCAAAAAACATAAATGGAAAAGAAACTTGAGATCTCTGATAATAAAAGGGGGAGTTGGTTTGGGCTTCCAATCTGAACATTGGGATTGGAGTTAACTTTTATCCAGATTATAGTTATGAATATATGTATAGGTGTCTGTAAAGTGGAGTTGAGGAAAAATATTTATTTTGTATAAAAAATCAGAGAAAAATATTAATCCATGTTTCTATTAGGTTGAAGTTGAGTTCAATACATCAAATCATACGAAAATAGAGATAATTAATATCTGTTATAAAAGTTGTGATAAGAGTTATTCAATAATATTAATATTACAGTTAAAATAAATGAATTTAACAATTAATTAATCATAGATGTTAATTATTATTAATGAAAATACAAATTATATTAAAGAAATTGATTTTTTTTCAAAGAATTCCACATCAAAATAGACAAGAAAATATTTATTAATTAGATCAAAATGGGAAGATTTTATTGATTTTATTTGGGATAGGGGAGCGGGGTTACAATTTTTTTGGAATGAACTTTGAATTGAAGCTGATTTGTATGCTTAGGGGAGTGGGGGAGAGAATACTCTTCATTTTAGCTTTAAGGAATTATGGATCGGCAGTGTGACTTTTATCTATCTAGTGAAAGTTTTTTGTAACTTGATTAGGTCAATCAATTTTCTCAGATTCTGGCAATAATTTTGTATAATAATCCAGTTGGTTCAATGCTGGAGTAATTATAATGGGCTGAAAAAAGGATAAATTACTTTAGAGTCATTATTAACGAATTACACTCATACTTATTAACATTAGCGGCTTATCTGAATGCGGAAAAATTGTGAATAGAGCTATTCGAAAACTTGATTAAAATATTCCATATCAGCCTGATGGATATAAAAAATCATTATACAAGAACAGAACTCTAGCATTTTGATTAAAAAATTCTGTATTTTTAAAATCATTTGATAAGTTTCTGATTCATGGTGGAATTCTGTTTTATTATGAGATTCTGAGTAGATTTTTGAAAATTTAAATTTTTAGCTTGGATCACAACGTAATTTTACTCAGTGAGAGGACTCAGATCAGCTATATATTGAGGGGTTTTAACTTTCTTCAGATTGAAAAATTGTAGAAAAGAATTTTTTTATCGATTTTTAAAACGTTCTTTTTTCCTCAAATTAAGATAGAAATACATTAATTTTAACTAGATCATCTTTATGATATAAAAGATTTGTTTAATATTGTGGTTAAAATATGAAAATAATTCCTTTTCATTTCTTCTTTTAATGTACTAATTGCATATTTTTGAAAAGCCGGTGCCTTTGAGGACCACATGTCTTCCTACTAATGGTCAAGTAGTCAGTAATTTGACGTCCGGTAATTCAAGGAGTCCTGGTATAAAAGCTGATAGTAGAATAAAAAAATTGCGAAAATACCTCATTTTTATGAATTTTGATATTCAAACAGTATGCTGGAATCCAGAAAAAAATTCAGAGAGCTTTTCAAGATCAGGAGACAAAAACGAATAAGCAATTCCATTGTTTCGTTTTATTATTCTATTGCAAAGATGACCAATGTAATATGGCTAAAACTTATTTTTAATCAAGAGGTTTTTGGCAACACATGGATGACACACTTTTTATCGCGTAAAAGCATCGGGAAATTACACGAATGTTCAATGAATATTTGAATGGATAATTGACGAGAAACCTATGTATATCAATAAAGAACAGTGTTTATTACTTTAATTAATTTTATTGTTGCTTTGTTTGTACAGGAAGATTAAAAAATTTCCTATTGTTGATCAATGTTAATTTATTCTTGTTACGGCGTTAAAAGAATATATTACAACAATAAAATAGAAAAACTTATTTTTCGATCAATTTTTTGCCAAATTTTATTTAGTATTATTTTTTTAATTGTGAATACTAAATGGAATCTTTTATATATTTCAAAATGGCGTCAAATTTCCTATTTTATCTCGATATTAAACCATTATTCAGTGACCATTAACTTTGAAACAGTAAAAATGATCTAAAGGAATCGAAATGTGACTTTAATATAATAATCTGTTGTTTCTTAAAGTCTCTAAGTCTTTGCTTTATTCCTATATTCATTAACCAGATGATTTTCGAATTTCTTGCAGACACTAGTTGTCAAGCTTCATAATTGCATAGTTTTTACAGCTCCAGAGCTTTTACTTTATTTTATCATTTTAACACTTCATATTGTACAGATCACTTAATTACTTATTGTATTTCTATTTGTACATGAAGATTTTCGTTATATTTTGTATTTATATTTCAATTCAATGCAAGATTTTTGTCTAACAAAAAAATCTCGTTAAGGTGTGTATTCGATTAACTTTTCAAATAGGATTTTTTTATTAATTATTCGAAACCTCAAAAGCGTTCCGAACCATTATCAATATTATATTGCTTTAGAATCCTCAATACATTCTAGAAACTATTCGAAATTGAATTATAATTGAGATAGAAAAATTTAAATTATTAACTTATTCATGACTGGATTTGTGGTCGAAAATCAGAAAAAAAACATTGAAAATTTGGCGAAATTATTCTAAAGCAAATTAAATATTTAAACATTCAAATTAAAAATATCATTATTACAGAATATTTAGTCCTGTAGGCAAGAATTAAACTTAACTAATGAATTCTTAAATGAATGAGAAATATTCAGTTAGCAAATATTTCTGAAAGTAATGGGATTTAATTCCTTGCTAGAGGAATCAAAAATCATAATTATTTTTTTGATCTTTAATATCTTGAAATGAAATTTAGATGATAAAAGAAAACTTCTCAATTTGAGACATTGATACATGCACGTTATTTATTAAAAAGAACTAAAACTAACCTATGGAAATGAAAAAAGAACATATGTGATCGATTGATTGATTTTTTTTCTTTTTCAATATATACGAATAAATTAAGGATGATCAATTTTCAATCGATTAGGAAAGTTTTGAGCTTAGAAGACTTGTTTCTTAAATATATGAAGAAAAATAACAATACACTAGTCGATTCAATATATATTGATCAAAAATAAAGATGGATTTTATGGGATTAGAAAATAAAGTTTTCAATTGCCTTTGAAATAAAAATAAATCAACTTACTTCAAGTTCAGGAATGAGATCACAAAGACTTTTGAAAAGTGGCAAAATAACAAATTGTATAAAACTACACTGACTAGCCGGTTTGCTAACCTGAGAACGGTCCATGAATGGGGCGTATGGTAGATTGGATTTTTTCTCAAAATCACTCTAAAAAAATTAATCATTATTTTCTGTGAGAATTGGAAAGAAATTATTTTCTAGAATTGCAATACTAGTAACTTTAAATAGCTGTTTACGAACAGAGAATTAATTCACGAAATAGGCTTATCTTTAGATGGATCTTTCGGTATGATATAGATGCACATTCTCAATGAAATTTACATGCCTAAAAGAATTAAATTAAAATCTTGATCTCTCTTAAAAAGTGAAATAGATCAAGATTGCGTTAAAATTTCTAGTCTATTAATACATAACCAAAAGATTATAGTTAAATCAAACGTTTAAATTATAGTCGATGATGAAAAGGGGGAAAATTACTGAAAAAGAACCATAGTAGCTAAATCGCAGAGTCAATGAAAATCAGATTAGTCTTCAATAGAGTGGTTCTCTTTAGAATATCGTAAAAATTCGAATTCTCTTTCATACTAAATGGAATACGTCCATAGTGTTACTCATGAATAGGCCAAATGGAATATTCTTTAGATATAAAATCAAAGTTTAAAAAATTGAGGCTCATTTCAGTCTTCCAACAGTAATCAACAGAAAATAATTGATTGGTTCAATATGATAAGATACAATCTTTAGGTATTGAACTAGGCAACCCATACGTCTACCCTCAATATTCGATTTATTTTCTAATAATTGCATTATTTCATCTTTAGTAAATAACTTGACTGATTTTACCCTCTTTTCCGTCTCGAAATATGTAAAAATAAACCAGCAAATTAGAAACTAAGATAAAATAATCTTTCAACCGAAAATTCACAGTTGTACTTTTAATATTTTTCTTTGATCTAAACTGTTGAAACAATAAAAAATACAAACAGAGTGGATTTATTGATTAGTGCCATATATGTGTATTTTCTGCAACTATTTACCGAAATGAGTTGCATTAGTCTTACTTGAACAAAGAATTCTTCTAAGAGACGATCAATCCATTCTGCTGCAACATTAATGGGCCTCGACTCATTTGATATATCCGACACTTTAATGAGTATTGACATGACCAGGTATCGTGTTAGCTTATCAATAACCCATTTAGGTTTGCCAGTTTCTTCGTCGATACATAACATTTCTTCTTTATGGTTGAGAACTTTTTCAGTGAAAGCTGTTAGAATTTCATTATGTGAGGACATATCAGTTGCTAGAATACACCTGAAATTGATAAAATAATACTCAACTATCCAAATGTACTTTTAAATCATCAAAAAATTCAAAGAAATTCATTTTTTCCAAGACATGCTATGGAATTCTAGCTACATGTTGAAGATGATCCCAATCTATCAAATAAAGTTGGGGATATCTGATTCTTATAAAAATCTCAATTTTTCCATCAAGAATTTGTATTCGTAAAAGATTTCTAGAAATCCAGATCATGTTGTCTACTGTAACCGTTTGAAGAAGATTAAGCAAAATCTAAAAATAGCCTTGTTTTTAACTAGTTGAGAATCTTAAATGTTCTTTTCCATATTCATCAATACTATGGGAAGAAATATATTATGACGAAAACAAAATCATAAATCTTTAGCATTTGAAAGAAAACATATCTCATCATTTAGAATTATTAGGGGTAATGGGCGAATTTTCTTGTAAAGATTATGAATAAAAAATTCCATGTTTTTTGTTTCATTGAAAAATAATAATACAAGAGATGGAGAGAAGAAAATCAATTCCAACAGTGAACAAGAAAAGTCAGAACATGAAAAAAATCTACATTCCAAAAAAATCGAATTATTTCTAAAAGAAGAAAAACATCTTCATTGTATAATTGTTTCGAAATTGAATTGAAAATAAATGAAGTAGAAATACTAAGCATACTTGATAATCGCTTCGCGGAAATTAATATCTGTCTGTGAATCAAAATTGAACGGATTAAGACCTTCACAATAGAGTATGCTAAAGGCTGTTGAGGCGTGATGATTCTCAAGGGGACTTCGATCATTGTATCTAAGTGCCAGTTGAGTTCTTGCATTTATCTAAACAAGAGATGTATAATCAAATAGCTGAAATTTGAAAGTTGATCAGAAAATTATTTATCAAGTTAATCTTTCAAAAACTGTTTGATTTTAAATTATCAGCTGACTTAATTTACCTACATGATGAAGGTTATTCAAACAATAATTATCATATAGTTTTCTTGAAACATGGCCGAGTAAATTTGAGGATTTAGTTTTTAATACAACATTTGATGTTTGAAAAATTATTTCTTAATAATTCAAAATAAATTCTGAAATAAAAATTACTCGGATAAATAATAAAATCGTATCTAAACCGTTAATATTATTAATTAAGCATAAAAACTTTATTTCGCACAGAAATTTCAAACTTGAATGAATTTTCTCAATATTGAAGGTTTTATAAGAATTTTATCTTGGTCTACTACACAATAATTGTATTCGATAAAGTATTCACACTGTCTTTAATTTCTTTTCCGGTAGTTTTATAGAATAAAAGAATTATTTCTGACGTTCTATTTTGTCGATGAATGAATCATAATTCAAAGAGATATTTTTTCCTTGTAAACAAAACAAATTTATTCTCCAAAATAAATAAAATTTGAACATCTCAAAACTTCTTCTCAACAGTTTCCTCCAACTATGAGAGGAGAAAAATAGCTGATTCTAATTACTCTGAATAGATGACAGTTTTACATTCACCCGAACATTATAGCGAAGAATAAATATGTTGAAATAAAAGAATTAATT
Organism: Gyrodactylus bullatarudis; assembly: GCA_012064415.1. Lineage (NCBI taxonomy): Eukaryota > Metazoa > Platyhelminthes > Monogenea > Gyrodactylidea > Gyrodactylidae > Gyrodactylus > Gyrodactylus bullatarudis. The sequence continues at coordinate 182,898 of SSNU01000107.1, forward strand.
CTATTTATTAACATTTGCCATATGAATAGGAATTTATGACGTCGTCAATAGGAGAGGTCCTCATGTCTGCATGATAAGAAATTGTATTTGCTTTTGACAAGGGAATATATCATATTTTTATCATATGTTAAATGTTCGATGATAAAAATTATTTTTTCCATTAGTTGACTAGAATTTTTATGATTTTTCAAAAAGAAATCGGAAAATTTTTACTGTAGTTCGTCTCAAATTACTATAATATCAAATCACTGGTGTCAAAAAAATCTCCTTGGCATCATTTCTAATCAAACTTAAAACTACACTTATTTTCTCCGAAAAAACTCACTATTATTCTTTAAGTACTCAGAAGAGATTTTGAATATTTTTGAAGAGATAAAATCATACCATATGGTTATGGTATCGCTAATTTTTCCCTCTAATCTCTTACGTGCATCAATGAAAAATGCTGATTTTAAATTTTAATAATTTTGAGCCAAGTATAGTTTTTCAGGGAGCTGTTCGGCATAGATTGATTATAACGTTGTTCGCTTGATACCTACACTTTTCTCTCCCCTTTATTTTTCTACAGATAGACCGATAAAAGTCAGAAGACAACATAGTCAGGCAGTCAACCTGATTTTAAAATCAAAATTTTATAATTGGGAATCATTTTTCAACACATATTCTGTAGAGTGACTCTATGAATTGTATTATTAATCTTTTGTTTTATATTGTAACCCATGAGCCAGTTATTATGGTCCGCCTAACTTAATTAAGTCCAAGCCCGATACATCTGCCCAATACCCATATCTTAGGCAATAACAATTGCAGCTACAGAGAAAAGTGAGACGAGGGGATACCATGATACCTTAACCCTTCTTTTCCCATTTTTCCTCCAGTGGAACACTTTCTTGAGGGATATTTTGAACTGAAAGATACTTCACCCCTCATTAGAAAGTAAATTTATTAAGCTACAAAAATATGTGCAATTAATTAAGATAGCTTTTCACTGATGCTAACCAAAGTTACTTGAAGAAGGGTTTATTTTTTTAATGTAGTCGAATATTTAACAGTATTTAGAACGTTTTCTTAAAAACCTATTTGCTGAGGCCTCAGGAAAAAATAAAATAACACGAAAAAATAGCAGTAGATTTCAAATATGCAGTCGACTGATGGATATCCCTTATGGTTTAGAAGCCAGAAAAAATGCCAATTTTAACATCTATTATCTTTCAAATGATAAGTCAGGTCTCAAAAGGAATTCAGATTTGGAATCAGTGTAGTTAGTTTGGTGAGGTCAGACTTCAACTCATTTTTCTTCAACTTGTCCATCTAAACAAAATCTTAAAATTATAGGTAAACAAGAAAAAAATTCTATTCAACTACCTTGCTCTATGCTTGATCTCGAATTTACTTAATTTAATAGCTTATCTAGAAATATTTATTTTTAGGAACTGTGCACTTCTTGTCAGAAATCACCCTTTCCTCTCTGCCCCTTTTTATTAAAATAATAATATAACCTTTGTACTTATAAGTTAGCATACTTCAATTATTGGAAATTGAAAAATAAATTAGATAAAAAGCTATACAGTTGTACAGTTCAGAATTTTTTTCTCATTCCAACCATCTAATATAACATATCATCTCAAACTATTCAACCAGAGATATTGGCATTTAAAATCTAATAAATTTATAACTTTGAGCGAAAAAACCTTTCTCAAAAATCCTTTGTCTTAGCTTGTCGAAGCCACAAAACAAACTATGAGTCATAAAACATTTATATATTTAAAATTTTTGCTTTATCACAAAATTCAGTATTTGGTCTGGACTCCAAATTTTGCTGGTATCTCAAAATATGTATCAATGATCGAAATTTACGAATATATCATAAAATGAATAACTAGATGGATGAAAGTGTGAATGTACTTCTTTAAAACTATGTTGTAATTGTCATGTGAATTTTGGCTTTACACTGGAAATGGGAGAATGATGATTTTACCACAAAAAAAGATGAAAAAGTGTATCTATTGGCTTGTACTCTTGAAATATAATCGTTTTTTCCTTTTAACACGGAAGTAACAAATAACCCTTGGGTTCATTGTGAAATTTATTCTAGCCTACTAAATTTTAAAGCCTAACAAGTTTTAAGATAAGTTAATCTTGAATAAGTTTTGATACATTTGAAATGACGAAGATATTGAACCCTGTAAATAAAATTCATCATAATTTTTGTTTGATAGCCTTTTGTATGATAAAATATGCGATTTTTGAACTGTTGTTTGTTTATATTTCGAAAAATTTAATTTCTAACATTTGTAAGTAACCAAGATGAATTTCTCTTATTCTTGATAAGAAATGAATTTTCACTAGATTAAGCCTTGAGTCACTATGTCTAAGCTTTTCCTTAACATTAATTCAGCTTTTTCGTGAAATATTTTCTTTTTTATTAGTCTCCAGCTATTTACACGAGCCTTCTATAATTTGATTATCTGTGTTTTCTTTAAGAGTTGAATATTTGAAAAATTAAATCAAAGATAAATGAGCTGTAGAGATTTTATGAATTTCAACGAACTGATGTACTTTAATAAAGAATTTTCTGTATAATCGACATAAAAATAGAGAAAATCAAGAAATCTGAAGAAAAATCTTGTGATTTCTGAAGGAAAAGAGACAGAAATTGAATTAGACAAATCAACGTCAATTTACAAATTTTTATGGTTAATTAAAATGCAAAGTTATTGGAGGAAAGGGAATTATTGATAAAGGAAATAATATGAATGAGATCAAGGAAAAATATTAGTCTTGATGAGAAAATAGTATTTCACGATATTTGATATTTCTCAGCTATTTTTAAAATACCATAGAGCATACAACTAATGTATAATATACATTTTATATTATAATTTTTCCCAATTACTCTATAATTTTCCCAAAATACAAAAAAGATTTTAGTTGGCAAACTTCATTCATAATAATGTACCATTTGGACGAAATCTGGCAAAATTACTTAAATCACCCATCGATATGAAAAATCTAATCTTCAAGTATTTAAATATAATCCCACCAAATTTCGCTTCAAAATACCTTTCCATACTCCTGGAATAAGATAAACAAAATTGTGAAAATTTTCAAATTTAAAACGTTTTTTATTGTTTTATATTTATAATTTTAACTTGAATTCACATTATTTCTTTACATAAAGTTGTAAAAGTGACTTAAATCCTATTAAAATAGTTTTTTCAATAGCTCAAAACGAAATCGCTCTTATTTTTCATGAATATTACAATTTTGATAGGTCAAAAAACGTTTTAAATTTAAAAATTTTCACAATTTTGTTTATCTCAATCCAGAAGCATGGAAAGGTATTTTGAAGCGAAATTTGGTGGGATAATATTTAAATACTTGAAGATTAGATAATGAAACTAGATAATCCAAATCAGTTTCTTCTTATCAGAAGTATCAAAGTAGTAGTATAATAAAATATGTTCAATGTAGAAGAGAAAATATTTTTTCCTCTTCTTGAATTTCAGAGAAAAAGATTAAGATAATAAAACTTGAGATAATAAAAACTTCCACAGTTTTCTAAGATGAAATTAGAATTTTTATGAAACGATAAAGGAAAATCTATAGAAATAAACCTATAAAACAAAAAAATATCTAGAGTTTGCTCTTTGAAAGAGTTCACTAAGCTCGGAATACGGGACTGTATTGTTTTTGACTGGCTACTTTTTGTTGGCATGATCATGATTTTGAAATTAATTCAATAAAAATAGAGAGAAAAACTTGAAAACTAACTGAAAATACATCGTATAAATTTTTTGATTTATCACCAAATATTCATCGTTTGAAGTTTGGGGATATTAATTATGTTGTTTTTTCTACCCCTAGACAAAGAGAATTATGAATTTGATTATGGATGAATAGCGTTCTATTATGCTGAAATTTTAGAAAGGTTGAAAGAGTAAATCAAATGGTAACTAAGCAACAAGATATAAATTTATTGGATCAAGCTCATTCTATAGCATTTTAGATACTTTCTAAAGAAATTTTTTTATTAAAATAACTGCATCATTATGGATACAAAAATAATTATTATAATTACATTTTACATAAAATAATACGTAGAAAGATATTCCAAGTGGAAAAAAATTTTCAACTCTCAAAATTTTGTACTTTTATTTAAAAAAAGGAAAACGTTTCCCTTCTCCTTTTAATTCAGCATAGAATCAATAACAGTTCAAATTAATAAATTTTTTAAGCCTTTCCAGGGTCTAAACTTTTATCTTCCATCAGATGTGTAGGGATAATATTTTTCGAAGGACAAAAACATGAAATTATCTTTTTCATAAAATAACATAAAGTAGTTGAACTATATGAAAATCAGAATTGACTATTTCAACAATAGACTTGATATTTTTTTCTAGATGGTTAGAAAAAAATTATCTTTATATTCCCGATGAGTTGTTAAAAAAATAATTCAATGTGGCCAATTTTTCAATTTCAAAAAGCATCAATTTTTCCTTTTCAACTTTCGACCTATTTTGAATTTTTGTTGATTTCGAAGATTCGAAAAAATTAAATGCTGATATTTGGGATCAAAATTGATGAAAGGATTTGGTCTAAAATTCAAAGAGACTTGAAATTTTGTGTCGTTCACCTTGGTGGAAATTCAAAATGGTTTGATTCCCCAAAATAATGACGAATTTTTCTGCAAACTTCAGTGATCGTCTAATTTTGATCCAAATTACCAGAATTCTATTGCTTCAAATCCTGCAAAATTTTGAGGTCGAGAGTTAAAAAGTGGAAATTTTGTAGTTTTTCGAATATCAAAAAATGGCCTAATTTTTTTTCTAATTTTGTTTTTAACTATCCGGACAAAAATATTGAGTTTTTTATAAAAATATTCAATCCTCATTTTTGTATCAATTAGCTTCAGTAAAGATCCTACACACTGTGTAGTATACAGTCATTTTCATTTTGATTATTTCAATAATTTTTTATTGTGATCGGAAACAACTTCAATAGTTTTCCAGTAAGCATTTCATTCTAGTTTTGAACCAGATTATTGATATTTATTGAATTTGTATCAATTTAGATTAGAAAAAATAAATTTTGAAAAGGTTTATTCATTGAACAGTGTTGGATTCAGCTTTTTGACAAAAGGATAAAGTAAAATTAAATCAAATGAAAAATTATTTTTGCATCCTTATGATTTTAAGCCATGAAAATCTATAAATTGTATTTGCTGAGCTTTTCATATCACTGAAGAAGGCTTATGATAAAACTATTGTCGATTGTTTAGGCGAAAATTACATTTTATCCGCTTCAAAATTAGAGACAATAAAAGCACTTATGTCTATCGTAACTCCCAAAATTACACAGAAAAAGTTAATATTCTTAGAGTGTGACTATTTTATACAAAACATTGATATATTTCTGAAATCGAAAATGATATAAAAATATAAACATACAATTGTACAATTATTTTGCAGAGTTACAATATATAAAGCTTATAATCTAGCAGTTACAAGTATCTAAACTATGGAAACACATAGAATAGCCTTAAAAAGAATGCTGAAATGAAATCAATTAATCATTCCTATTTCTTTATTAGAAGATTCTTAAAAAATATGTGAAATATTCCAATTCCTTGGTTGAAAGGTTTTGAATTGATCATTAAAATATTGTCTCGGCTAGATTCAAGTACAATTCAAGACGTGATAATTCCTAGAGTTAATATAAAAGTAAGATAAAACAAAGATTTATTATATTATGATCTCATAATCTGATTTTAATTAGTAGCGTTTTTTCAGTTTCTATACTTCTTATGGAATTTTTTTTCATGAATAATTTACTGCGAGATCCTATCACCTTAAGAATAGATTTGCCGTCTCATTGATTTCTATGAATAAATGTTACTTCTATTCAACTTCTTGGTGCCTACAAACTTTAGTATGAAAGATTTTTATCTTTTAAATTCAAAAATATGTATATATATGTATCGGAGAAATGCTTATAGGACGTTTAAGGACAATTGGAGAAAAAGTTATCTTACTTTTACTCAGAGATAAGTTTATTTTGTTTAGTTTCAAAAATGTAATGGTTCACAAAGGACAATTCATTACGTAGGGGCACTTATTTATTTATTTTTTTAAATTTCATTTAGAATTAGAAATTTTTAGTAATTCTTGGGATGGAAACCAAAGTAGGTAACAGGATGAAAATAATCAATCTTTGTAAAATCCCTTCTATAGAATTTACTCTACAAATTAACGGTGTTCAATATTTTTATTGGTTAGATTATCATTTTTAATGTTAAGTAAATATAGATAAATATTATGTCAATAAAATAATACAGTAGGTTTCTTGTTGAAAAAATAATGAGAAGTACTTTGTATTTCCGTAGCAACATCCATGCGTTATGAATGTCTCGTTATTTTTGCATTATATATTTTAGAAGGCAATAATATCATAGAAAGGATAGTTTTAGAATAAAAATCCCAAGAGGAATGGAACATATCGGAGTTAAAACATTCAGCTAGATAAATATGTGTTTTATGATCATTTTGGCTTCGAGATACTTTAGAAAATACTACAGATTTTTTCTCATGTCTCATTGAGTTTGAACTCAGCCAATTAATAAGAGAACTTTTTTCCAATGACACGCTCGCATTCATATTATTTATTTTTAATCAATGTTATTTTTGTCAATTCATCCCTAATTTTCTTAAGTCTTTTGCAGAAAAATCAGAGAAGCCAACTGAAGTTGACAATAAAACTAACTCTCAAGATGTAATTAGCAAATAGCAATGTAACAACTCAGCAACTACAGCTGTCAAGAGAAGAGTTAGTAAACGTAGGAGTCTAACAGGCCAACCATTAATGAACAGATACAGATATTTGTAGAGGACACAAAAACCTTCATGTTGAGCAGTGTAATACCATGCCTTCCACCTTCTCCTCATGTTATTCAAAATACAGATTGAACCAATCAGAGAATTCTTTAATGAAAATTTACGCAAAAATGATTCAAGACTCAATTAACTGTATTTAATAATTTTAATCATGTAACTGAATTTCAAAAAAAGTTACTTTAGATATTCTTATTAATAGTAACAAGAATCCCGGGATTCTTAAGACTATCAGATAATCTTTAAACCGAGTAAGAAATTTAACTGAATTTCAGAGACTATCAAGAGTAACAAGATTAACGGTAACACATAAACTATACATCTCTTTTGAGATTTCATAATAAATCTAAAGAATCTCAAAAAAAGAACAAATTGTGCAGGATATTGTAGAAAACATTTTTTAACATGAAAGATTATTAAACTAATAATTTAATCGGTTTATCCTCTCTACTAATCCTCTCAATGATTAAAATTATTGCAATAAAAACAATAAAGTGGAAAAATTCAATTATCAACATGTCAAAAAACTTTATCGTGATAAACTTGAGCATGGTACACTAAAGGTTTTATTTTCAATTCAATTTATTGAAATTGGAAAAATGAAAAAGAATAGAGTAAGTAGGAAAATATACGTAATACAAAGGTGAATCAGACATAATAGGATAAAAAACTACTATGAAATGATCTCAATGAAGTATTGAATGAAGAGAACTAAAATACAAAAGAAGCAAACATTCAATTCATTCATGTTCAATTTTTCATAATGAATGAGAAGAAAGTCAGTAGTAAATTGGCGGATATATCAAAATGACAGTTATCTCATTCGGAGAGTTACAATTCTTCATAAAAGACTTTGTACAAACCCTAATGTGCTAAAGTATTTTATCCATCAGGTTCTTCTTATTTGATAATGAATTAGCAAGGGGTCCTAGGCTCAAATCTCAGTTTGTATCATACTGACATGCGAGTATATGTCTACCAAAGTTGGATTATTTCTAAATGCTCCGAGAGTTTCGTACTAGCCATGTTAGGATCCATTTTTAAACTGTAACACTCGGCAAAATAAGATGAAGAATTGTAATTCATTATGAATCTGAGGAATATTAACCTAAGCACCTAAGCAAATTGTAAATAAACCAAGAACAATTTTAATGAGATTATCATTTATCTTACTTTGTATTTAGATTTAAAAATAATAGCAAAAAGAGAAATTTCTCTTTTTTTCAGACCTCATAAATTATGATCAAAAATATTATTTTGACAACCGAAACGTATTATATATTTAGTTTACTTGAAATGCCTTCTCGGTTCAGATCATAAATATATATTATTTTGAAATAAAATGTACACGGTCTCCGTATATATTATCTCCGTTTTCCCAGAATTCTTTTCCTAAACTTGTTTAAGTTAAAAGAAATAGTTTTTGTTGCTCATAAAATGAAAATGTCATTTTTAAGGACATCTATTGAAACGTGTCATCTAAAAACATGAGTTAGATATTTGAATATTAATTTATGAGTAATTTTGGATTACCAAAGAACTTATCTGAAAATTATCGATCCATAGGAAAATATGATGATAATTTCTCAGATCATTCAAATTGTAAGAAAGAAGATTAAATGATCTTCTAAAGAAAAGTAACGATTACTTATTCCTAGCAATCCTAAACTTAGATTGTAATTGTAATTTTTTGAGTAAATTCTATCAGTTGAAAAAAGGGATTTTCGTCTTTTCATTTCCAAAGATTAATAGGAACAGAGCTCATATGATCAACATACAGTGTAATTAAGGAATTTATAAATGAAAAATAATTAGAATTATTGATTTCTTGTGATAGAAATTCATCAAAGTAATAAGATATTCACAGTTCTTTGCCTTTTTAATTGTTCATGTGAATAATTTATCTTCTGTAAAAATATAAAACGGGTTTTTTAAGAAACTTCTTCAACTTATCCACTATAAAATTATACTTTCAATTGGAAAATTTATTGGATGATATGTCTATGTTTTAAATGAAAATAACAAATCAAAAATCCTATTCTTTAAATATCCTACTCTTCCCACACAATAAAATTTATGTTCTTCTATTTCTTAAGAAACTTTATCATATTCACAAAAATTTATCCCAAAGTAAAACCATTCATAAGAAATTAGCTGATTATTTCTATCTACTGATTGGAAGAGTAGAAATATTAGCTGCTTAAATTTTTGAAAGTCGAAATTTTATATCTAGTAAAGTTATACTTTTGAGGATAGAATGAATATACATAAATATTTATAAAAATTATAGACTATTATAATAATAATCCAGCTTATAAATTGATTTGTAGCTATTGATAGGTTTCATTTAATCAAATACTTCAAATGCAAGAAAAAATCGTGATATGTATAATATACATTTTGTATATTTGTTTAAACAGAATAATAAGAATAAAATGACTCACTTGATAAGAATTGTTGAATCCGGGGTGGTCTAAATCATGGCATATTGCCGCTGTTATGAGGACACATTGATCGAATTTGTCAAGTAATTTCTCCAAGTTTCCTCTCCTTATCAATACATAACTCTGAAAGAAAGAGTTTTTATAGAATATTCTATTCGTAAAAAAAGTTTACCATCAAAAATATTTTTGACTATTGCAATGATAAATGAGTTCAGGGAATTGTTTGCCATGTTGCTAAGTCAACCATAAATGATTTTCTAACATAGTTAATCTTGATTGTTCAGCGAAGGAAACTCAACAAGATTTCTTCATTTGATTTTAAAGTTGATCAAGCGTTTTTCGGCTCATGGAACAAGATTCTATTTTAAACGAATGAATAATAATATTAACTCTGGTAGTCTAAATTCAGTTCATTCAAAAATTGAAACAGATTTATTCAATTTACCCTCTATTCATTTTTAACAAAAAAATGTTCTAAAACTGGAACTAATTAGTGTGAGTGAAATTGGCAGTTTGAAATCCATTCAAAATATTCCACACTAAAATTCCGGTTAAGACTGTCAAAAGATTTTTAATTGATTCCTATGATTAAAGTCAGATATACGAATGAATGTCAGAGATGAACAGAATCAACATGTTGAGAATTGGGATGCGAGCGAACATGGTGATTTATCGATTTTTCATGTATGGCTGATGATGAAAAGGAAAAAATACAAATGTGAAATAATTTTGCTTGTTTCTTTATAAGAGCAGATGAATCTAGATACATCTATTGAGCAAAGATTAATTATGAATGATGTGCTTTTAACAATGTTATTCCCCTGATACATTTTTTAGGCCAATGAGTGCCAAACTAGTATATTGAATTATGAGAAATTGTGGTATATGATTATTCTAGCGGCTTTTTTGATTAGATAAAATTGATATTTCAATTTGATCTTTTGTTTAGGATGAGGATTGTCAATTTCTCTGCATTCTCATCAAATGATATTTTTAAAAACCGTAATCAAATTTTTTATCTTTCAATTTTCAGCATAGATTTCCCGCTGATGAAATGAGGTTTTCTACATTGGGAAATGTATTTTCTCAAATTCCCCCAAATTGATGCAAGTACTTTTCTAGTTTCTCTTCAAGATATAATTGCAGCTAGAACCTTCATTTAGACTATAAAGAATTTTGGGAAGAAGAAACTGCTTTTGTGTTGGTCGATCACTCTTAGTCAATAAGAATTGAGTATTTTCTGTCATTTACATCATTAGAAAGAGAATTATTATTGTTAGATTCTGAACTCATATGGAAGATTAGAGAACAACAAGGGTATATTCGAGTGATAAACGTTATATTTCGCCGGGTCTCTTGACTGGTAATGTGATTATCAACTATTGTTGACTTCTCATTGTTTTCACATTTTGTCAATTCTGTAATAGTTACTGGGGCTGTACACTGGATAGGAGATAGAAGATCATCAGCTTTAGCTAACGTCTCATTAATTTCAGTTTCTTTTTCCGTCTCATTTTGTGTCGAGCAATGGGTGGGAGTTCCAACATCTAGATTCAGAATTCTTCCGATTTTCGCAATCTGCTTGCTTTTGATGTGGACATCACGACCTTTGAATCCTAATTTATTTGCAAACTCCTTGAGGACACATAGATTTGGTTTGAGCTTGGTGATGAAATGGCTTTCAGCGCAGCTCAAATTTGCTTGTCTGGTCTTGCTTGATTCCGTTGGATTGACTTGGTATAGGATTTTGAAGTTCGACGTATCCGCGAATTGACCTGTTGCCTCTAGATAGTGATGAATTGCACTGTTATGTTTTGGTCTGAGGTGTTCTCTTACTCTCTCTCCAAGTGATCGAATTGTTTGTCCAACATATGAAAATCCACATGAGCATTTGAAGTGGTAAATAACCCCTTTCTTTTTCAGCGTTGGGATTTGATCTTTATTGCGACCGTTGATTAGTTTCGACGTCCTCTGGATGAGCTTGAGCTTCTTCCCTGGAAATGTTCGCTTAGTTATTTTCGACAGTTTGTTGTTCAAAATAGCCTTGCTTGCATCTCCTTTGAAAGGTAGAACCAGGTACAAAGGTTGGTCATTATCATCTTTCTCCTTCGACTTGTCTTTTGGGTGGGAGTGTTTTTCGATGAAGTTTTCCGGGTATCCGTCGCGCTTTAGAAGGTCTTACAGCTTCTTCCTCTCCTCGTGTATGAATTCAGCTGAGACTAATCGATCAATGCTTAGAAAGGCATTGCTCACCACACTCTTTTTTGTTTCTATAGGCGAAAAACTATGAAAAGGCAAAACCTGGGTAGGGGTTGCTGTCTTTCGATGAATCCTCGTGATTGCTCGTGAAATTTCAAGATCAAGAAAACTCAGCTTCCCTTCAATCTCTATTTCGTTGGTTTACATTGGGATGGATCTTATTGAACTTTTGGCTCATTTCTCCGACATCAGCGTCTCTTTCAACCACTAGGAATGTGTCATCAAGGTATCTGAGGTATAATCGGGAGCTGGTGATCTTCTGCTGCATTGGTTCCTGTTCAAGGGATGCCAGAAACATATCAGCGAGGACTGGAGCTGACATGTCTAGAATTGGTCTGTACGTCAAGTCGGTCGACTCCTTGTAGACTTTTGGGAGCAAGTACAAACGACTAATTTCCGCATCATTTTTCCGCATTGAGTTGGCTTCATCTACGTTGATCAAACCTCTTTCTTCTAAGGACGTTATCTTGTTGTGTATTGCCTTCATGAAACCTTTCAATCTTTTCCTAGTTTCAACGGCATCGACGAGAAGAAATCTTTTCCTATCTGCTAGGAGGAGTTTTCCTTTTGACAGGTAGTCCGTCTTGTCCACTAATGCAATGCTTGTTCCTTTGTCAAGATGGCATAGTAGAACATTGGGATTTTTCCTCAGTTTAGATAGAGCGTCGTAGTGGTACATTTTCAGCTTTGGTGCGTGAGGATTTCTCTGCTTGAATTGTGTTCATGCGTCTTTCACAACTGAATTGAAACGCTCTCTGTCTTGACTGGAGGAGGCTGTTAGTTTCTCTGTCCTGCTGATGAAGCTTTCGAAGCCAATATCCGTTTCAACATCAAGTTTAGTTAGATTTGGCATAAAAAACTTCGGTCCAAGACTCAGAACTTGTAAGGTGGCCTTGTCTAAAATTAAATTAGTGAAATTAAAAACATTAGACTCAGGATTCTTCGGAAATAGAGAATCAATATAGGAATCGATGACCGATTTCTCCATTTCTATTCTCTTCTTGTCTCCTTGGAATGTTGATATTTGATTGAGCTTGACAAAAAGTCTCTCATGAAGATTTTGTGGTAGTATTTCGATATCCTTGATCAATTTGGATTTCCGCAGCTCATTTTCTTCTATATTTTTCCGTAATTCGTCGATCCAATCCGTTGTGACCTTTATCGCATTTTCATTCGTTTGCTTAATTTTGATTGATTTGATCTTATCCCAAAGTACACGGCTGAACTTTTGGTTGTCTATACAGGTGTTATGAAATCTGATCATATTAATATCACAACATAGGTTGGACATAACTTTAAGCAATTTGTTGTGGGGCATTGACGAGTTCGAAGTGAATCCATTAGTACGAAAATATTGTCGAACCTCATCAAGAATTTTTATCTCTTATCTGAATTTATTTTTTTATTGAGACTATTTGAACTGTTATAGGACTGGAGACAATTTTTTGGTTGATTAGAATTGTAAAATAGTAAAACACAATTGGGTGTTACAACTATAATGATCTGATTATCCTAACAGAAATATGTATTGGTTATATATGTACATTTTACTACAAAATTTATGTTCTTGTAAAAATTTATGCTCCAAATAACTGAGAATACAAATATACTAACTAGGCTTAATTCAATTCTTTGAAGAGATCGACGTCTCAAATCTTGTATGAAAATTAGGAAAAGTTAAGTAGTTGTTTTTTAGCCAAACCCTAGGAATATAAATTTTATTTATTTTTCATTCAAGAATAGTGAAAAATTAAATTATATGAGAATTAAGAATTTAAACTAACCATTTGAGTAACCATAAACGCATGTTTAAAATTGTGAAAAGGGACTTGGTTGTAATGCTTGTAGATGGCTTGCATCCAGGCATCTAAATCATCTACTTTGATTGGTAGATGGGGCTCAACAAGGTTCAATTCTGTGTACATCTCTCTTACTAATCTCATTAACATGGAATCTGAATGGGACCAATTATTGAATTCAGTTGTACGTAATACTTTTCTTAATTCATCATCGACGGAATCTGTAGTGCTGTAAGATAAAAATATAGTGCTGTAAAGATTTTATAAACTCCTCTTTGATGAATTTTAGCATAAAATTTGTAAATTTTAAATGTTCCAGATAGAATTTGACGAGCAATATAGATTAAAATTCACATTAAATTTCCGTAAATTTAAGTTCAACTTTTAGGTGCCACGCATTAAATTTTTTAATTAATTTTAAATGCTACGTTACCAAGGTGATAAATTCATACTCTCTTGTAGTACATATTCATCAAATGAATATATTATGAATAGGACAAGAGTTACCGTTTAGCAAATTTGAAATTAAATTTTTAAATTTGCATAAGAAAAAAATGCTCAGAGTTTGGTGTACTAATATACTGTTAATAAATCATTCAACTAGTTTTAAACTAATTTCGTCAATCAATTCGTGTTAAGAAATATTTTCATGAGAGGTACTTGAAATAAAATGAGTACTAAAGTTTTGAAGAAGAACCTACTTGATTTCATCTTTTTATGATAGAAAAGAACCCAATTAATAAATTTTAATGAGTGCGAAAAATATTTTTCAAATGAATATTAGTTAAGAGAATGACCTAGAAATTTTAATGAACCGAGAATTTTTCTTTTTGTTGACTAGGAATTCTGGTTGAATTATACAGGAGGATTAATTTCTCGGGCAAAGAGTCAGCTGTAATTTTTAAATTTTATTTGCTTACCTGATCTATGAAAGCTAATTTTATCGTGTCCTTTATTTCAATATATACTCGTAGTATCTCGACCAGAAAAGTACTTTGACATATATTTATTTATACATTGATAATGTTGAAAAACTTTGATCGATAGATAAAACAAACGAAGGACAAACCAAGATGTGTACTTTAACCCTAATAATTAAATAACTATCGTTGTTTTTAATAATTTTTGCTTTTTAAAAGTTAAGGTGGATTCCTATGAATTGAAAAATATTCATTTTAATTAAACCTGCTTGATCCCTGTTAATCTTCAGACCCAGACGATACATTTTTAAAAATATGCCCTATTTTCAAAAAAAATCTGTTCCCAGCTGTTGACTAATTGGTTCCAGCAATGATTTTAATTTAACTTGTCATATTTATTTATAAATACACTCAATATAAATGTATTTTTATAATCATGTCTAAATACACCATAAAGAATAATATTTTTATCGTTCTTTATCAAAAAAGCGTTTTCCAACAGATGTAACATTAACTAATCAAGTTAAGATTTTAAAAAAATTACAAATTTTTAAACTTGAGTTGTGTAAAAATAAAATTAGATGACGAAAAGAATAGATTTTCCTTCAAGAATCGTAAGATGATTTGCATAATATCTAATTTATTTCGGATAATCTTTGGTGAAAAAATATTTACATTCATTTCTTCGGAAGAGAAATTTCCCATCCATGATAGTGAAACTTTTTTGGGTGAAAAATATGAAAGATTTGGTTTAAATTTCACATCTTAAAATCCACTTAAACAAACATGGTAACTTTGTAGGTATGCATGAAACCTACTAAAGTAAAGTGTGTTTAAAAATTATTTGTAAAATACTGATTACAATATCCTTGAAATCTAAATTGATGTAGAATTGTCTTTTCATACCTAGATGTTGGAAAAATATGGTTTATTACCTGAATCTCTTGGAAGTTTGGGTATTTATTCAAATTGAAATGTCATTATAATTTTTCAATAAAATTCGTAAAATCTTTGACTTGAATATAATTGGGAAATGTTTACTAGGGAGAGATTTTTCAAATTTTATATGTTCAATTTCATTTTCCCTGGGTGAAAATGTGGTTCAGAATAAATTTTGGTTCAAAATTATCTGAATTTTTATCCAAAATTATTTTCTACTAAAGTGGCAATGAAAGTGTCAAAGTTCCATTTTTTGTATATGTATTATACATAATGTATATGTTAAATTCTTGATTTTTCTACGGTCTAGAAATAAATTGATTAATTCCCTTGATATGTCAATAAAAAGCTATGAAATACAAAATCATAACCGGATATGGTTATATGAACAAATTTTCGATCCCTAATTTTATTTTCTTTAATTCGACTAGTATTTGTCTAGCCGGAAATGAACGTTAATATCTATTTGCCTTATTGCAAATCCCCTTCATACTAGTTTGCTGGAATTCTTCAAGTTTTTTTATCCTATTTGAATGAATTTCATTCTTATTATCCATCTTTAACCCCTTCGAACCCGTTAAAATGCAGTGATCGCCTAAAACTGTTGATCGAAGGGGTTAATAAAAAATGGAAAAATAGAATAATTATTCTATTTTATAAGCTTCAACATTAATCTCTGCATACTTTTTCGTAATTGAATAAATCCGGATCAATTTAATTTCTCAATTAAAGTCAATAATAATAATTGATCAAGGGTAAATATTGCAGGTTGATCAATAGAAAAGTAAAATAATAAAGTTCATTAAAGAACTATAGAAAAATAACTTAAAGTCTACAAGAAGGCTATTTGTGGCTGAAAATTTTTCAAAGAAAATACAAATATTGACTCAATTTTACATTCAAGTTGAAATATTCTTGATAAATACTTGTAAAATACACTTACAAAAGACAAATAAACTTAGGATTTTGTAAAGATTCTATAGTCATAGCACTGAACTAAGTAGTTCTTTTGTGCGAAATTACAAACCTGGGTTCGAGTCCTGGCTATGGTGTACTGACGAGTCCTAATAAGGACGAAACGCGTCTACATCTGCCAACGTGAGTTGAATATTATTTGACTCTCTTATGGAATTGACACTTGCTTATCCGAATTTCTAACATCTAGGTGTGAGAAGACAATCTCCATCAAGTTAGAGTTCATATGGATATAGTAATTACCAGTGACCACACTTTGCTAGTAGGTTAATTGTCTAAAAAAACTGTAATTTCTACATGTGCTTATTTACAAAATTAGATTTTCTTCCGACTTAATGTTAAAAATACAATCAAGTTAGAAGGCAAATTATATTTAAAATAATCTTCTAAAGAAATTTCCTGGTTTAATGACATAACTAAAAATCTATGCATTATAATTATGAAAGGAAAACCGAATATCTGAATGACTATCAGATCATTGGAAACAAAATAGGCACGCGATTCAAACTTTAAATCATTGAAATATAAGAAAATAACAATAATTTAAGAAATAAATAGAAAAATTTTAATGAAAATGTCTATTGTTCAAAAAATATTTTTCTTATCGACTTTGGAAATTCAAAGAAATAGAGCACGTTCGAAACCAGTCCATTACAAGTGAATGGGACTTGAAAATAAATAAATGAAAAACCTTTGAGGTACTCAAAATATCTCATTGTGAATACAACTAATGGAAAATTTCTGTCAAATCAGTTCACAATAAAACTTGAAATCCTATGATCAAGCATAAAATAGGAAAAAGGAAATATCTTGCATTGCATATATACATACACAGTGTGTATTACACACATATATGAACCGAAGCCTACATTTATCGGAAAAGATAAATTTGAATCGATAAATGAATTCTACTGGATGATAAATCAATGTCTATTCTTCCATTCTTTGTATATGAAGGGAAATTTTCATCAATCAAGTAAATAACTTTCAAAGTTCGTATAAATCAACAGAATTTCTGAAAACTTTGACAAAAAGTAAGTCGAATATTATCCAAGGCTTATTTCGAGTTTATAGAACAACAAATCTGCTCGTGTAGGAATTTGCTTTGAATTCTATTATTTACAAAGTTTAAAAATGAATTTATAATTGGAATTTTTTGAAATAAAGCCACTGAATAAGAGATGATCTTGCCTTTTCTAATACTATATCTTTTTTGAATGTCAATCTTATTTTCAAGTATATGTCCATTGGTTAATGGACTTTTTTGGTAAATTAATTTTAATATTTAATCACTTGCCTTAACAATTTTCAAGAGATCGCTAGACATTATGCATTGATAACAAGTAAAAATACATTTCGAATTATCTCTTCAATCAGCAATTTAAAACATTCACTTTGATTATAATTATCGAAATTGGATAAATTCGACTACCACGTAGATAACAGTATTTGACTATACTCATACATTTTTAAAAATAATTTATAAGATAATTAATTATTTTCCACAATTCTATCAAATCTAGAGATACATTTCTAATGTATTGATTTAGAATCGTTTCAATTTCAAATTTTAAAAAATGGAGAAATAATAAATTTGTAATGACCAGGGCAACTTAAGTCATATTTTGGCATATTTAGATTTTATGTTAATATACAACAAACACTGAATCTACTCATATCAATCACGAAAAAAATTCCAAAATTTAACGGAATTCTTAAGTCATATACATATGCTTTACCTCGTTAAGTCATATTTTTTCTCATAAGTCATAAACTATGACTTAGAGTACAGCACAATTTTTAAAACTATCAACATTACGATTCTCGAACAGATTTCAGTATTAAGCAAATACAGAGGATTCTAATTATGTTAAAGTCTATTTTCAGAACTATCTGAGAACAAAGGTAGAAATCCTCAAAAAGTCGAGGGGGTAAATACTTGAAAATGGGGTGAAATAATATTATTTTTATGGTAGGTACTGTACCCACTAAGCCATCCTTACTATCCAATGTAAATTAATTATATATGTAAAACATGCAAAATATCTACCTTCTCTTCCAGAAATGTTGGAGTATTTCTAAGTACATTTTCAAACTTCCAGAAAACAGAAGATAGATTTAATTACAATCTGGTCACGACATTTCTGGCCTGTGATATTCCTCTTCATAAACTTCGTGAACCAAGTCTCAAGAAGCTCTTCGTAGATATGAATAATCCCTTACCATCAGAGACAACCGCAAGAAGAATTGCAATGGATATTCAAAAAGAAGAGAAGCAAAAAATTACTGAATATATTAGGAAAAAGAGTATATTCATCATGATTGATGAGTCCTTTATACAGGAGAAATATTGTAAACTTTATCATACTTTTAAGCATATTCTAAGGCATATTTTTTCAAAAATAAGGTATATTGTATGGGCATATTTTGAAATTTTCAAGTCATATTTTGGGTTGCCCTGGTAATGACTCACAACTCAAAAGATGATGAATGAAAGACTAAATCTCGTAAATTCCTATTTTACAAACTAGCTTTACTTAAAAAGAAAATTCATAAATACTTGGATTGAGTTTTCTGAACTACAGTCAGAATATAGATTGAGGAAATAAGCACGGAATACGAGAAAAAGAACTCCAAAATGAAAAAGTGTTGATTGACCTCTGGTTTTATCTGAGAAACAGAGGAAAGATAATGTTAAGTCTTTTGAAGGACTGGCACTTTAAACTCCTCTCTCGTTGCATTGTTTCAAGGATCAAGACGATAGATGTGTATGCTTAAGAATTATTTTTTTCTGTTTTTTTTTAATCTTGTAATGAACATAACCAGAATCTTTTACAAATGGGAATTATAGCTGGGCATGTTATCATTAAAATTTCATGTTTGTGCTAATTTAGTTTTAATGGTATAAATGAAAAAAGATTTTAGTCCAGAAAAAAATCCTCATTTCATATTCGAAGTTGTGTCGGGAGAAAATGTATAAAGGACAGCTTTGATATTTCCAATAAATAAAGATGAAAACGAAGAATAAATAATGAGGAAAATCCTATTTGGAATTCAAAGCATATGAGGAAAAATATCTAATGAATGATTCATATTTTATCCGCTGTGTTTAATCAGAGAAGAATTTTGCTGAAGAAGATAAATTGACCTATTTCATTGATGCGAACAGAGAAAAATAAATTTGATTTATCATCTAGGTGAATTCAATTTCATTTTCCCAAAAGTTCGTCTTTTTCATTTCAAGTTTTCTCGCCATTTCTATCAAACTTGATTTCTGATTTAACAATTTTCAACAATTTTGTTTATATTGATAGAAAAACTCTGAAATTGAACTATTTTGTAAGATTACTAAGTCTTTGATTTTGAAATATAATTTTTTCAGACGTTTCATGTTCATTTTTATTTGAAACTTTGTTTTTTTCAATAAGACGAAGTTTGAAATCGTTTATTTAAGATGAAAAAGAAGATAATTTTTACAAGCATTAGATATATATTTCTGAGAATTTTAAGCAACTGTTCAATTAGAAAAAAGGAAAATCGATTTATAAATTCGAACATCTTACATCCTCACAAGATTATGAATCAAAATTTAAAACTATTCGTCAAGGTATAACTTTGACAATAAATATTGTATACTTTTTAAAGGTCAATAGATATATATTTTAAGGATAAATATCTAGTCCAAGTGATTCACGAAAATGTTCAAAAACGTCCGAAAATCCATTTAAATACATAATATAGAATTATATAAGAAGATATATTTAAAACCGATGCACATTTCTTAAAGGATCATCAGTGGTCTCTCTTTAAAAATGATAAAAGTTAAAGGTTGAGATTACCTCAATAAAGATATTGCTGTGACCAGACATCTTAAAAACGAAAATCATGCTGCTTCGATTTCTAATTTTTCCATTTTATACAAGAACCCAGGAGATGACAGCACAGATGTGTGGGTGCAGGAGTAATTCTTCATCAACATGTATAAACCAAATGTGTGTGTTCAAAAGAATTATTCATTTAATCTTCAACTATCATGGCCTATGTGAGCTTTTTCTCTTCATTTGTGCTATTTATTGAAGAGTTTTTGGTGTTTTTACTTCTCATAATATTCTTATTTCCATTCATGATTATTATATTCTGTCACTTTAACTATTTCTTTGAAAATTGTAAATTATTATTTTTCATTCAACCTTTATCATTTCTAAAGAGTGACCACTGATGATCTTTTAAGGAATGTGCATTTGGTTTCAAATATATTTTATTATAATTCTATACTCCAATGATAATAAATGCAAACCTAAAAATATATCTTTCTTTCGGAAAAATGAACAAAATTAAAATAACTAGTTTTGAGCAACGTGTATTTTGATTTTGAGAAATACAAAATTATATGAGCCACGTGGTGTAGGGTAATCAACTCAATATTTCACAATCAGAGAAACTTTTAAAGACACAAATTCAAGCCTATCTTACAATCCTGAACATACTTTTGCATATAAATGAATATCATGAAATGAAAACGGTTCTCTAATATGTACTCAAATATTTTTTGTTTAGAGTAGTACAATTAGAATATATATTCGTGACTAGTTTTAATTCCTTCATATTTATAGTGCAAACTTCTATAGTGAATATTATTTGACAAATCTAGTCTTCGTAGAATTAACTACACAAGCGAAATATGTTGACGCCTGGTTTGAGGTTAATTCATTCGTTAAGTAAAAAACTAAATAAACTAATTATTCGAGGAATAAGGTCAGGATTATGATATTGATTCATTATTAATTAGTCTACCTTAAGTTTAAGTTTATTCCATTTTGCTTCAGGGATTTTAGAAAAAAATCAATGCTTAAATTTTCGTGATACTGATGAAAATTACCAGATGAAACCCATTCGCATCAATTGGAATTTAAAATGCCAAGAAATCATTATTATAAGCCAATCAAAAATAATTATAATTAGTGTTCTTTAAAAGGATTAATCTCAAGGAAGGAGAAAACCCCAAGATTGAAAATTATGAATTTCCTTCAGTGGTCAAATTGGAATCAATGGTATGATGTTGATCCCAAATATCAGCATTTAATTGCTTCAAAACTTCGAAATCGGTATAAAATTTGAGCTGAAAATTTGAAAAGTGGAAATTCAGTGCATTTTCAAAAAATGGCCAAGTTTTGTCAGATTGAATTTTTCAGAAATATTTCTTATTTTAAAACTTATCGGCTCATTTCATTACGGAATTTTCTTCCTGACTCTCTGGAAAAACTATTGAAGTTTTTGCGAAATTAATAAATTCTAAACTATATGTAAATTTAGATATGTTTATGCCCAGGAATTTAAAATAATTATTTCACGGAAAATTGAGTATTAAATTTATCAATTATAAGAATTTATTCAGAATTACTCAATTTTAATTCAGAGAGAGCATTCAAGAAAAACCCTTACATATTTGGATATATCAGTCATCACTCTGATTAGAAAAAGAAAATTATTCTATAGTTCATTTGAGTAGTATAAATCCATAAGATCAAATAAATTATTTCAATAGTGTAATTGAGCTTTATAGGCAAAAAGTAATAACGAGGAGAATTAGGATAATTTGGGGAATATATATCAAAAAATGAAAAAACTTGAAATAAAATTTAATTTTAATTATTATCTTAATTTAAAATTGATCTTATTCATTCAAAATTTCTCATAAAATTTTTAATTAAAAGGTTAAATTTACGAATTTGATCAGGGAAATTAAGTCGTAAATTTTTCTCATCTCATGAATCATATGTTCAAGACGATGTATAATATTTATTGATTTATTTCGATTATATATAAGACCAGGAATTTTCGAATGAATTTCAATTTGACACTGGATTATCATTTTTTCGAATTTTTTTTAAAAATGATCAAGATATAGACTCATTATCAATCAACTTTAATTTTCATCCCAAATTCTTATTATCTGCATTTCAAAAAGTGAGATTTTTGTGGAAATCAAAGCCCCCAACTGTATATATTTATAATCAAAGTTTAAGATAATACTCACCATAACTTTTGATGATCTGCCAAGGTAAGACGTATTTCAGCATCTGTTAGACGGGTAGATGATAGATATGGATTTGGTGGACTCGCTGTTATCCCTGGTATGGCACATTGTTTTCCATTAGGACTATTGAATACTCCTAGCCATTGGAGATAATTGGCAGACTGTTAAAAAATTATAAATAATTGGGAGTAAATCAAAAGTTTAAGTAAGCTTTTTTCCCAGCTTAAATTAATGAATTGAGCTTATTTTTGGGATTCTTTATAATGGAGAGATTGAACCTATTTTTATGTAAATTTATTAACAAAATATTGTAAATTCTGCCATGATAGACAATGAGATTTGAATTATTTGACATTTCCAATATTCTCTGGGATTTTCGAATATCATAATCAAGATATACATGAGGATTATAATGTGATTGAACAAAAGATTAACCCTTAAAGTCCCACGGTGATATTTCTATCACATATCATTTTAGCAACTCATTATTATATATATAAGCCTCAGAAAATACTTCGTTTATCCATTCGATAGGAGATTTATTAATCTCCTGGAATAAGCGAAGATCGTGACTCTATCATTCGTCAAACTCGTGCTATACTAATTCAAAGAGAGTTGATTTTTTTCACAAAATTAATTTTTGTTTAAAACGTTTTTTCCAGGGTCATAGGTAAAAGGTAAGATAACTTTTATCGACTAATCATGTCTGTAGAATACAAATATCCAATCACCTGAACTCCATCTGCTAAAGCTACAAAGATAGCCTATTTTTGATCGATAACTTCTGAACCAAAAATGATTGCATCAAAAAACTGTTGACTCGTAATCAGCGTATTCACAAAAGATTAAATGCGAATCATGAAAACAATTCTCTGGGAATTTAAGGGTTAAAACCGTATTCAAAGCGTCATTTTCTGTGATTTTTTTCTTATAAAAAATTATACAATATTAAAAAATTTATCAATAAAAAAGGGTTTAGATGTATTGGTACTATGAGTTTAACTCAGTTTTAACATAATAACAGTTAATCAGAAAAAATTGAGTTTTCATTCTTTTGAGAAAAAGAAAAACTTGTTAGTCAGAAGTAAAAAGAAGATCAATAATTTATACACAAGTCTTATTTAATCGGGATACTACTAGCTTTTACAGCTGTAGTTCTGATTAGTCATCGATAAGGAAAATTAATGAATACACTCCTATTTTATATTTTTCTTGGATCAATAAATATATATATATATTTCCATTTCTTTATTATCTGGCCCAACTGTGTGCATAAAATATATATAAGCACTAAATAATTGTATAATTTTTATAGCTTGATTATTAAAAGATGCAATATTTGACAATTTTTTCATTCAATCAATTAAAAATTTAAAATGCTCTTGTAAGTAATCATTACATAATATGAAATATATATTTGACTCTGTGATTAATTAATTGAACCAAGTAACAAGTGGAAATAAAATTTTGAAAAAAATTACGAGAAGAAGTTCAAATTTGAAGTATACTTGAGAGAATAATATAAATTTAATAAGAATTCAATTTCGAATTTATCTTTGATTTTACTGTACTTTTGAACTTTTAATTTTTGTCAATAAGCTTCATTTCAAGAGATGATAACCACAAAAATATTGATTCTTAAAATTGGTTCAGCTTGATTCACTTTTATAGGATTTAAAAAAAACCTTAATTATTATTCAATGAGGAATGTTGAAAGTCTCAAACTTCAAGCTAGCCAAAACAACAGGACTCACTTCAGCTTTCCATCGAATGGAATCAATACGTTCATCAAGTATTTCGAGAATTGAATTGATGTCATGTGTTGTTAAATTCCTTTCTGAAAGATGATTTAAATTTTTAATTCCATTTGTCCCTTGAAATCCAAAGAGATCATTTAATCTAAAAAGTAGTAGTTGAAAGAAATAATTAAAAAATTTGACTATAAAAGACACAAACTTTGATTCGCATAACTGGAGTTTGTAAAGTTGATTTTTCATGTTATTCTTTACTGGAATAGAATTTTGATCCCCATTATTCTTGACTTCTTGGATAATATCATTAACGTTAGCATTTAATTTATCGGAAGATTTTTGTTCAGCACCTGTATACTGTTTTTCACCAGAGATTCTTTGGACTTTATCATAGACACAATGACTTTTGATATTACTCAAAAAGTTTCTGATTATCGGAATACCTATAATACACGAGCAATTAATTAATCCATAGAATATGCAAAAATTGGTTAAGAGAATTACCTCGAGGTTTGTTGTCGAGTAAACTCATGGAATTGGAATCTTCTTCTTCAGAAACAGTGAAACTGGCTTTCTTGTGCTTAGATTTTCTGTTAATTTTTATACAACATAAGCCTTGATTTTTAACACGTTTGCTTTCATTGATATTTTCTTTCGATGTTTGTTTATGGACTTCTGTAAAGTATATAGAAGCTATTAAACGCTTTCAAAATAAAATCTTTATGGATATAAAATTCAATCTCAACCGACTTACTATTCATAAGGTCCATAATTCCTTTATTGAGCAGAATAATTCTTCACAACGAGCATTTGATATTTCTTAAATTTTCTCAATTGGAACAATCAAACAAATAAATTAAATTAAATTAAGCTTGACTGTTTGTATAACTATATTTTACAAATTTGACAGATTTTAAATATAAAGCTTTTTCGCCTTCTGATACTTTCGTAAAGGCTATTATTGCGCACTTTCATTCCCAAATGGCAAACAATGAGGACTTTCTTATTGATACAGGATCTGTTTCAAAGTAACATGCTTATTATTTTACAAAAGAGATATTCAACAAGATGAGATTGTTTATGAACTAACTCAATTCAAGGAAAGCTCCGAAAAATCTCCGAACGCAGCTAAAAAATTTCAAAATGCTCGCATACCCAATCGTCGTTATCATGAAATGAACAAGTTCTCTCACATAAAGCCAGGAAAATTATCGTAAATATTTTTTTTACCTCTTTTTCATTAGTAAAGAATTGTTGGAAGCTATATCATGCTCTAAACAAGAAATACCACTCTTCATATACAAAATGAGATCGGCTGGTTATCCTCCCGGATGGTTAGAAGAAGCTAAAACAACTAGTGATATAACTTTTAAAGAAGATGTCCCAAAAATTGATAGTAGGTATCCTTAAATTATTCTCAAGAATTTTACGAAAGAAATTCTCTTATCGAATGGCCTGGTTTTAATGCTAAATGGAAAAATTCTGTCGATCGGTTTGAGCAGCTCTGCTGCAGACCAATTTCTCAACATGATTATCTCGATAATTTTTACTCTCACATTGAAAAAAGAGAACTACGTCGAGCTAAGCGAGACCTGGATGAACATAGAAAAAATATTCTCAAAGAAATTGAAAAAGTTGAATCATCTTTGAATCCATCTAATGACAACAACCCAGTTGTAATAGATGTTGATCAAGAAGATGCCATTAAAAGTGTTAAAATAACTGATGAGGCTTCTAGTTTTCAGAACAAAGAGGTAGATAAAAATCAAGATGACAAAGAGGTAAGTTGTTTCTTTTTAACCAAATTTTTTTCTGGAATATTCTTGAGAAAATGTATAAATTTGAATAAAAAAACTTTGATATTTATAAATAATAATTTTTACATCAAGTTACCCAAAGAAGGAGAGACTACCGAAATCGTAATTGATTCTGATTCCAAACAAAAGCAAGTCCTGGATGAAAATCCAAAGTGCTTGGAAATTATTGGCATAGTCAGTGATACTGCAGGAATCCTACCAGATGAAACAAAACTTGTTGATATATTTAGACAAAAAATTGAATCTTCCCTTCCAGATAAAATAGCATCTGATAATAGCATTATTAAAGTGCCAAAATTAGATAATTTTTCATGCAACATACTTCCCATGCAAACATATGAAGCTCAAGAGGGCTCTAAACAAATGTACCAGAATATGATTGATTTGCTTCGCAAACGTAAAAGATCTTTGAAATAATTTTTTTTATTTGAAGATGTCAGAATTTAGATCTTCTTAATAAATACATTTTGTAAAAAATCTTAATATTTTATTCATTTATTTCTAAAACTTTGATACTGAATTTTATTACCCCCATTTTTAAGGCTGACCAAATTGTCAGTAAGTTCAAGAATAAATCCAAGAGGCGCGAGGAAAGTCAACAACTTGATAATGAGAAAATTCTCAACATACTCAATCGTGATGAGGGATCTTGTGACGAAAATGAATCGGATGACAGCAACTGGGGAGATATTGAAACCATAACTGCTGAAGAATTACTCAATGAGAATGCTTCAAAACCCCCAAAGAAAGATATTGGAATTGATTCTCTCTACTCAAATTTTAGGAATAATGAAGAATTCAATGAAGTTTGTTCCAGTTTATCCAAGGAAAATGGCGATATTGATAAGAATGGTAAACCATTGTATTGAATTTATTAATTTTTTTACCCGATTTGTCGAAACTGATGGGAATTAAATTCTAAATTTAACGAAATTATTCAGTCATCCCAATAACCAGATTAAGATTGGTTTCTAAGCTTAACTTCTAAATAAAATTGTTTTAAACATCATCATTGCTTGTGGGTATGTTTCTAAATATAAATTACAGTTGTAACTCCGTAATAACTGTGTAAAAGTGATCCCTACCCTGCTGCCCCCTGAAGAATAATATTTATCATAATTGTATACTAATGAGTAGGTATACGTATCAAATATTTTAATGTTTTCTAAAATAATTCAATTTCAACAATATATTAGTACCCTATGAATAGTTTTCAAGAGAAAATCGAATAAAATTAAATATTTTTTTCCATCATATTAAGAAGATTTTTATTCTTACTTAAAGAATTTTGAAACTAATCTTCTCATAAAATTTTTGAAAAGAAATCTTCATCTCAATGTCCTTTTATGGTGTTTGGAGAATCGGGTAATTTCTTAAACTATAAGGTTTATAATTTCTCTTCAAATTTAGATTAATTAGTGGAAAAACCATTGAAATAATGATTTTCAGCACCAGAATAGCATAATTGAAGAATGTCGATGGCTGAGAATTCTCATAACCTTGCAACTTTTTAACGCATAGACTAAATGAGAATTTTTTTAGATTTTGAATTTAACAGAAACAATGAATGTTCTATACCAAACAAATCTGATGGGTATGGAGATAAGGTATTGGAAAACCTTAAACAAAATGCATCTCTAAAAAGAAATAGTTATGCCGATCGAATCGTTGAAAAAGATATCAAACTTCGGGAATCTCTCTCTACTATCGTGAAATCGGACGAAAAGAAATCCTTAGTTGTACCTGCATCAGAGAATAAATCCACAAAAATTTCTAAAACCAGTCCCTATTTCATTTTGAGTCCAACGAAAATTCGTATCATGTAAGTATCCATTTTAATTTAAGAGTTTAATAAAAAACAGATTATTGGTTAAGCTGTGATATACAAGCTACCTGACATGTGTTTAGCCAATTTCAATCAAATATTTACCGTGAAAAATCTTTTAATCTTTAATTATTCTTTTTTGTCAGAAATCCTCTTATTCCTAGCAATATTTGGGAAGAAAGAATTCAAAATCGCATTGTTCTGTGTCCTTTCAAGTTTATTAGAAAATTAAAAGAAATGTCTCTAATGAATGTACCTGATTCAAAATTAACATCAGATTGGGTATGTCTAAATTTATTAATTAGACTGAATTCTTTATCAATACATTTTCCTTTGTTAAGTTTAAACTAGGGAGAGATTTAATTTTTATCTGGATAAATAATAATTTTTTTTACTTAGATATTAGTTGGTGTGATTGGATTCCGGTCTCCAATTCGTGAATCAAAACAAGGCAATAAATATTCTATTTGGAAGCTTACTGATATGGAGAAGGTTGGTCCTGGCTTCTCTGATGGCGAAGTGAATATTTTTCTTTTTAATAATGTTCATGAAGCCTATTGGAAAATAGAAAATGGTTCTGTCGTGGCGATATTAAATCCTAAGCTCATGGCTGAAAGTAATGATAGTGTAAGTTTATGTTTTTCCCATTTAACTAATACTAAAATCAAGTTTTGGTAAAACGAATTTCTTTCATCTTTTTCTTACTATAGATGCGTAAAAGCAAGTTATCTTTCAAGCAGTCCTATTCTGTTCGACCAAATTCTGTCCAACATATTCTTCACCTTGGCAAGTCCCCAGATTATTCTTTTTGTGCTTTCAAATCTTCAGAGATACCAGAATGCAACAAAATTGTGAACAAGTCGGTAAAATACACTTTGATTGAATATATAATTTTTAAGATTAAATATTTTAGATCTATTTGTTCGTATTGTACAGCTCATGTTAAAAAGGCATACTTTGGTGCAACGACATCACGTGCTACTTTTACAGTCAATGAGTAAGTTCGATTTTTAAACATTTTACAGAAAATCAATCTTCTCAAATAAAAAATCTCATGATGAGTCTTGGAAGGATATTCTCAAATCTAGAAAGGACCAAGTTCTGTAAGTTGTCAAATTCGATAATTATCCTGAAATTAGATGTCAGTCTCTTGGAATAAAACTTAAAGAAGAAACCACAGGAAAATCCACTCAATCTTTCCTTCCACAAGCCCTTAAAGGTAATTCAATTGGTGCGATAAATTTAAAAAGAACTCTTACATCGGAAAATGAAAATTCTAAAAATTGCAAAAAACTACGAACAGATTCTTCAGAAGCCAATAAAATCTCGACATTTTCCAATTTTTTTGCTTCCAAAGTGAGCTAAATTCCTAGGAATTTCTTTTAACATGTGATAAAAGACTCAATTCTTACTTTTCGATTATCAACAAAATTTTACTTAACCCTCGTCCGAAATATTTATTTTTCTTATGGGGGTTTCAATACAAATGGGGTGAAAATTCCCTCGAGATTTCGTTCTAGGGTTAAAGCACCCCATTTTTATTCATTATAATGACTAGTCGACAAATTGAGAGCAAACTTTTTTTACCAGGCTGATTTTCACATATTTTGTTCAGAATTTTGCGCTGATTTCAATGGTGCTATTTATTAAAAAAAATATTTAGTTTTGTGGCCCCCATGGCAACAGAAAGTTTTTACAAC
>SSNU01000138.1:0-168970 GCA_012064415.1 Gyrodactylus bullatarudis
TCTTCCCTTTTCTTGATATATCTTAATCTGCTTCTTATTGGCTGTAAGCCCTCAAAAACACATTCTTCTTTTTTGAAAATATTTTTACATGAAAAGATTCTCCAGTGTATTAAGAAATATATGTAGTCTAATGAATAAAACAGAAGTATCGCACTTTTAGCCTTTTCATCAGCTGTTAAATGCAAATTACTTAATATTTCTCTAGCTTTGTCAGTTTCTCACGATGAATTCAATGGTGCTATTGGTTTTATTGTCTATTCCTCCCGGGAAAAGTAATCCTTTGAAAAAGACTTACACTTTAAAATGGTCCATAAGAAAAATTTTCTGTTGTACCTAGTCGATATATGCCTCAAAATGGAGCTAAACAAATTTTCTTTATCTGAGTTTTTCATTCAATTAACCGATCAAAATCAAGCAAATTGAAATTCAACGAAAATCACTTTTGAATTAATCTCAATAACTTCGAGACCAGGAATAACACAAACTCATACGATACATCAGAGAAAAAAGTGATAAATTTAGCATTAGATTTGCTCCGAAAACCTGAAGATTTTAATTCGTAACTTATTTTAATTGATCCATTCAACCAAAAATTATTGCTAATTACACAATTTTTCAACTTTACCTGCAATTTTAAATGCTTTTCGAGCATGGAAACAACTTTTAAAGAATTATCTTGTGTGAAATTTTTTGCTCTTCTGGATGGTATATTTTTTATAAAGATAAACCTGTTTGCCTTTTTTTAATTCGACTCATATGATGCCTGTTTTTGCAAATTTCGCTTTTACACATTTTCCCAAATTATACCATAGCATGAACAATATGAAGATTGCCCAAATAATAAACTGTTGAAATTCGCTTATTATCAATATGTTATAGGAGTAATGGTAGAATGAATACTTGAAAAAGACGGACTAAAAGTGAATAAATAAAGATGATAAAAATACTATTATCAATCGATGTTGAAAACGGACTAATATGTGAAACACTCTTTATTAACTGAAAAATTCTCCTTTTTTCAATTATATCAAATTATTTTTAGACTTTTGATCTTATAAATGTGTTAAGATCAAAAGTTAACTACGAAAACTTTTCTAGAATTTTAACGGCTTGCATAAAATCTTTAAGATATGGTTTTCAGAAGGTATTTTCTAGGGTTTTAGTCTGAATTTCGTTGTGACTAATTTTTAAAATCAATTTCAGTAATCATTAGCCATTTAATTTTTGATTGTTACATGGCATGGCGCATTTTCTCGTTAAAATACAAGAATCTCATCTTTAAATTAATTTTTAAATGTTTAAACGGTATAAGTCAAAATGTTTTGATATTATACTGAATTCAATTCTCCGTCAAAAATGACTATTGCTAAGGTTCCTTTAGAATAAATCGCTCCCCAACCCATAATTGAAGCGTCCCCATTTGGACAACAATGGTAACTTGAACCATCAGGTCTATTCAAGTTAAACCATTTTTCTTCAGTAATTAGATCTTTGGTTTAATTTTTCCTTGATTCGATCAACTCGGCAATTCTTATCGAATTTAGAAAGTTTTGGTATTATTTTTTCCTGCCTCAGAAATATTTCTAATTTTCTTTTCACATCTTTTTGAATTCTCTTAAATTTAGATTCAAATCTAACTTTGATTTTGCCTGATTCCAGCTCATAAAAATTTAATAGTGATATTTTCGATCTGTACGTTTTGAATATTGGTCTGTTTTCAACTTCTATGGATAATAGTATTTTTACCTATGCAGGGAAAGATGAACTAAAGCATTTGCATGTCTAATTGGTATAAATGCATTGCAATTTTATGAAAGTGAAATCCTATTTGGAAGGGTGGAGTAAATAGGGTTATATGGGTTTTAATACTTTAGGGGCAGAGATGTAAAAATCCTGAATGTATGATATTGTACATCATGTATGCGGTACTAAAGAAATATCAACCAATCAGAATGCACGGGACCTTGTACTTTTTATTATTTATGTAATCCTCTTCAATTAAAATTTTCACAATGCCTTACAAGAAACACTCCTTAGAGGTTCGTGCTAAAATCATTGAACTTGCAAATCAGAACAGATGCTGGAGGGAATTTGCTGAGTTATCTGGTGTATCGTATTCTACTGCATACAAATGGATTTCGTCAGATCGTCTATTACCACTGCCTAAAGGAGGAGCCAATTACGTGAAGATGAATGGCATTCACATAAACGCGCTCATTGACTTTATTGAAGAGCACAGCCAAGCAACCCTCAAAGAATGCCGAGACTTCCTCAGTGAAAATTACAATTTGGATGTCTGCATCAATACAATCAGAAATGCCTTGGACGCAAGACAAATCACCCTAAAACAGGTCCAGCAGATACCATTGGGTATGAACAGTATCGTCAATAAAGAGAAACGAGCTGTATATGTCAGAGAGCTTTTGAATAAGAGGTCCCAAGGAAGTCATATTGTTTGGATCGACGAAACGATCTTCAACTTGTTTTTAAAGCGTAAGGAAGGACGATCAATGATCGGCAAAAGGGCCACAATTGTTGACGGTAATTGTAGAGGACAAAATCTTCATTGTATTGGCGCAATTTCAAACAATGGAGTTGTTGACTTACGACATCGTCGTGGCTCTTTTAAAGCTCCTGATTTCCAAGAGTGGCTGGAAGAGCTCATCCAGATTTGTAGGGACAGAAATATGCTTCCTCTCACTATCGTTGTTGACAATGCACCAGCCCATTCAAACTGTGAAGTTGTTGCAGAAAATCTCCCAGATGTAACAATTCTTCGCCTGGCACCTTATTCGTTCTTGCTCAATCCAATCGAGCTTGTTTGGAGTGTTTTTAAGTCAGAAGTCAAGAAAAAGCTTTCTGAAGTGAGGCCAGAAATTCTTAGATATAATAGAGACCAAGGGCCCTTAACAATGCAAGAACATCGATTGAGGCATCTTGAGGCCATTGCAACTTCGTCCTTTGATGTCTGTACAGAAGAAAAAGTTCGAAATGCATGTTTACATGTAGAGAAATATTATCCGCCAGCACTTCAGATGGAAGATTTAGAATGATTTAAGATTAACTTATTATTTTTCTAATAAATTTTTATCGAACAAAAAGAATTTTACTTGATAAAATATGTAGTAAATTAGTATAAACATTTTCAATTGTTTATCAGCTATTTTTTGATTTCAAGATTACATGGAATTTTCATTTCGAAATAAATACAAGAAATAATCATACAAGAAATTAATGAGATAAACAGAAATGATTTGTGTAAACCTTGATATAGGTTTTTGAATTTTAGGGGGCTTACAAATAACATAAAAATTGTATGATACAATTTATAATGTACATCACCAAATAAATACAAATGTAATTCAACAAGAAATTAATAAGAAAAACAGACACAGTCTTTCATATCAAAAAAGAGTCTGAAAAATGTTCAGTGAACATGTAATTAATTTCTTTACCTTCATAAACATTATAGCTTTCAAGTAAATATATTTTTTTCTGTTAAAATTATGTATTAATTCTGATTTACAGGATTTTTTCCTCAATTAATAGCTTACCAAATCGATATTAAAAAAATCCAAATTGAATTTAGAAATTTTAAATGGAGTCGAATGCAGCCGGGATAATTAAATTATTACGCCTGATAATGTAAACAAAGGTGAAGTATTAACACGTGAACCCTTCATTATAAGAATGTAATGTATTTCAGGTGTGTACATTAAGATATAGGGAAGTGTTTTTGTTTATAAAATTGGTTTTAATTTTTTTAAAATTGCAATGCATTTCTTCCAAATAGACATGTAAATGCTATAGTAGATGAAAATATTCAGATATAATTCGATAGAGAATTTTATGATGTATCAAATGGTTTTAAGCTGAAAAATTTATCATTTAGTCCTATTATTGAAAATATTGATAATGGTTCACATATTAACTCGACCACTATACATCAAATTATCATATTGCAGTTAATGAAGCTTTGGTGTTTATAGAACGAAAGAAATTGCAGAACAGTTTATATTAACAAAAATATCAAAATGAGGAACAATGTTTATCATTCATTGTGTAAGTTAACGATTTTAGTTTGAAAGACGAATTAAAATAGTATCTTGAATCACCAAAATAATATATATAATGATTTAATATACAATTATAAATAGTATTATGTATAATATAGATAGTATTTTATTTTCAAAACAGCTCTTGATTAACAAACTTTGTCTTGTTGAATCACTTTTGATTTCATGTTTAAATCCATCCATTGAAAATATCGAAAACCCGTATGTATGTCACTAAAGTCCATTAGCAACACTTTTTATGTACAATAGAAGATTGGACCCAGTAATTCGTTCGTATGTTCTAATTTATTTTTTAATTTATTGCATTTTATTCCCCAAGTCAATTTTAGATATTGATATATCATCTCTTCTCCCAAAAAAGAATAAAAAATATTTGATTTGAAACATTCAGAAATTATTATTCTTATTGTAATGTTCTATTATCAAATGAACCAGGAGCCATCAAATCTTATTGCCTATGTACCATCATCAACCCAATTGCTTTGTCTTTTGCCCTCAACGGAAGAAACTCAAGAAACTTAACCAAGAGATTATTTGTTTTTTTTCATTATCACAGATAACTTGGTTGAAAAAACTATCGCTCCTGATGTCAACAGTAGCAATATCAGCATACATATCAAGCAACTAGAGATTTACTATATCAGGCAGCTTCAAAGTCGGCATTGTGAACAATACAGTGTAAATTCATAAAGTTTATTGGTGAATATGCATTGCATATTATGTAGATTGTAACTCTTTCAGTAAGGTCATGCGAAACACCACCATCAATTGAACAATTTTATTCTCATGAAAACAAACCAAATTATTTCTAAATTTTAAATTATAAACTGTACTCTAAAAATTTTGGTGTGAGTTAATTAACTCTAACCATATGATTATATAGAACTGCGTGGATGGTTGTTGGGGTGTTGTGTGGAGAGGGTGTTGCTTGAAAAACTCTGATTTGATTTTATCTTTCAGACTGTTATCGATTTATCATCCAAAGTTCTTTTACCTAAATCTTCGTGTATTGCTCAATTAATTTCTTCAAAAATTGCTTCTTTTTCCTAAAGCAGAAAGTCATACCCACTCAAAATAACATAAGAAAAAGAGATCAATTTGGATCTAGAGAGAATAAAAGCTATCAAACTGCCTTTCTTCTGCAGCTGCTTTTACCAACAATAACGATATTTTCTAAGCCTCATTCGTTTTATCATTTCGGAAGGTTTGGATGTTTGATAAATTTAAATATGAATTAACCGCTTTGTGCCCATAATTCTAAAATAACTTTTAACACATTTTAGAAAAATTCGTTTCAGTAGAAATTATACGAGATTTGTTCCTATAAGGGTAGTATTTCTTGCGCGTCTATAGTTATGAGTCAATTTAGTAATCTAATATAGTTAAAAGAGTATTTTGTTATATCTTAATGGTAATGTGGCCATGAAACCTAATTGGATATTTTATAGGGAATATATCAAATCTTGTTTTGAAAATATTTCGAATAGAACTTAGGGAACTACCTCCCTTAAACGATTTAGAAAACTTTTGGTAATTCTTTATTTGGTGAGTCCAACTCAAAAAAATTGAAAGCGTGTCGTTTTTTTAGATGTTGATAAATATGGTACTATATCTATGTTTACTATTTGAAATTCAATTTTGATTACAAAAGTTAATTTTTATCATATGCATAGATTCACGTGCACAAGAATTAATTTTAATTTTACAATTTTAAATTAGTGACTGCTATCAAGAATACAGCTGTTTCTTCAATTTCATCAGAAAGTCTTATGTATTCCTGGAATGGTTCACCTGATTCAGAGAAAGTTGACGGATATGAAGTGGCAGTCAATGAAATTATGGAAAGATTTCTTGCTAACGTTACTAAAGTTAAACTTTCATGCTCAGAACCTTGTCTCAGATATGACATCAAAGTTAGATCGTATAGAGGATCAGAAATCAGTCCATTTTCTCAAATATTAACTGTCTATACCAAGCCTTCAGGTATGTATGGAAATAAAAACGTTTGGTAGGAAATATTTCAGCATCTTGGAAAATTTTATCTGAATCAGTAGAAATATTTTTTTTAAAGGATTTGAAAAACATGTCAATATTGCTTTCATTTCACAGGTTCTCGTCAGACTCGTACACTGGCTCGATATTTTTACATGAAATAATGAAAAATTAGATATCGTCTGATTAATGATTAATGGGAAATGAAAGAATATCACAGGGAGGAAGGGTAGGGTTTCACTGAGTGCATTTTCTTTTCTTGAGAAAGGTATCCGGTTGTAACTGACCGCTAAATCTTTTTCTTTAGACTCCTTGTTTTTAATTGCACACTTTTTTGATTATTAACAGTGATAATTACAGGTTGGGCATCAATTTGATTACAGTATCAACTTTCGTTTCTTGATTTGCATATTCACCCTTAACTGTAATTGTTACTGGACATTAAGCGGGTATCATTTCAAGACCAATTGCAGATTGAGAACTAATTAGATAATCAACTTCAGTTCACTTTTCTTGGATGATTGCATGGTTGTTCTCTTCTGTAGCTGCCGTAGGAACGCTCAACCAAAGCTCAGCGAGTTGAGAATTGTACCAACTAATTGCTAATTAGCTTCACTTATAACTGTCTTTTGCCTTTGATACCCAACTGTTTAACGAGAATATTTTGCTTGCAAAGTTCTTGATACTTTTTTCAAGAAAAGATAATGAAATCAGCAAAAATTTACCTCTCCTCGCTGTGAAATTCTTTAATTCCCATAATAAAATCAACAGATTATTAATTTTTCATTATTTTATGTATGAATATCGATCCAGTGTAAGATTCTGACAAGAACCAGTGAAATGAAAGCTTTATTAATCAATATTTGCCTGTTTTCCAAATCCAATTATTTCTACTGATTCAGATAAAGTGAAAATGTTTTTTACGATTTATTTTATGATGAAATTATGTAGAACACTAGTAAACACAGAATTTTTTGCCAGGCTGATTTAGAATTGTTTAGAATTTTGTGCAGATTTCAATTTTATTCATTTCATTTTATTTATTTGAAAATATATTTAGTTTTGTGGTCTCTATGACAACAGAATTTTTTTAGAACATACTTGGACATTAATTTCATTTTTCAAGTTTCTACGATTCGTAGAACAACGTTCTTGGTATCAATAGAAAGCTAAAAATATTCATCGTTCGAATTTATGAACGTTTAAGTTGTGAAACTATTCAGCTATGTTTAACAAGCCTTTTTTTAATCCTCATTTTGAACGCTTTCCTCTGAAATATTCTCAACATATTTACCATCAATCGATTTAAACTTTTATAAAGTTTCTGAATATATTTTGATCTCTACTGTATCCAAAAAACAATTTCAAAGTCTAAAATAAATCAAAAAATACTTCTTCGTCATTGGACTGAGTCTCATAGGATCATTTTAATTTGTCGACTTTGATAATTTTAAATTGGACTAGACAAGTATAATTCTCAATATGACCTAATCATTTGAAAAATAGTAGATAAGTAATAATTTGTTTTAGATCCAGAGCCAGTAAATAATATAGCAGTAGCTCCAGGTAATGCAGGCGGATATGCTTTCATCACGATAGATGATGAGACAGAAAAGCCTAACTGTGCTGAATGGGAATATTTAGTGATAGTTTATCAAGGAAATACAATCGTTGAAACAAGAATAAGTGAAACAAAGATATGTGAGTAATAAAATCAGTTTTTTGATGCTGGCCATGTGAGTTTTAATTTTTTTAGTTACTATTGAAGGGCTAAGACCTTCATTAGAATATATATTTGGAGTTAAAGTTCGAATTCCAAAGTATGATCTAACTAGTGACGAGATCAGATCGACTAGTTTCACAAGTTTATCACCAGGTAAGAGACTTCGATAATTTGATATATTCGGCAGTTGTATTTGCTTCTGGACCTTCTAATCTGAGAATAACCGAGGATAATGGTGTTTATTTTCTAACATGGGATCATCTGCATAATGCAAGCACATATAATGTCAAATTAAATTCAGTTGATTTTCAGACCGGACTAAAGGGAAATAGTATCGCATTGAATAATTTAGGATTTTGCAAAAAGCATTATTTGAATGTGGTTGGAGTAGACTCATCTGGTATTAAGAGTCCAAATTCAGAAGCATTTACTCTCATGACATACTCAGGGGGTCAGTTTGGACTATGATTTTAAAAATATTTGTCTCATTTACGCCTATATAAAACATAGTTCCGGAGCCCGTTGTTAGTGTTTCGTTTGAAGTTATTGATGATGTTCAAGTTATTTCAAAAATTAACGATACAAGAGTTAGAAACTGGTGTGGAGATTACGTATATTTAATCTCAATTGGAGATCAAACAATAAGAGATACTTCCAAAGATATTTACGTTACTGGACTTACTGCAAATACCATATATACAGTCAGTGTTTCAGTTTTTGATATTAAATCTGGAAAATCTAGCTCTCCAGTTTTAAGTACATCATTAATAACAGGTAATTCTTTATTACAGAAAAAATATTTTTAATGGAACATCTTATTTTTATTGAAAAACGAATATTAACCCCCTAATTAAGTATTATTTATCTCGACCAATCAGAATGCAGCAAGTGATTTCTATACATTTAGATAGGAAAAAAGTGAGTTTTTGTGAAAATGTGAAAATTCACTGTAGTCAGGGATAAAATGAATGCCAAATCCATCTTCAGCACATTTTAAAACCCCTGATCATCAATAGAGAGGAAAAGACAACGAGTGGGTGAGTATATACGAGAAAATGTATTTGATAAAATTATGTAAATTACAAAAAGTGAGATAGTTCTTGAAGGAAGAAAGCCCAGGAGAAACTCTTTGAAACTCAGATTGGACACATATAGATATATTCTCAAATCGTTTTATTCTCAAATCGTATATCTAAATGTGTCCAATCTGAGTTTCAAAGAGTTTCTCCTGGGCTTTCTTCCTTCAAGAACTATCTCACTTTTTGTAATTTACATAATTTTATCAAATACATTTTCTCGTATATACTCACCCACTCGTTGTCTTTTCCTCTCTATTGATGATCAGGGGTTTTAAGATGTGCTGAAGATGGATTTGGCATTCATTTTATCCCTGACTACAGTGAATTTTCACATTTTCACAAAAACTCACTTTTTTCCTATCTAAATGTATAGAAATCACTTGCTGCATTCTGATTGGTCGAGATAAATAATACTTAATTAGGGGGTTAATATTCGTTTTTCAATAAAAATAAGATGTTCCATTAAAAATATTTTTTCTGTAGTACGTATGAGGTATTGCACGTAATTATTTATTTTCCTATAATCTTAGATAAACCATGTGAGCTAAGTTGACGAGTATAATTATTTTTGCTTCGGAATTTTGATAAAACTCTTGTATTTTAGCATTAACAACTCCTGCTCCACCAACAATCATGTCAATATATTTTGATAGTAATAACAATATGAGAGTAACGTGGGAGAATGGTACTAATGTTAGCGGCGTTACTATAGCCTCATACATTTTAACATATTATTTATCGACTGGATATCGTAAAACACTTATTGTTTATAGTCAAGAGGCTTACTTCCCTGCAATTAACTGCGAGACATATACAATAAATGTTATTGCTGTTAGTGACAGGAATAAAATGAGTTTACCATCTAGTAATGAAACTATTAAGACACGATCCGCATGTAAGTACTGTTTTCCGTCAGTATATTTAAAAACAGCTCTATAAATCTGTATTCATATTTTATAGATCCAAATTCAATTGACTATGTGGAACTGAAATTAGTTAATGATGTTCTAGATTTTATTATATATGATCAATCTGAAGATCATTGTAATGAAGTAGAATATGTCGTGGAGTTGTTTGCCGATCTGATGAACTTTGAAAAAGTTGATGAAATATCCATAACATCTGAAAAAGATTCGTTCTCAACAGACTTGTTATCTGGAGTTTGTTATTTTGTTGCGGTGAGAATCAAGGATAGAATAGATGAAGTTTACAGTGCAGCAGTAAGATCGGATAAAGTACTATACTCAAATGGATTATGTATGCATTTAGAAATTATTTCTCATATATGATTTTATAATATTTATACCTAAAGCAATCGGGAAAGTAATGGATCTTCGAGCTACGAAAATAACGGCTGATTCAGTAACTCTGGCATGGTCAGCGGTTCCATCTGCCACAAGCTATATTCTAACATATACTGCAGAATATCTCAATCCAGTTTCTGTAGAAGTTAATTATAATGGAATAACACTGAGAGAACTTCTCCCATGCGTAGATTATCAAATTTATGGCCAAGCTTTAGGTTTAGATGTTATCAGCGATTATAGTGATTCTGTCAGAATAAGAACTTCCTCGACTGGTAACTCAATTTTTTACCAATCGTATAAAACTTTTTATTCAAGATCAAATCAGTCCAGTTATCAGCATTAGAGGAAAAGCCTTGTCAGACTCTAAAATATCTTGGAGAATTATAGACCTGCCAAGGACATGTGAAAAAGTCGAATATATTTTGCAGTTATTCAGTGGAGATTCACAGATTGGCTCTGACAAGAAATTTAGCAAAACAAATTGCATATTTGAACCTGTAGAATCTGGTTCAAGTTATATACTCAAAGTTAAGGCAGTTGACGCATCTAATCCAGGAAGAATAAGTACTGAAGTATCTTCTGACACGATTTATGTACCCTCCGTTGGACAGTTACCTGGTAAGTAACTCGGTTAGATAATTTAAATTACTTTTTTCATTACAATATTAGATGGACCATGTAAGATTAACTTTTGAATACTCTTGCTACTCTGAATTTCGATAAAATGATTGTATTTCAGCATTAGCAACTTTACTTTTGACAACTAGAGCCAAGGATGCGTATGCGAACGCGATCATTTTCAACAGAGATTATGCGAACAAGGATTCCCCTCCATTCAAGAATTTGGCCTTTGATACATGCAGCGCTGTGGGTAATAATTTTTAATTTTTACACTCGAAAATAATTTCCTTCAATCAGTTAAGTTATCTCACTGAATTAGCTGGCCATAGAGTGTGGTCATGCAATGTCGAATTAATGAGAGAAGGATCAACTTTGATCAATACAAAAATTGAAATTGAGCTTCCATCTGGAAGTTTATCCTCAGCTTTAACCATCAAGTCATCCATTGTTAATTCAATGAAGAAGTTTAGTCCAGAAATTATATTGAAATATAATTTTACACTCACAATTAGTGATGTGATTGAGATAAAACTCGAGGAGAATTGAATGAAATAAAGATTTTATTAAAAAAAGTATTGTTTTGCAAACCAGAGTGCGTACCTAAAAAACAATAGGTATTTCGAGGTATTTTCAAAAACAATGGGAAAATCAGTAGAGTCATAAAAGTTATAATTTACAAGTAAGGTACATTAAACAAATTAGTTCACATTGGTATAATCAGAAGAGGTTTGAGGCTTCATATAAAAAAGTTATAAGAGCATATATATTGTGATAGATCATATTTTTTACAGGGCATATATTTAAACATAATGTATACTTTGCATAGAATATCCCCATACCTACTCTAATTGACCAATCACATTCATTCTTTGATTTCTCATAATTGACATTTTGATTACATCATGCTGCATGCTTTGTTCCAAATTCTTTTAAACTATGCCAAAAACTCCCACACCAAGTACCATAAAGATACCAAATTTTATCGAATCCTAACCTAATGAATTCCTAGGACCTAGAACGAGAGATCTATATTGTAAGATTTACTGTTAACCAAAGCAAATTATTTTTGAATTAAAATTATTTCCAATTTATTATTGATTCATAAGTAGTAGGAAAATAAGTGCCTTTTTATAAGCGCCTAAAAGTGAGTTTTTTAGGCCATATTTTTGATGTGATACGACTAATGTGTACTCTTTGAACAGTGTATAAAATGTTAAGCATTGCGCACAAAAATGAACAATGTGTATACTTGGTGTACACATTGTTAAAAGTATACAAATTGTTCAAAAGGTCTAATGGGCAATCTGGAAACTTTAATGTCGAAGGACTAAAATATTTTAACCCTTTTAACCTAAAGAGTAATGAGAAGAATTCAAGATTTTTTTCCGCCAAGTCGATAGACTTTGAGTGCTTTTATCTTTCTTATTTCAGTTCAGATTTGTTGAAAATTTAGCGATTTCAATTGAACTTGAAACTCGTTTCTGATTTCTTGAACTCATTTCAATTTTTCTAAAAAATCATTTTGAAAAGTCTTTTTCACAACTGAGAGACCCCTCTATTTACAACAAAAAGCACTGCTATGAGTAAGATCACTAGGCTTGTTATTTGTTTGTTTTGGAGGCGAAAAATGACCCCCTACTCCGTCACAGAAGTTAAGAAAAAGCTATTTTTTAATTAAAATGAACGTCAGTAAAATAAAATAAGTTTGAATACCTTTTGATCATAATCTATCTAAGATAAACCGAGCATAGCTTTTTCGACTGCAAACTATTATTTTTCCTCAGAGAATGTATGGTACAAAAAACCCTACTCATAAGTATAATTATGATATAGAAAAATAAGAAAGTAATTTTTGGTTCACAAGTCACAGGTCTAACTGTATTCAGAAAAATAATCAACTTGAATAAATAATTATTTATATTTCTCTTCCGGATAAAAATGAAACACGATGAATACAGATCAAGGAGAGAGGCAGTTTCAGAAATGAAGCAATCTCTGATCTTTTTGTTTGCACATAATTTTTATGAAATTTGTTCTGCAAGAACAGCTTTATTTATTTTTTTATTCTCGTAAATTTAATTGTTCTAAACTTGGTTAATATTATTCATAATGTTTCCTAGATTTTGTTCATGATCGATGGTGAAGCAATCTGGGGAGTATTTGTTTGTAAATAATTTTTGATCGATAAACCCAGAACTCTGCTGATGGTCTGGGTTTGACTTTTCCTCATTTATCATTAGCATGTTTGAATTCATTTCAGGATGGTTCATTTGGAAATATTTCTGACAATTATTTATAAATGAAGTGGTCTTTTGACAAAAGGAACTGCTACTGCTATCAATTAATGGAGTTTCAATGGGAGAATATTGTAGCTCATTACAAAAAGAAAGATTTTCTGTGTTGACATTCGATTCACGTGAATTACCATACCAATATGTTGAAGGGGTTGAAGACAAATCATTCATCTGATAATTCGAAGGGACTTCGGGAAAAGCATGGAACCCGTTCCTATTATTGAGATCGCTAGTGGCTGATTGTAACCAAGAGAGGGGTGGGATCTCATGAGGACTTTCATAGAATTGGCTCATTGTTTCATTTATATTATTATTATTAGTACAGTTATTTATATTTTCCTTGGATATTTTCCCATCATTAAATTCAGAGTTATTCGATAACATCTGCAAGTTATTTGGGCAATTTTTCTCTTTTCTTGTATTCAATCGTAATCGTTTCTTCTTTTTGGCATGTGTCGCATAGTTATCCCTCGCCGACCAGCCAGGATATAATTTTTGATGGACCTCTTTCTCTTTACGTGCCATTTCATAATACCTTGACTGTTCATCCCTTGGAAGTGCATGCCATTTGCGACCAAGGATTTGATTTATTGCCGCTGACTCCTTTAGAGTACACTCAGCTACCTAATTTCGATGAGAAAGTTATGCCTTGTTCTAAACCTAATTGACATGAAGATGAGAATTTAATATTTTTACAAAAATACTCGATATTTTTCTCTGGATTCAGAGAAAAAATAATTTTTTGAATTCTAAAATGGAATGAACTTCTATAATTTGGATATTCAAAAAAATTCCGAAAAAATTCAATCGGACCAAAATTAGGTCGTTTTTCGAATTTCGAAAATGCACCAAACTTCCACTTTTTCAAACAAAATTTTTATTGATTTCAATGATTCTAAGCAGTTTAGTGATAAAATTTGGGGTCAACATTGAACGAAGAATTCGAATTCACCTGCAGAAGTTCAATGAAATTCGTCATTACTGTGTGAAATCGAACCACTTGAATTTTTCGATTATCAAAATTATCCAAAATCTGGAAGTTTTACTTTTTCTCGGAAACAGTAAGATCTTCGCTATCTCTTTGGCCAAATTCTTCGTTCAATGTTGATCCCAAATATCATCACTTAACTGCTTCGAATCATCGAAATCGATAAAAATTCTGGGTTCAAAAGTTGAAAAAGTGGAAATTTGGTACATTTTCGAAATTCGAAAAACGGCTTAGTTTTGGTCAGATTGAATTTTTTTGGATTTTTTCGAATATCCACATTATAGAAGCTTATTCCGTTTTAAAATTCAAAATATTATTTTTTTCTCATCTTCATGTCAACTAGCTTTATTTCAATAT
The DNA here is from genome assembly GCA_012064415.1 of Gyrodactylus bullatarudis. NCBI lineage: Eukaryota > Metazoa > Platyhelminthes > Monogenea > Gyrodactylidea > Gyrodactylidae > Gyrodactylus > Gyrodactylus bullatarudis. The sequence goes on from SSNU01000138.1 coordinate 14,438, forward strand.
TCGATATTATAATACAATTTTGAATACCAATTTGAAAACCAAAAAGAAATTGATTTTAAAAGATGAAAGAAGAGATATTAAAACCAAATGTACATTTCTCAAGGCATCATTAGTCGCAATACTTTAAAAAATGATACAAGTGAACAATTCTTTGAAGAAAGAATAAAATGTGAACTGAAAAAAGTAATGGATCAAGTAAATCTATATCTAGCAGGTATTCCAATATACTTTAGAATCTTAAAACTTGAAATAAAATCACCGATATGCTGTGAAAATAAAAACCCTTTTTATTACGATAGAAATATTGACGTAATTTTTCAAATACGTTCAAAAATCCACCATTGGATTACTAGATAAAAGGATATATTAAAACCAAATGTACATTTCTCAAAGGTACATCAGTAGTATCTCTTTGATTATTATTCATCTTCTAACTTTTATCATCAAACAACATAAACATTATCAAAGAGACACTACTGATGTACCTTTGAGAAATGTGCATTTGCTTTTAATATATCCGTTTTTCTAGTAATCCAAAAACACTTCTGGTAAAAATCCACTTTTTGAACTTATTTGTTATGAAAATTCTTAATCAAGCTTCTTTCAATGAACTTTTTTTCCTACTGTTTAGCAGATGATATGAGAGGAAAAAAAATTTCGACTCTGACCAAAAATTCATTCATTCAAAACTTACAACTTTGGCTCTCATCTCCTTCATAAACAACATAAAAGCGTTAAGAGGCTTCTTTATGTGAATGGACTTTTTAATGGAGGTATTTTTCAACTCCTGCGGAATGAAGCCTTGAGACTCTTGATTAAAAGCATCATATAAGCCGGATATGTAAGAAAATGATTGTTGGCTTTGATGTTTTTCAATGTCACAGGAACTGCTCTCTGAGTAATTTTGTTGCAAATCTCCTTGTTTCTCTTGTTGCGTATATGAAGAAGTGTCGTAGTAATTGAAGTCATTATGTCGGTAGGAAAGATTGAAAGAGCTCTTATGGTTGGCGCCGTTTGGGCTGGAGCTATCTTCGTGTTGAGGTAAATGGAATTTGTTGTTATAAAGAATATTCCCATTCGACCTAATAAACATGTAATTACTTATAAGTAACTAGATGAATAATAGCGAAAAAAATATTTGATTACTTACTTTTGACTCGTTTGCTTAGAACTTCTTTCATATTTCATATCAAAATTAGAATTATAATTTGAATTCAAATCATAATTTGTGATACTCTGTTGAATTATTTCACAATTACTGTTGATATTAAAGCTTGTAACATTTTTCGAATTAATGCTCTGCGTTTCTGGTTCAATGTATGAAGACGAAGAATCTGAAGATGCATCCTGGTTTTGTCCAGCTGAAGATGGAACACTCCAATTCTTGGCGTTCTCTCTGCTACCAAATTGCGTTTTTGGAAAATCCAATCCATCCTGATAAAACCTCTCAGACTGGTTGATAGGCATATTATAAGTTGAATTTGGAATTTTATTACATTCTTTTGTCAATAGTAAACGGTTCAAGTTCGCTTTTATTTCATCATTACAATCTGAGTAGATGAGACGAGTCAAATTTAATTTCGACCAATTCGACTGAGAGTTGCATTCGATTAGACAATTGAATTTTTCTTCATTTTCCTCTATGAAAAGGTTCAATTATTAATTTTGTTTAGAAAATTCTAAAACGACCACATTTTTATTCAATTATCTAGATTTGAAAATAATTTTTCATCAATTTCATATTTTTGATTAAAACAATAAAAAATTCTCAACTTCCTACTATGAGGTTTATATTTTATTTCAAAACTTACCTTTTTTAAGAAGGATCAAAAGTTTTAGAATAAAAAATGAAATCCAAGCTGAAAAAACAATCCAATAGAGGACTGTTGTTGTTCCTCATAGATTCACTCTTATAAAGAAAAACATTTAAATATCTCTTCAAATATAAAGCTAATTGATATGAAGTTGGGAAGTGATTTTTAAGATTTTTTCATCGAAAATTCGAATATGTTTAAGATCTTTCGGAATCCTGCTCATTTTGCCCACTTTTAAGATTTGAATAATAATTTTTTTTTTAATTTTTCAAATAATAATTTTTTTCATATTTCGATTTGGCGCCGAAATCCCATTTTTTCGAACTTTGAACTGAAATTTTTATTGATTTCTAAGTGAGAGAGCGATCAAAAGAAGGTTTTCAGGATAACAATAAGACAAGAAAACTAAATATGTTTAATCTTTTCTAATGTATAACTTCATTATCGATTTTTTGATCATTTTCACTACTTAATGAAATTTCGACAAATTGAATTCCCTCTAATATGATGAATCTTTCGAAAATTTGTCGGCGATATTTGCCATTTTAGTCTGATTTATCCTGAAAACCTTCTTTTGAACGCTCTCTCACTGAGAAATCAATAAAAATTTCAGTTCAAAGTTCGAAAAAATGGGATTTTGGCGCCAAATCGAAATATGAAAAAAATTATTATTTGAAAAATTAAAAAAAAATTATTATTCAAATCTTAAAAGTGGGCAAAATGAGCAGGATTCCGAAAGATCTTAAACATATTCGAATTTTCGATGAAAAATCGAGATTTTCGTAAAAATCATAGATATTCCCAACTTCATATCAATCAACTTTAATTTCATATTGGCCTATTCATATCTAAGTATGATAAGAATCGCTTTATCTCCCTTGTTTTTTCAAAGAAAAGCTGTCCTCTACTCTCCAAAACTAAATAGCAAAACTTTAGAGAAAGATGAAAAAGCCTACAAACCTTTCTTTGTTTGATGTTTTAAGACTCTAAAAACTGTCTGCAAATTTCTGATCAGATCCCAGGGTCCTAAATTTTAAACGTACAATTGCTTACAACGCATTCTAGATTCTTAGACACATTTCCAGTTCCTTTTTGTTGGATTGAGTGGATAACTAGAAAAAAATTTGCTCTAAAAATTTCACACATGAAATTCCATCTTGCATATTACTAATTCTCATTTCTAAAGAATGAAAAAAATTTATGATACTAATTACTATACTAAGTTCATTCTTCGGGTAATTTTTCTTTGGTTCTTATAAAGGATTTCATAATAAAAGAGACTTCAATATATGGACAACTTTAAAATATGAAACAAGAACCATTTCATAATACCCGTTCAATACTAATTTTTAATCAGATCTTTCAAAGGTTAAATCTTTATTTGGATAATTGCCAGATTCGACAATTGCCAAGATAGCCAGCCATTAATGGGGATTCGCTGTGTTACATTTAATTCAAAAACCTAGGTGTAAATTAGCCCTTGTTTTTAACTCTCCCATTGACAAGCCCTAATGAGATGGGGGAAGTTAAACCAATTTTGATCAATAATGGAACTCACTCTTTTCTGTTTGCATAGGTGTATATTTTATCTTTTTCTCCACCAGAGTCTTTGGTTATTTCTTGTCTTTGTTGTTGTTTTTTGTTTGTTTGATAACGATTGCTTTATTATTGAGAGGAGAATATTCTCAACTTGTGTCTTTTTCACTTGAAATATTCTCTTTGAAATCTAGCTTTTATCTTGTTAAATGATTTCTTTTATTTTTTGGCTATCCTTGTTCTTGTTATCGGAGAAACAATTCGATAGAAACAAAATGATAAAAAAGAAGCGATACAAAGCAACTTTGAAGTATCTTCTTCCTCGAATCTCAAACTAGAAAGAAATATTATTATTATAATTTATTGAGTATTATCATGAGTTGTTAGTGGGGCTACTAATTTGTTTCCTATCATGCTTATAATCCTACACACCACCCACATTTTCTTATTGAGTACAACATTCAAATATGTCTGATTGGTTGAATTTATTTGAGTAGAATAGTCGTTGAAATAATCCGATTGGTTGTGTTTCTTATCAATGCGTGGGCGTATATATATTACGATATGGGAGAAAGTATCCTTTCTATTATATTCTTCACTTCTTCTCACATCTTACGTTAAATTTCCCAGTTGGGGAATTAATTAAATGCTTTCACGAGACTATATACACACACAAGGTATTGCCTTTGATCTTTTTTCCCCCTTGTAAAAGAGATCCTTTGATCTTTAGAGAAATAATAATAGATTTCATAAGATGAAAGAAGTATTCCCTATATATTTAAGTATATTTCATTTTCCTTGTCTAAAAAACGGAGTATCCACCCCTCATTTTTTTATTAATACACATTTCCTTAAAATACGTGTTATTCCTTGGATTTCAAAATTAAATATTTATTTTGAAATACAGCTTTTTTTCAAAAAAAATCTTTTTCGCGAATTTATTCTATAGCTTTTGAAAGTTATAATAATTTTTTTTCGATATCACCAAAATATGGGTGTTCTTTACGAGTTACATTATTAAATCTCGGGTTATTCACCAAGTCAGTATCAATTTTTTCAATAGTATATTAGACCGGTATTATTTTCCAATAATAATATCATATTTAAAAAATTTTCTATTATAGTATCAATAATTAAAAATATTTCAAAAACTGTATAATATACCAATATATATTTCCGACCTATATTAGTTTGTGGAAAAATAAGAAAAATTAAATAAGTAAAGTTGATAGATATCAGGATAAGATCTTTTCGGCTACTGAACGAATTCTTTTCTTCTTAGGTTTTCCACTTTTACATGAATCAGACTTTGGTTTAGGATTTGATGATTTTAGACCATCCAAATCACAGAAATTAAATTCAAAACTGCATTTCTTTTCAATTCTTTTATTTTGTAAAAATTCGGAAGGTAGTCTTCGGGTACTTTTAGCGAAGTTCCATTAAGGATGACTTGCTTGATTCAGCAATATTGGACGTGAGATTACCGAATCTGCAGGTGGGGAAATAGTACTCGACCCAAAATTTAGCATCAAGGGGTTAGACTTTTAAAAAAGTTTTTGTCAAATAATGAAAATAACAGCCATCTAGAGCAATTATTGGCAAACCTTTAAGAATGCCTTTATGAATGCCAAATCTTGTTCATCCCTCGATTTCAGTATAACATTCAAAGTTCCAGGATTTTGCAATATGCTTCAACTGAAAAAGTCTGAAAATATATATTGGTATATTATACAGTTTTTGAAATATTTTTAATTATCGATACTATAATAGAAAATTTTTAAAATATGATACTACTTTGGAAAATAATACCGGTCTATTATACTATTGGTGAAAATAATAAAAAAATTGATACTAACTTGGTGATTTACCCTTAAATTTCAAAGACAAGTACTAAATAAAATATGATTGGTTCATTCAAGGGGGTCCAAAGTAACATTTGTTAATCGTATCTGATAATGACAAAAAGTGTATCAAAAGATGGAGAAAATAACACATCTCATATCAGTTTTGACACTTCTTATATCAATATGCATGATGTATTTACAAAACTTATCAGTCTCGGCAGAAATCGACATATCATTTTTTTATATCATTTTTCACATGATTATGAAAATATTTTGATAGTTAGAAAGGATTGAAAAGAGGTTTTTCTTGACATTCTGAGCTACCGGAAATATCTCGTTGTTAGCAACAATTCTTGTTGCAGTCAGAAAAACATAATGAGTAATGATTTTAAAGTGCAATTGAAGGGAGGCTTTTCTTGGATGCAAATATAAACTTTTCCAAACCAATTCTAATATACTATTGGTTTAATTTGATATAAGATTTGTCAATGCCCACTAAGACTGATCTAATACTTGTCAAGAAGGATATTAGTTTTGTCTAATTCTGCCAAGACTGATGTATAATCTGTCAAAATTAATATAGGTTTTGTCAATGCTCGAATAGACTGATTCATCAATTTTGGTTTAAGTTTTTCAAAGACTAACCATTAGTTAAGAAGATATTGTCATAAAAAATAACGCTTTTTAGACCTTGAAAATGGTTTACTTTTTAATTTCAAGATAAGTTTCTGGCTTGAGAAAATTACCTGTTTCATATATGTACTACATATGTAGGGTTCTTCAGATAATTCAGATCCGAAAAGGTACCGAGAATAAAAATATTTTCGATAATCTTAAAGGAACGTCTAAAGGAAATTTGATACTTTCTTCTTCTTGGCAAGAAGCATTTATAAGGGTACCTATTTATTGGACCCATTTATCATCCTAAATTTAACTCTAGAGAAGAATTGTTATTTGCATAAAAATGTGTAAGATTTCCATTCAATAAAACAAATAAGAACTTATTTTATAATAATTTTTTTGTTTATATCTAAAGTCAAATTGTGGCGATTCGGAAATTTTCGGAATCTTTCTGAATCTGAAGAACCCTATATATATATATGGCCCCTCGGGCTTAATCAAGTTCTATACTACAGAAAACATTTGAAGCTCCTCAAATGAAAGAAGACAAAATACTTGATTTCTCTTACCTTTTAGCATAGAATACTAATCTTATTAAAAATGAAGAGAGCTTAAAATTCTCCAAGTAGCATTTTAGAGATCTAAAAAATAAAACTTTTCTCCTAGAACAGATTATTCATCATGCTTAGCTAAGAGCTTAGCACGTGCCTGGATAATTCCAGGAGTCAGGAATTATGAGGGAATATTAATAATCACACTTGCGTTATCAAGGATTATGGATCTTCCCTTTGAGCTTGTAAGGCAGAACAGTAAAAGGGAATTATTATATTTGTTCGCGCTTCTCTTAACACAATTTCATATACTAAGAATTACTTTTGTTCATTTTTAATAACCTTTATTCATATGTATAAAACATTTTGAATAGAAATTTTGAGAAAAATCAATCAAAAAATTTTTAATTAAGAAATCTTTGAATTTCAGAATACTTCTGAAGAGATTCAATTTGGCCGAAATTGGTCTGATTTTTGATTTTGAAAATGCTCTAAATTTCCTCAATTTCAATTTTTGATCTTGAAATTTTTTATTGATTTCAGGAATTCGAAGCTATTTAATGCTGAATTTTCAGATCATTTTTAGCTAAAAGATTCGAACTTTCTCGATATTTCTAATAGAAATTTTCTATGAAAAAATTAAACTTATTAGGATTAGTATCTGAATTCAATTGCTAAGAATTTTACTATCAAACGTTAAAAAATGGCGCATTGTCGAAACTCAAAAAATATTGGACAATTTATTTTTTCAACAAAAATTTTTAAATTTAATCTTTAGAGAAATGAATTTGTGTAAACATCAAAGTAAATAAATAAATTTATTGTCATATTGTATCAAAAAAGAAAAAAAAATATATATGTATCAAAAGTTTTCCAGGAAGTTATATAAATCTTTTTTAGTAAATGCAATATTTTTGCGAGAGATTTCGTTAAATAAAGATGGAAGTCTATCAAAAAATTGATTTGGCAGTTCTATGAATATGAAGGGTCCTTGCAGCAAAAACATTAGCAATCGATTTTATATAATTATCAAAACGCAAGTTATAATCATACTCAAGACCAAGATCACGAACCAAGAATTTCCTTTTGAAAATATGAATATTAAAGTCATTAAAGATAGGATTTGACGGACTAATAAAGGGAATGATAAAAAAACTTTTGTCAAAGTTAATTTTTAGAGAGAAAAAAGATAGATCTTGTTCTAATTTTGAAATAAAGTTTACTACAATATCAATATCTAGAGAATTATTGGGGAAAGAAAAACATATTTTCAAGTCATCAGCAAATTTGAATAGTCTGATATTATTATTGTTGGATTGGATTTTGGAAAAAATAAGATTGAATAATAATGGACCTATTTGGCTTCCTTGAGGGACTCCAGAGGTAATATCACAAACTCTGGAAGATTTATTATGTATAGAAACAAATTGAGATCTAGATGATAGGAATAAATATATGACATTTAAAAGGTTAAAATCGTCAACATATTCAGAGAGAACATTCATGATCGAAGAAAAGGAAATTGAGTCAAATGCTTTCTTCAAGTCTATATATATAACTATATTAAGAATATTTAGGGATTTACATTCTTGTAAGTGGGAAAAAAAGCAAGAAGATTTGTTTCAGTAGAGCGAGAGTTAATAAAACCATGTTGAGTAGGATCAATACGGCTGATATCAATATGTTTTTTCAGTAAAAATAGAATTATCGAATCCAAAATACATGTAAGTTTGGGCATTAATGAAATAGGACGAAAGTCATTAACAGCTTTAGGAGAGTTATTCTTAGGGATGGGTACAATATTGACTAATAATAAGTCTTTTGGCAATGAAAGTTTGATAAATATATTGTAATAATAGAAAGAATATAGGAGATATTTAAAATTGGGGGAACAGTTCTTGATAATTTTAATTGAAATATTGTAAATATCTTCACTATCTTGGTGGTTAATTCTATTGATAATTTCAATAAATTCATCATAACTAATAAATCTATATTGGTAATTTAGAATAGTGAAGGGGAACAAGGGGAAAAATGATCTTTTAGAGTAACATGATATGAAATAATCATTAATAGAATCAGGATCAAGAGCACTTGTCAACGGGATGTTTGATCTAAATTTGAAATATTTATCCAGAATCCGAAATCCAATTTTTGGTGACTGTTTAATTGATTGGATAATTTTCAATTCTTTAGATTTGTTGATTTTTTGTAAAAAGTACTTAAATTTATCATCAAGTTTTAGAATATTAAATTTCATTCGAAAAAGATAATGTCCGTTTAAATAGGAATGATAAAATTCCATGATCTGTTTATTCTTAAAATAACAGTAAATTCTTGTGGGTTTTGTTGGAAAAGTTTTAGTGGATAATTTGATGATTTCAGACAAAAATGGAATAATTTCAAGAGAGTCATTATAGTATTTAGAGAGGGAGTAAATGAGGTCATAATTAAGGATTTTAGGGATTTTCGAGGGAATTAAAGATTGATCAGGATTAATATCAATATATCCTATTAGAGAGTAGTGATCTTTAGCCGGAATTATATCAAGAGAATAATATGACACATTTAAAAAATCTGGCTTAAGTATTACATCAAGAATATTATTACTGACTTTATGAGTCGGATGGAATACAATTTGATTAATACCATAATAGTGAAAAAATCGTGCGAGAAAATTTTTAGGATTTTTCCAGTTTTCATTAGGAAGATTAAAATCGCCAATTACAAATGGGAAAAAGTTGAGATCCATGATAGGTTTTAGACTATTTACAAGTAGAACATCATCGGGTTTACGTGAAAGGGGGGAACGGTAAATACAGATAATCAAATAGGAAATATCATCAGATGAAATAGTAAATGCAATATATTCGATTTTACTAGCAAGACTATCAGTAGTAATAATTTGGAAATTAATAGTATTCTTTATGTATACTAAGGTACCTCCATGAGTTGATACCTTACGATCACATCTAATTAAAGTATAATTGTAAATGAATAGAGATTTATCAAGATGCTGGTTATTTAACCAAGTTTCTGTTAGAAAAATAATATCAAAGTCATTACAAGTAATGAAAATTTTTAACATATCAAAAATTGAGAAAATTGACATAACATTAGCATAGAAAAAATATAGGGGCTTTGAGGAAGCTTTAAGTGTTTGATTAAAATTATTAACTCTGATCTTGGTCTCGAAATAATTTTAACTTACGTCTTTTAGCCTCAATCATGCTTTGGGATAAATCACGGCCGATATAGATATTCTTTAAATCATTTGTTTGAGATATTTTACTTTTATTCTTGAATAAAGCATAAGGGATGCGTGAAGTAAATACAATTTTGAGTCTCTTTGGTTTATTATCCATTGATTTGCCAAATCTAAAATGTCGATGTATAGAAGGTCTAGGGATTCCAGGACAAGTAGTTTCAAAAATTTTGGCACAGGTTTGTTCTACATCAGCCTCATCTGGAACATTGTAGATTATCATATTATTTTCACGTAAGGTTTCTTGCTGAATAAGTTTGACAATACGTTGCTCATTGATAATGGTATTAGTTAGCTCCTCATCAGATAGATTGATAAGATGGTCTTTTGATGAAATAAAATGACTATACGATTTGATAGTTTTCAATTCAGCCTTCAGCTGATTCACAGTATTTTCAAAACCTGTTTTCATTGAATCTATGGTTTTTGTTAGTAATTCATTGGACTTTTTCAGCTCTTCAATCTGCCTTAGTGATGAATTGAGGATAGTATCGAATTGTTTCGATTGATTTGTGACCAAGGTTTGAAGATTTTTGATTAAATCACAAAGTAAAGTTTCATTGGTGCTAGATATAGGCATTAAGTAACCAGGATTTAATGAATCTTGCATAATCACTGAGAACGGTAATTCGAAAGTTGGGCTTAGACAAACAAAGTAGTAAATTCTCATCTTGTCACCTCAACTAGTTTTAAATCGAAATTGAATGGGTTGGAAATTCTGCAAAAATGGACTGTTCAACGTCTGTTCCGATTAAATCTACTTTCATAAAAAATAGGGATATTGACAAAAAATGTATATATGGGTAGGCTAATTGACAACAAGTGTATAGTATTTTCACAAATTCAATGGAAGTATGCGGTCTATTATTAAATGTCAAATAGGTTTTTTCCCAAAATGTATTGGTTTGTCCGAGATTTTCAAAACATAAATAGGTATTTTCAATTAATGTATACTTTGGGGAGGATTTTACTAAACTTAAATAGGGTTTTACAATTATTGTATACATTTTGGGGGTATTTATTGAACATGAATAGGTTTTTTCAACATCATAATCCCCCCCCAAAAAAAAACCGAAATAGGTTTAAAAGGTTTTGAGAAATAGCTATAGAGCCTACTAAAATAATACCCGAAAATATTTTTCAAGACCAAAAAGAGAAATATTCTGAAAAAAATTGTTTTTATCAAAAATACGGTCATGTTTCAAATTCCTATCTGGCGCCAAAACCCTATTTTTTCGAACTGAGCTGAAAATTTTTATTAAAAATGAAGAGAACTCGAATATAAATTTTATAAATTTGCTGAATTTTTCATCAAGAATTCGAATATGTTAAAGATTTTTCCACTCTTACCATTTGAAAAAAAAATTATTTCTATGGAAAATATGGCCATTTTTTAAAATTTCCGATATTTTCCAGCTGTGAACAGAATATTTTTTGAAAAAGTGGCTGGATGATCAAAAGAAGGTTGTTTTATAATCTTAAATAGACTCGAGAATATTTTTTCATTAGAATTATGAAATTTAATCGAAGAATTTTAAGGAAAAAATTAAATAAACCTATGAATAATCCGTTGAAAGGTTTGTAATTTTTTTTAATGAAATTGCCACAAGAATCATTAAATTTGAAAATAAAGACGAACTACTTTTGAAATTAATACAAGAGAAAAAATATCATGAGAAAAAATACATTACTAGAAATAATTGAGGCGTAAACGTCTGAGCGTACATGTTGTTTTCATTAGGAGAAATATTTCATGGTTGAATTCTAAGGTATTCCCTCTTTTTCTTTTATGACAGAGCAGAAGGAAATTCATGGGAATAACCGGAAAACATTTAGTTCTTTTCTTCGACATAATTTGATTGAAAAGTGTACAATAATCCGGGTCAATTTCACACAAATATAAAAAATTTCTGCGAATATAATACAGAGTAACACATGCCAGATAATTTTTGAGAAATTTCTTGAGCTAACTCAAATTACTATAGAAATATGGTTTTGCAATTCTAAATAGAGAACCAAAGAAAGAGTAATTTGCTAGAGCACTAATTTTAAGCCTCAATATTCCAAGGCTTATTCTTGTTTCATTTTCTCTACTCTTACGTAATCTTAGACAAGTCCTTAAAAAACAAGACAGTGTCAATTCCATCCAAGGTTTCATTTAATTTTCTTCCTTCAACCGAAATAGGAAAAGTTCTAATTTTTTTTCGAACTTAAAACTCAAAATTTTTAATGATTTGAAAGTGGGATTGTGGCCAAAAGAGGTTTTTTAGGATCAGAATTAGACGAGAAAGCCGAATATTGACGATGAAAAAAATTCACCATTTTCGCGGGATTTAGATTTATCGAAATTTCATTGATTATCAAGTAGTGAAAATGATCAAAAAATCGAAATTCAGCTCCCAAACGATACTGAGGTTATGTATTAGAACAGATTAAGCATATTTGATATCTTGTCTAATTCTCATCCTGAAAAAACTCTTGCGATCACCCTCCAACTTTCAAATCAATAAAAATTTTCAGCTCAAAGTTCAAAAAATGGGATTTTGGCTCCAAATCGTAATTCGAAAAATGATCTTTTTTCATAAAAATAATTTTTTTCTTCATATGGTAAAGTGGGAAACATGAAAAATCTTTAACATATTTGAATTCATGATGAAAAATCGAGATATCTATCAAAATCATAGATTCCCAACTATATATAATCGTTTCTGAGGAACTCTGACAGATTATAAATATAGGCAAGATCCCAAAAACTTTATTGAAGCCCATCAGGGATCAATTGATGTCGTATTAAAGATATATTTAGATTTCCAGAGACATTGGATCCCTTATGAAATTTTCTTCTATTTTAACATCAATAGCCTAAAGAAAAAATACAAATAATAATTCGAGTAAATTTTATGTATTTCTTGATAGCTAGATTCAATGAGCACATTTTATTTGGAACAAAAGATAAATAGCATAAATTCTGCTTCCGGGCATAACTTTCAAAACTATGAATAGACTTATTCAAGCAGATAAATTAATACAACCTGTGTTCCGCTAATGAATATCAGTGACGAGTAATGTTCCAGGATAAAAGGTATTTTGATTGAAAATCATGTAAGATACGAAAAATCCTGAAACACTTTTATCAACTCTTGTGATCTTATCGAGAAAGGGAGTTTGGTTTGGAAAGAACATGTCGTCTACTCAAAATTATTATATGATTGGTTGAGAAAAATACATTAGGAAAAATAAAAACGAGAGTAGCTACAATTGTTACAAATTTTTACTTGTAAAATGAGAAAAAAATACTCAAAAGATAGGATAGAGAGGTCACAGAACCCCTTCTGTGTTAATTGTGGATATCTTTTCTATCATTACCTATGAAGAGATATTTATAATTAGATATCTTGAAGAGAGAAAATCAGTGTGAGTCCAATCTGTTGATATTTTTATCCAAAAAAAAAGAATATTTTATTACAGTCGTCACTAGACTTGAGGTAAAGGGCCGACCACCATTTTTATCAATAATTATAACTAGGACCTCAAAAAATATGCAGATATAATTATTTTAGTTTTTTACTGTTAAGTAATAGGCTTAGTTTAGAAAATTTTTATCAAAATGTGCGATAAAATTAATCTACTAGGATAAATTTGCTTATACTTTGAGGCTTTGTGGGAGGTCAATGTGGCTGTTTAAATCAAGCTAATTGATAGAATTTAATGGAATATGATGACATGCGTGAATCTGATTGGTCGAGAAAATTTTATTATGTATAGGACAAGTGTAGGGAATCCTACTGGGGATTATTTATTAACGCGCTCAACAAATCAAATTTAATTTTTTTTAAATCCTTCATCAATAGAGAACTTAAATTATCAACTAAGATGTTGAAAAATTTATGGATTTTATCGTAATTTTTCATATGAAAATGTATGCAATTTCATGCGATTATAATTATAAAATTATGCAAATATTTCCTTTTGGAATTAACCTATTATCAAATTTGCCCCATTATTTTTCAATAAATTTTACTACGAGAAATAATAAATTTTGAATCAGATTTTCACGTCAAATTATATATATTTTGAATACACTCTGAAAAAATTCAGTCAATTTGGGAAAAATTAACGATTTTAGGGAAAATGGGTTATGCCATATCAGAACATCAAAATTTTTAAACTTAGTTTTCGAATATGGAGCATAGAGAATCTATTTAAAGCATTGAATAAGAAAGTATTTGGGAAAAAAATGAGTCTTTCTCTAATTTCTATGCACAAAATTTCCTAGATTTTTCAGAAGCAAGCGAAGATAATCTAAACAAAATTACAGGCGGCTTAATTGATTTCACAAAGTTCCATCCATTTTTAATGGGTAGGGTGAATAAATTTGAAAACTAATCACGAAATGCTTCACTTCTCAGTTGCCAAGCTGTTTAGACCATTCTTTCTCAATGAGAAATTCTCATGCAACATGATTATAGGGTGGACATTATAAGGTTGACTGTAAATTTGTTGTATTCAACTTTCTTTGAGAATAGGAAAGACAGTCGACTATGATCTAATCGAGCATAAATAACTTCACATATTGAGAATTAATAATACAACTAATTAAACATGTATTTATTACATGCCTATTTTAAAGGGAGGAATTCTATCTTCTTTTTTTGACGGATGAATAGAGATTTTAACACGCGTTTCATGCCTTTGAAAGAGAATTTTCCTATGAATGTATTAAAGACTAGGGAATGTACGCACAAAACTACGTGGTTAAAGTTTGCAATTGTGAAATTCATCATTATATTTTTTCTTTACCCCTCATTAAGGTACATTGTCTCTGTATCACAGTTCGGAAAGTATTTTCACACCTCTCATTTGAAATTTGCCCAAGAGTAGTTGTGGGAATAAATGGAGAAGTCAAATTTGTGAGAATAAAAAGTAGAATAGAAATTGTAGCGAATTATTTCGAGAATCTTGATGAAGCGTGTTTGTCTGAGAATAAATCTGAGAAAGATTATCTTCTCAAGATGGTTATAATGACTAAGGACACGTGTTCAGGCGGGGGGGCGCGCGCGGAGATGTTCAACCGAAAATTTGAGCAGCTTATTAATGAAATTTTCTCTTAGCATTCTTGTAAATGATCAAAGTAATGAGCTTATATATCAAAAGAAGAACAGATAATTTTTCCTCAGCCTCAGAAACCCCATTCGATAGGAAATGTATGAATCTCCTGGAATACTTAAAGATCTCTGCTAAGCCAATTTTTGATCGATGTCTTTGAATTCATAATTAGCATATTCACAAACCATGGTCAAAAATTTGATAGCGTAGAGAGAAAAAAAATCATGTGTTATAAAGCCTACATCTATCTAAGTATATTTTAAAGAAAACCTATGTAAAAATACGTGAGATAATCAAACCTAGAAATAACCTCTCTTAACTGGTAAATCGGCCATTACTAATCAGATTTTGAAAATCAATATTAAATTTTATTTATATTCTAACTACTAACAAGTATATCGGTAAAAATAATATTCATTATAGAGTAGAATAATTTATTTTGATTAAATCTGAATGCAAATGTTGTTATTGTTAATGGAACAAGTTTCCTAATACTTTTTAGTTCTGATGGTTAGTTACAAACCTATAATATTCTCTTAATCCAATGGAGAAATTTACACGAGATTCAATACAAACTTTTGATAGATTTATCGATCTAATAAAATTCAACTGAATTAAATATTCAAGTAATTTAATCTTTTATGGAATCAATATCACTGGTGGTGTCATCAATCTTTTCTAATGGAACGTATTTTGGTCCGGAATTTGACTTTTCTGAAAAATCAAAAAAACATTCTTGACTATGGTAATACAAATTTATATTGTAATGAAAAATCTTATTGAACTGTTAATTTTCCAATGAATATTTCTAGCTACTATTATAGTTACCAAAATTCAAGATTCTGATTGGCCTTTAAGAGCAACTTGAGCTCTCATCCTCCACAAGCGCCGGCGAGACGTCATTCTCCTCGGACGATGAGCCTAAAATCCCAGCCGTTTTTAGGAACGGCAAAGCCACACAACAACCTGAGGTTTCCTCAATATCTAATCCTCTTAACACAAGGACTTCAATGTCCAGCCATAAAGACTCTTCATATCCACTGAGTTGAGGGTTCATAATACAAACAACAAAAAGCGTACTTAAGATTTAGTACATATCTCTTTGGTCAGCTATTTTTCTTAGCGGGGAAGTCAATAAAATAAATTTATTGAAAATTTTTATTTTTTAACGAAAATAAATCTCGCTACCTCTACAAAAATTCATGGTGTTATCAATTGATTTAGCTAACTTTTTGTTGGTTGACTTGAAAAATTCGAAAAAATATAGCTAATTGTCTTTCAGATAGGCCAATCATTCAATATATTCACGACACCCCTAAGATATTTTCAGAACCTCTAAGTGTTATACCTAATTAGAATTGCATTAAAAAGTTCTACCAAATTGAAGCTAATATAAAAGTTTCTAAATATTTTTAAAATATCTCTACTGAGCATTTCCAATACACAGATTTGGATCTTCCCTCTGATTGAAGAATTTTTCCCTGATTTTTAAGTCCATAATTCGGTCGCTTGAATTCGTGAGGATTCAGTTATCAAACCAGATTTTGCTGTTAACTAAATTTTATTCACAATATTCATAAAAATAATATCAATTACATTTTTGACTACTTTCTCTCATATTTATACTTTTGACTACACTTTTCTTTGATTTTACGTTTTTTAGACTAAAATATATCTAGAATCTACGTTTAAATTTATGCATTAAAAAGGGGAATAAAATATACATTGGATATTGAATATAATTCATTTAAAATCTTTATTTTGGGATTTAAGTCGTTTTCGATTTGTCCTTAGGCTATGTTAAACATTCTATATACTGTTGAAAGTGTACATATTGGTCGTAAGTGTAGTCAAAAGTGTAAAAAAAGAAATAAATGTTATTAACTCAAAAAGATCATTGAAATAGTTAATTGCCAAATTTCGAAGATTTGCTAATAAATTAGATAAAGAAGGTAATTTTTGGGATATATAATTATATTTGGGATGTACAGGAATTAAGGAAGAAAAAACATATGGATAAATTTGAAAAGACCTGACTGAATCAAAATAAGAATGATAATTAGGGAGAAAATCGTCTCAAAACTAACCAAAATCGGTGAAAAACTTAGTATTTTTTATATTTTTATTATATAATATAATTTATATCTGAATGATTTCTTTGATCTTCAGTGAACCAATCAGATTGAAGCAGATTAAAATTCAGTGAAAAATCACTTTTGAATAACTTCGAGACCAGGAATAACACAAACTCATAGATACATCAGGGGAAAGAGCGATAAATTTAGCATCAGATTTGCTCCGAAAACCTGAAAATTTCAACTCGGAATGTATTTTAATTGATCTATTTAACCAAAAATTGTTGCTGATTTTGCAAGAAAATTTCACTATTTTTCAACCGTTACTCGCAATTTTAAATGCTTTTCGAGCATGGAAACAACTTTTTTTTTAATTTATCTTGCGAGGAATTTGTCGCTCTTTTGAATGGTGTAAATTTTATACAGATAAACCTGTTACCCTCTTTTAAATTCGACTTATATGATGCCTGTTTTTGCAAATTTCGCTTTTTCACATTTTCCCAATTTTTACCCAAACCTTGTAAGATAGGAAAATTCTGGGCACAGATTCGGAATCAGTATAAGAATCTTTAAAAGTCAATAAAAGTTCTTGATCTTACTACCACCCGTGTGGTAGTATCATAATTCTATATTCATTAGGGTATTACAAATATTTACAACTTATTCAGCAATTTGCTCATACAATAGAGAATTAAACTTGGAGAAAAAAATCCTTTTAAATTAAATTTTGGGTTAAGAATAGGTAGGCGTGTTTATCAATTATAAATACGTCTTACTACTTGAGAGTAATTATGAAAATTTTAAAGAAAACTACGAGATGAATAATAAAAAAAGTTATATTTAATCTTAAAAATTGTAAATATGAATAATTTCTTTAATAGCCTCTGTAAAAACTCTTCCTTTATACTCTTGGAAGAACAAATATTCATCTAGATAAGATTTTACTAAAGTTTTTTTCTTATTTCTTATTGTGTTTTTCAGTCTTTTAAATGCACTTGAAAATTACAATTTTTAAACCCGCGCCAACAAATTTGGATGAAACTGTATGACTTTTCAGATGGGAATTATTCTGATTGTTATTTATATTATTATTTATTGTATATCCTCATCGCCTAAAAAGTTGTTCGGAAAAAAAATATTTTTTAATATTCATCCTTAAAAAGGAATTGAATTATATAGGTATTTTTTTACAATTAGATATTCTAGCGATTGGCATTTTTAAGGTAAAAAATTCTTATTACACTAAAATCTATTTTAATCATCTACAAAACTATTCTTACACCTAACCTTCAGTTTCTAATTCAAAGCCAATACAGGCCTAAAGACAGCATAGTCTGGTGGCATTATACATATAATGAAACGAAAGCCAACACTCTTCTCAACCTGTAACTTTGAATTCTCTTTATTTAGCATGAATTTTTTTCTTTTACTGCTGTGAAAATCATTTTGACTATTGGGAGTTTTGATACAAATGGGGGTGTATAGACCCCCAAATTTCAAACTAGGGTTAATTAATATACTTACGATTCTTCAACGACCATCTATCATACATGTGAACGGAGGTGCCTGCAATACAAAGGAAGAATCCAGTAACATTCATGGCTGTTAAATGGTCTCCATTTATTATAGATGAGGCAATTATCATTATGATTTCCTGTTGATTAATAAATAAACGTATTAATTTTTGGTAAACATTCTGTCTTAAAACTTCTTTACAACTCAGATTGGTTATATTGTAATATTCTCAAGGTTCAAATTAAAATATAGCCATAATTCATATTTTTTCAAATCACTTACAGATATCTAATATATCTAATTCAAACCAGTTTAAATTATATAATGTAAGAGGCTCTTACAGTAAGAGCTTTAAGAATATTTTTACAATTCTTTGAAATTAGTCAGAACTCACCTTGATAATTGATGAAACAGAAAAGGTTAATGACGAATGAATTTTAACCACAGTAAATTCGGAAAGATCCAGGCCAAAGGCTAAAAATGCACCGAATAACAATGAAAGACAACTCGTAATTAGAATATGATATGAATCTGGGCGAAACAATTGACGATAACTGATCAACAATTCATTTTCAAATGAAAATCCAATGGGGAAAATGGTAAGCGACATCCAAGGTTGTAGGTAAAATAAGAGCTCTAAAGGATCAAGACCCTTGAGGGTGTCCTTTTGTAGCAATAATTGTACTAAAGTCCAACGAATTCCACTTAAAATGGAAGCCATCAAAACTAGGCTGAATCCGTAGATACTAAAATTAGTGGAACTGTATGAAAAACAAAATAATCCAACTGATATCAATATGGCGACGAGGAAGATGGCAGGTCGCTAAATTTTAATAACTATGAGAATCATTTATAACTATGAATTTGACAAATTATGAACTGGAGTCAATTCACAAGCAATAGATTATTCAATTTAAAAGCAGTTTTTTCATAAACTAACCTTCTTTTCAATTTCAAATCCAACAGCAAATATTGCGACAAAGATTATCGACGTTGATTTTGTCATGGTATACAGTGCAATAGTGATAAACTCAAAACTCCAATTCGATAGACCAATATCTAAGGCGGCAGAAACTCCACAAAGAGAAACATATTTGACATAAGTGATCCATTCAATATTTTTATAGGAAGTTGAAGAAGGTTTTAGACAAAATTTCCTATAGATCAACGTTAGTATAAATTTTGTAAACGTATGCAAGTATGTTATAAGAAGAGGAAAATTAAAATAGTTAATAATCCTCTTATTGTAAAAAGTGATGGAAATTGAAAAAGAGTAGTAAATGAAAATTGGTATCAGGACTTTACAAATATTCTTAATTCTTTCCATATTTCATAGTAAAATTATTGATATAATCTTTTGAATATTAAATTTTTAAATTTTCAAAAGTCTTAAACAAAGTAAAATCTTGTTTTGTCTTTGTTTCAAGAAATTAAAATTGTGAATCATTTGATATTAAAAACTATCTCTTGGTTTTATTTCTATTAATGCGATTATTTCAATGAAAGAGTCAATCATATCTGGAAGTTTTGATTGGGATAGCTATCTTCTAGATACTAATGCAGTTCTAGCTGATAAAAAATGTTTCAAGCAGGCTGAAATACCTCCAGATAACTATTTCGAAGTTGATGTTCTTCTTGAAGCTGTTGACCAAAGAAGTGCTGTTCATGACATTACTCCTCTTAACTTCCAAGAAACTCCCAATCGTGGAGGGAAACATAAAAATTCAGGATATAATCAAATGCGTCGATATAGAGCTGCTCCTTTTTCTTTGGCCTATGTTGTCGAAATCTGGGGTCCACGCATTAGGGTTCGTTTAGTTGGGACTGATGACAGAAATGATAATTGGTTCATGATAGATTCTGATCAAATTCGTCCTTATCCGAGTGGTGAACCACTTCAACCTCCATTTGGTTATATGAAAAGTCATCATGCTTGGAATAAAACAATCTCAAAGGAAAGTTCATCTAAAAGACCTGCACTCAAAGAATGGTTTTATAAACCTCCACCAGATCCTCCATCCAACCTCTTCAAAATAAATGATAAACTCGAGGCCATAGATAAAAGAAATGCTCAATTGATATGTCCGGCTTCCATTGGAGATATCTCTGGCCATTACATTCTTGTTCGTTTTGATGGATGGTCAGGTGCATTTGATTATTGGACTCGTTATGATAGTCGAGATATCTTTCCAGTCGGTTGGTGTAAAAATGCAAACCATCCACTCCAACCTCCGGGTCCAGTTATGAAAAATTTCATTGAACTCCCAGTTAACAATAAAAGTCACGAAGAAAATATTGAGAAAAAAATTGACGAAGAAGATGACCTTGATAATAACACTACACTGAGGAATAATAACCCATCTAGTGGATGTTCAAAGGAGCTAAATAAACCAGCCAACTCTGCTTGTATTAAGCGAAACAAACGCAAATATAGTGATCAGATCAAAGAAGAAGAAATTGACGATCCCGATCAACAAAAAGTCAATCATCATAACACAACTGAAGACGAAATTGATGCAATGTTTTCATCTCAAAATAAACCGAAAAAGTCACGCTCTAAAAAGAAAGAGAAGCGCAAATCAATTGAGATTAAACAAGAAAATGATGAAATTCTTGACAGGAGTTTTGACACCAATGTCAAGCCAAGTTCTCATAGTTCGCCTAAGCATCAGTAAGTATTTCTTTTTCAATTCATATAAATTAAAATCTATCAAACTTTTGTTGTTGATTTAATGAGGAGAGCTTATGATAGACCAATCAAAATTTTGATCAAGTTAATTTTCTTGCTGGCTGATTGGTTGATCTTAGTTTTATTTTATCTAATGTCTTTTGTCCAAAATAGTAACTATAATTACAAGTTTTATTAAAGCTTTACTATTAACTTAACAAGATAAGAAATTTTAACTCAATGAAAGGGGAAACAAGCCTTGTTATCTTGAAAAGGGATTATTTAATGAAACAAAAAAACGAATTAATTTTATATCGAAAAATCTTTCTAAAATAATCCTTTTGGATTAGGGTTTCTCAAAAGTTGATCTTCTAGTTCATAAATATAAAAATAGCAAAATTATATAAACATTTTTTAAAATCCAATTTTAGGCCGAAAGAACAAAAAATCTCGACAAACTTCAATCTCAATGAGTTATTGGCCTCACAGATTATTCCAACTTCGTCCAGTCATTCTAGCAGTGAGCAATGCCCCAGTATGCCAACTACAAAAATTACTTCTCCAGATAGACAGACATCGGAAAAAATTGCCTCTAATATTCAAATAATATCTCCGTTCAATATAAGTAAGGATATATGCATGATGATAATTTTTTTCACATTACAATCAGTCCTATAAAATTGATAATTTTTCATGAAATAAATATAATTTTCATTCTTAATAGGTCCTATTGATCTCCGGTATATGAAAGATCCGAATAACTGGAGTATTGAACAAGTCAACGACTATCTTATCAGCAAATCTGACACCCTTCGAAATGCAGCAAACTTGTTTAAAGAACACGTGAGTTTATATCAGAGAAGACTTTCTTAACTTGTGACACCTTTTTCAAAATATTGAATCTGACAATTATTGATATAAATCAGTCATTTTCAATATCAATAAAAAGTTTTTATTAAAAACACCATGAGCATAAAAAATTCCCAAGGGCTACTCATTTGTCTGAGATACGTTAGAGATTAAAATATTCAAAAACTTGAATTTATAATAGGCCGTAGGAATGCAGATTAAACATCACCAAATCTTTATTCTAGTACAGTTGCTGGAAGATCCTACTGAATTGATTGAAATTTTCTTTGTACCCGAAATAGCCGGGCATTGTTTGTGACTCGCTAGGTTTAACTTGATCCTGATTAAATCTGCATTAATAGATTAAGGAAAAAATTATTTTTTTTAATAAGTTTAATTATAATTAAGCCTTTATTTGAATTTCGAAAATGCGCCAAATTTCTACTTTTTCAACGTTTAAGCTCAAAATTTTTATCGATTTAAAGCAATTAAATTCAGATCATCCTTAGACGAAGAATTCAAATTTGCCTAAAATATTAACTGAAATTCGTTAGTATTCTTAGAAATCGATAAAAATAGCTGAGCTCAAACATTGAATATGTAGAAATTTGGCGCATTTTCGAAGTTAAAAAATTTGCCCAATTTTGTACAGATTGTTGGTTTTTATTTTAACAAATCTTGGAACTCAAAAAATAGAAATGTTCCTGATTTAAGTTTTTATATGTATATCTTACCGTGAGTCTGGGAAATCAGTGAGTCTTAGTGTATGATGGTAATCAGTGTCTAGCTAATAAGCCCTCATTATTCAAACACACTGAGAAGTTCAGTGATTTCAACAGCTCAACTACATGATTATAATTTATGAGAAAAAAATTATACATGAATAATTTATTTATTGCCTTAAGTAAAAGAGTGATCTAGAGTTACATAAAACTTGATTTTTTTCTCAGTTACAGGTCAGTGTTTTACGATTCCTAGTACAATTAAATTTGAATATTCCAAGGGAAAATTGGGTATTTATCTCTCAATGAAAACTCATTTTTTGACACTCGAGATATCCTAAAATTTTTCAGAAATCACATCTAATTGCTACCAGTTTATTCAGGATACCAACTCTGTGAAGACCATTTTGTTCATAACTCTTAAACCAATTATAGATTTGAAATCGCCCCTTCCTCTATTAACGTCAAGAATTTGAATTTTGCAGTTGTCTTCTATCTTGAAGGTAGGAATTTGCCAGCATTTTGAACATTTTCCTTCGAAAATCAATTCTTCAGACACACAATTCACTGACCTTCTCAGTGTGTTTGAGTAATGAGGGCTTATTAGCTAGACTCACAGTAACATAAACTAGGCGATAAATTATTCAAATCAACATTATTTGATACATCATAAAATTCTCTAACGCATGGTATCTGGATATTTTTTCTACCATTTCATCTTTCCGTGCATAAGTATAATTTTTGATTGAGGTTGAAAACGAACTATCATCCTAACTGTCGCTTCGAAATTAAGGAGCTAAAGCCCATTAAATCTTTGATTAATATTGGGATTTTGAGTAGAATTATTGCAAATAGATCTTAGTGCTCTCAAAACAAAACTTCAAATAGAAATTCATAAAACCTGATTGGACGCCAAAATGTCTTCAAAATTGAAAATATTGAAAGTGTTTCACATTTTAATCTGACCAGTAAATTTTATAGTAAAAAATAACTAATCATCTTTTCATTAACATACTGAAGGAAATTGACGGCCAAGCATTCCTTCTCCTCACCTTGGAATCACTAAATTGGATGAAGATCAAAGTTGGCCCTGCCTTGAAAATAATCCATCTTATCGAATGTCTGAGTCAGGGTTATTACTGATCACATGATTATTTTTTATTCATTACCAGAGATAACTATTTACACTGTATTTATCATTATTTGTTATTTGTATCAAAATTTTTTGATTTTTATTTAAAAAGAATTCCCAGGGATGATCTAAGAGGAGATCCCCTCTCTTAACCTATGATCCTTAAACCATAATAATTTGTATGCTTCGAGTCTTGTGTCTGAATCTTGATGGATTTTATGATTCTATTGCAATGAATTAACTTTGAAATTATCCATGTAAAAAAATATATATTTAAGGCAATCGTATTGGAACAATGAGTTCAACTTTGAACTACAAAAGATTTTCCTCAAACACCCCCCAGATTTTATTGAATTATTAAGAATTTGTATCGTGAAAATTACACTAAAATGTGGAGTTTCTATTCAACATTTATTTATTACTAACTATTATTAAAAATTATAGAATACATGTCAAAACCTATTTGAATTCATTGTACACACACATGTTGAATGCCATAAGAGTTATTAAAATTCTCCATTTATTTTTAATTCATATAAACATTCTTATACAAATTTATTTCACTTGACTTTTGTAACATCAAAGGTCCTATTTCTCACTAAGATCAAGTTTAATAAGAATAATTTTGATGGAATAAGAACTGAGAACAGCATATTATATTAGCAAACGGTTTGCTGCAAACCCACTAAGTTCAGTCTTGATACCTCACATAGTAACTCAAAAATATATCTAAATCATGTTGCTACTTTCAAGTAAGTTCGCAAACCATATTTTTTCATAAAAATAAGTTATTTCATTTATGAATTAGAAATAATAATAAGTATTTTTCTCAATAAGACAGTGGACAAAATCAAAAGATGATTTTAATTTAAATATTTTCTTTTTAATTATATCAGTTAATAAACGTGTCACTAAAAATTGATATAAGCGAAAAATATGTCCCAGAAAAGGTGTTTGCCTTTTTGAATAATATTCACTGAATGTTCCCACTACCACTCATGCATAACTAAATTCAAGATAACTAAGTAAGCTTCTCTCCTGAACGATCTAATACCTTACAAGATAAACTTTTTAAGTTAAGCTTGTCAGATTGGTTCCATTGTCTAAAGATATACTTGACGTGTTCAAATTCCAGCTCAACATGCTAACAGATTCCATTATGAGAAAACACACACCGACTTACACTAAAGATATCTATCGAATTCAGGCAATTTATCATATCTAGAAAGATGTAGAAGGATATAATTTGACCAAAAAAACTATTTCCATTATTTAAATTTGGGATTAGCCCATATTAAACACTGTTTAAAAATAGCATATTGGACTGATAAAAAATATAATTGAAATTTTTAATATTTAAATACAGTTGTCCCTCAGTTTTGGTCCTGCAGAATGAACACACCCCGATTTTTCTTGTTTTTAGCTAAAAAATTTTAAAAATACCATTTCAAGACTACTTCAATGTATACTGACTTATTAAAGTTTTATAAAAACTAAATGAAAAATGTAAAATTTCCGTAAAAAAAAATTTTTTGTACCAAATTTTTGAGAATTTTGCACTGATCAAATCTGTATATCATAAAGTGGTATAAAATTGTAAACAAAAAGCTGTTTCATGGTTGAAAACATTTTCCGAAGCCTTATTAACGATATGCACACAAGATCATTAATTAATGTGAAAAATTAAATGAACACTTTTGATAATTATAGGCTTTTCCACATTTTACTTACATCGATAATTATAATTAAATTTGAGTGCTAATAAAAATTAATTCCTTATTCTCCTCTTTTGATAATTGTGTTCAAAGAATTCGACAAGATTTTCAAATCACTATAACTTTCCTATAAAACACATTAGAATAATAATTTTTTTAGCTAAATAATCTAAAGATTTTTTTTTACATCTAGGCCCAGAAAATTTTTTTCAATATCTTGGGGGGCATGCAAACCTGATTTCAGATCTCCATTTTTTTCATTTTCAATCGCGAATAAAATAATGAAGACATAAACCTAATAATTCTGACAAGGAATCTGTTTCGATGTCAATATTTCTTGGATTGAAATGCTTATAATTATTTTTCTTAGAACGTTTCCCCTAAAAACGTTTTTTTATGTCCCTACATTGATTAGAAATTATAGACAAAATTCTTGATTTTGCGGAGTGAAAAAAATTCATGAGTAAATTTTCTAATAAATTTATTAACGACGCTCATCGAGTGTAAAAACTACAATGTTTAAGCCAAAACAATAAATTCTGACAATTGTTGTGGAGTGAAAAAAATTCATGAGTAAACTTTCTAATAAATTTATTAATAAATCTTAGGTAAAAAAACATTCAAGCTTAAATTAGGATCTGAAAAAGTGGTCTGGTAACTGCTGCTCCAACTGAACGATAATCTTGTAAATTGGCTTCTTCCAAGCACTATTCCTGTCCTCTTCATTGACAATAGCTGCATGGAATTTGTTCACTGTCAAGTCAACTAGGTCTACGAATTCTCGTGGGACCTCTATGCAACTGGACCGATTGTAGTGGGCGACCAACATCTGCATTAACTCATTATCGAGGTTCATCTCTGGGAGCTGTTCGGTACATGTGACACCTTCATTGATCATTTGCCGTACGTACTTCTCGATGTTGATGAAGAGGTATTCTCTGATAAAAAGGATATTAATAACCTGATTACATTAACATGAAGCGCACATTGAACAAATACTCAAGAATCATGCTGATCAGTCATGCAACGAGACTCACGTAAGTCTGACACCTGTCAATTAGAATTATTCATTCTCAAATTTAGAATAAATCCTTACCTAAAGTTACTGAACCACTTGATGAGCTGAGAGGTATTGGACCTTGTGAAGTTGATGTCTGAGAAGACCTTCTTTAGCAGGGAAGAGTTTGGGTATCTGGTGAACATGAACATTTGCTTGGCCTTCTTCAAATGTCCCGTGTTGAGGACTGAATTGAGACTCATGTTGATGGCACTAGAGTCAGTGGTGAGGCAACTGTCGTTAATGCGTAGCTCCTTCTGTTGGGGCATGTCGTACTGTTCGCAGTGTTCAGGGTTTGGTCTTTTCCTGTCGTTATTTCTGAGAGGAGTGGATGTGGCATGTTTAACTTGGTACTCTTGGAATGGAGCAGGTGGAAAGAACGTCCTCGACTGGAGAAAGTCTTGATTTCCCAAGTAGCCGGCCAGTGTGCATGGATCTAGCTGTTGGTGTCTAAGGGAGTACTCGATCTGAGCCAATGAGTTGTCAACCATTTTCAACATGTTGCTTCGAATCTGAGTGAGGAGACCCTGGAGGATGATTTCCTGGTCTGGCTGTCTCTGCTGGACGGGGGAGAAGGCGCCAAACGGTCTGAATGACTGGCTCTTCTGTCTGTTGAGAATGTCCATTGCCTTGGCTAGCAGGGCTGGGGAAAAAGTGCTGTTCAACTCATTGCTGACGTTGTTATTCATGTCGACATTAAATCCGCTCTCTGAAGATGACATGACAGCTGATTTTGTTGAGGATGTGCTCTGGTAACCTTCATCTAGGGAACCGCTCGTGGCAAGAATTTCATCTGGCTCACTCTTGACAAGATAATCCATGGAAAAGTTGTTACAGTTAGCTGAATTAGACATGATGAGTTAAATATGATGATTTAATCAATGTTGGAAGATGGATATAAATACTCTCCCCTCAAAGTGTGATCGACCAATCGGATGTCTCTACCTATTTCGTCCAATCAGAGACATGCACGATTGATGAGATTATACTCCTCGTGTCTTCTCAACTGTTTTTATTCCCTCAAACTAAATTCCTCTATTCAATCTACCCTCATCTTCTAACCTTTCTTCCCGTGTACGATCTATGCACCAGCATGTTTATGTATTTTTCATCTCTCTTCCTACAGTAAATTTTGTTGCTAATCGCTACTCTGACAATAGCATCCTAAGGTGATTATGATTCTCTTCCTTCCCTCAATCAATCTCTGTACTGCTGCATGAATTTTGAGGAGTAGAAGATCTCAACTCATAAATTATTCCCCACACTTAAAGGATAAAGATGAGATTTAAGATCCCTCTAGATTCTAGTAACTTAAATGTTTCTCCTCATTTATATTGTGTTAAAGGGGGTTGGAAATTATTGAGACACACGACTTCCACTTGACTTGAGAAAATGACCCATTGTTCTTCTTAAACCGATAAATGTCAAAAGTCTGAATTATCCAACTTTCTCAACTGGTCACGTGCCATCATTTTATTCATCTAAACTGTTCACTATAGTTAATTTTTTTCTCAAGAGAAAAATTGTTTTAATCGTTAATGGGATCTGAAATTTCCACTAAATACTATTAATATTAATAGTTAAAGTATCAATGAGTCAATCAGTGGACGAAAAAGGTACACAAATCTTTTTTTACTCATTTTTATAATTAATTATTCCCAGTTTTCCTTACAGTTTGCTAGAATTGAAATCCCTTTCAGTTAACATGTTACAATATATATCTCAAATTTTATTCAATCTCTTTTCTTGGGATTTCTCTTAAGAATCCTAGGATTGAGGCAATGCATTATTCCTTGGTAATTCTTTTCATACTTACTTCAGTTGATTTCTATCAAAATTCGTGAGTTACGATCTTTTTCCACTCATGAATCAGTTTTCCAAATTCAAAAAGTTTGATTAGTCCTTATTCAATTGCGCATAAATGTGTGAAAAATAAATTTAAGAAGCGAGAAGTTATGATTTATTTTGAAGATAAATTTTAGATTATTTTTGAATAAATATAATATGTTTCAATTTCAAAAAAAAACAATATTATTCAGATATTCATGTTTATATTACTTTTTTTTGTTAGACGGTATTTATAAACTAGATTTCAGTATATCTAATGGACTTAAAATTAATCAAAGTCCATTACAAACTCTCGAATTTACTCAATTCTAAAATTTTCTAAATCAATTTGAGACTAAAAGCTTACAAAGCATTATTAGTTAGTCATCTTGACTATATTTCACATCTAGTCCCATCATTAAGCATTGAAAAATCCTTGGAGATTGAACATATTCAATTCATTTCAACATTTCTTGTTAACTTAACTTATTCTTAGGCTCGAGAAATCGAAAGAATCCAAAGTAGTTTTCTATATTGGCTCTTTGCCTTCCTAGAAAGAGTGTGAAAAACGAATTTAAAATTAATAATGTCCCATATAAGATCCAAATTAGACTATTCCATGTCTCATCTTTATTCTCATCTTCAAAAGCCAGATGATTAATGAATTTCTTACAGACTTATTCACATTTAATTTTTTTATTATTTTTAAACAAATTGCTTTGCCTATAAAACCAGATATTGACAATTATAAACATTTATGAACAGATTTACATTTTATTTTGTATACATTTTATATATATTTATATTTTCTTTCAAAAATAAATTTGTCCAACAAAAAAATAATCATATAATTCTCGGATTTAAGCCTCTGGTCTTCAACCTCTTTGGGTTAGAAGATATGCATTCATAAAAATCCATAATGCATCACATTCGTAGCAAAATAGATTACACAAAAACTCTCCTTTATCCTGACCTTCATAAGTAACCAGAATGTTTCATGATTTACTTGTTGGATTCACTTATTCTCATTTTTACCAAATCTCTTAATGAAGAAAATTTTATTTACATTATATTTTATTTTCTTTATATACTTCATAAATAACCAAGATTACTAGTTATTCTATTCTGTGCATATTACCATAATCTCAATATAGATCTTTATTCTAACAAAAATAAAATTTATTCTTTCTCTATCCTGATCTAGCGTCATACAATGATCGCATCGGGGTTAAATCCCCTTTGGTTATGAAGATGTGCTATAATTGTGAAAACTTTTAATAACTCATCTCAAGGGCTTATTTAGTCATTATGCTATTTTTTATATTTTTTTGATGAAACCTTTTTTCTGAAATTGAATTTATTCATTGTCAACTTATCCAGATAACATTGAATTTATTTTGTATATCCCTGTACAGAACCTATCTATTTTCATTTATTTTGTATATAATTATTTTTAAATAAATATTGTCTAACAAAAAAAAATTTTTTTTTTGAAATCGAACATTTTTATTTATATACAGAACTAGATTAATGATAGTACAAATAAGAGAACAAGGAAAGAGTGAAAAGAACCAAGAATAAGAGGGTCCTAATGAGAGGTGAGAGAGATACCACTACGCCAAGAAAATTTCTACAATTTAAGAAGATCCTGTTTTTCAGACCACTATCTACTCTCAGCTTATAATATGATAGATAGTGAATATAAATTATGTGAATGTAATAATCTCTTCAGTATAAAATCCGTTATGTCACATATCCGATCTAAACTTGACTATACTAAGAGTCTTTTATATTCTAATCTCCACTAACTCCAGAATGTTTATTGAAAATTCTTAAATGGCCTATTTACTTTCATTTCAACGCCTTGATTATAACATCAGGTCTTGATCCAATTTGGATCCGTAGAATAGCTTTTATCGTTAAGACTTTCTCCAATAGCTCATCTTTGGCTCCGGTGAGCTATGCACTTAGGAACCCATCTTTCACTTATCATTATCTACTCTCTACCTATAGACTCCTTGACTCCATTTTTGAATTTCGTGATTGTGATGATCTATCAAATTTAAAAATAATAATTTCTTATATAAGAGAAAAACTTAATTATTCCTTTACCCTTCTCAAATCTGAACTTCATTTAAAAAATTAATCCTCTGTTTTTGGGATCTTACATTTTTTGAAAAGTTTATCCATGGTACTCCGTTAACAGTGTTTTTTGCTGAGTTTACGTTCTTGTGAGTTTGGATTTTCTGCAGTAGCTCATGATGTTGTGTAAATGAGGCATGGAGTATTCGCAGTTCATTAGCAGTCATACATCATAAGAAGAACTGTATATGAACACTCATTATCTGCTCAGAATTTTCCATTGTACAGATCTACTCTATTTATTTTTATTTTTATATAATAAATGTCGCTATTTCAAACCAAAGAAAAAATTGGTGTTTCAAATCGAACCAGATTGTGTCTAATTCATTCTATATTTACAAGATTACTATATTTTTGTTAATTATTTATTAATATTGAATAAAATTCTCTAACAAAAAAAGAGACGTCTATTGACCAGATAGTTTAAAAAATTTGAAAATTCCTTATGATGTTCCCAAATTTTGTATTTAATCTATGAAAATTATGAGATCAAACATTGAAAAGTAGAATATATTTTTAAATGACTATTGAGATTTTGGTAAAAATAGCTTTAGATTTAGATTTTATGTCCAACGAAAAAATGTTGAAATAAAGTTCATGGTCAAATGCTACTTTATAATTAAGATTTTCTCGGGATATTCGATTGATAATCAGGAGTCATCCTTGAAACCGATAATTGAAAAATTATAGCGTAATTTGAAAATTACATTGAGGTCCAAGCCAATCATTATAATTATTATAAAGTATTTTGAAGACACATTTCCCCAATTAATTTGGGATATGTAATTAAAATAGTAATTTCAATCTACTCAAACTGTAATTATCCTTGATATGAGTAATTTTTAAAAGTGTTAATTCCGTTACCTCACTCCTCCCCTAGAAAAAACCCATGATCAGGCAATTTATTATTCAGAGTTGAAAAAGGAAACTTAATTAAATATTTATAAGATGAAGTCTATTCAAGATCATAAATTTATTACACGTTACATGTCAATAAGATAAATAATTCCCCAACTGGGCAGAGTTATCGAAAATAATAAAAACGACATTAATATATTCTGAGAAGGATGATTGACGATAGAATAATGAGATTAGTCTTTATATTCTTGGTTGTTTAGAGTGAGAAATAAATAAGTCAAACTGACAATATGACAAGATCCACCTTTACTGTATTTCATTAATATGGGAATAAAAAGAGATTACGTATTCAGAGTTGAGTTTGAAAGCCTTTTTCGAAACGAATTTGATTATTTTTTGGAATTGGATTAAGAAAGCCTTCAAAAACATTTTTTTCTTTTACGTGGTTAATTTTTTTTGTTAGACAATATTTATTTAAAACTAATTATATACAAAATAAATAAAACTAGTGACAAATTGATCGATTGTAGATTTGAATTTTTTTAAATGAAAACATTATTTAAAACAAGGTGATGTGAGGTTTTTAACAAGTTCAACTGATCTTGATCCCAAGCAAGTGTAGACAGCACACCAATCTATTTATAACCATATTTACCTATATTGTACATATCAGTAGAATATTTCTAACAAAAAAAAATCCAATGCACCTTATGCATTTAGGACAAGCACAATCGTAAATTTTATACTTATCATTGATTGATTCATAAGATGAGAGTAGAAAAGATTTCCTATAAGATTGATGTCTAAAGTTATAATCATGCTCGATAGGAGAACAAGTTGCTAGGAAATCTTTTACAATAAAAGCATATCTTCGAACCCAAAAAGGCTGAAGACCCGAGGCTAGAATCCGAGAATTATATATATATTTTTTTTAATTTTGAACCTTTTTCTCCTTTTTCTTTTTATACAGATAGACCAATACAAGCCAGAATACAACATAGTCAGGCAGCAAGCGAACAACGTTATAGTCAATATATTTTTTTGTTAGACAAAACACTTATATTTCAATAAAATAATAATTACAAATAAATATAATATAATCTTTGAAGAGGTTCTCATTAAAAAATGTAAAAGAAATAAATAGATAAAAATAATGTTCAATCAAATTCATCAATTTGGAGAGTGTGAAAAGTTATCATAAAATGAACTTTCTTTCCTTATCCTGACTTAGCGTCATACAATGATCGCATCTCAACCTCAGAATTAAATCCCCTTTGGTTACGAAGATTCTATCATTGTAAAAAATTACATTAACTCAGCTCAATTAGTCGAAAATTTTTACAATCTAACAAGATCCTCATTTTCAGATCACTATTTACTCTGTATAAAATATGATAGATAGCAAATATAAATTATCTATTGGAAACACTTTTGTACAAATTTTATGCTAGACCAGTTATAGAATATTGTTCGGCAGTACGGAATTCTGAAGGTAGAAAATGGTCGAAAAATTCAAAGATCATTTGTACGGCTACTATCTTCGAGTTATCAAACTGAACTCAACTCCCCGAACAATTCTCCTAGACTTAGAAGAGAACTGAAATCAATTACTCTTATCAAATCATCCCCTATAGTAAGCTCTAACCGCCAAGGATTACGCTATAATATTTTTAGAATTTGGCAACCTAAAAAAGCTGGCAATATTTAATAAATGCAAAAACTTATTTGAAAATCTCAATAGATCAATTTAAAACCTTAGCTTGAAAAAATTTAAAAATGAACTCAAGAATAAATTAATGTACTCACAATAATATACAGATATATATATTTTTTTGTTAAAAAGTATGGTTTTATTGAGTTAGGAAAGTAAAAATAAATAAATATATATAAATACAATATAGTATCTCTTGATATAATATGGCGGTTCAAAAATAAAATAAAATAATTTGATTAATCTATGTTACGAATAAGTAATTCACGTAGTTTTTCAAACACGTCCGAAAATCCACTTTAGGAAATTCATAATTTAGAAAATTAAAAGAAGATATATTAAAACCAAATGTACATTTCTTGAAGCATCATCAGTGGTAATTCTTCAAAAATGATATTAGTTAAAAGTTCATTCAAGATAATATTTTACAACTCATGAAAGAAGTAGTAAAGTCAAAGAAAATAAGAATAAAATGCAAGCTGAAAAACACCAAAACTCTCCAATAAATAGCAACAGTGGAGAGAAAAGTGAAAAAGCTCACATTGGCCAAGATAATTGAAGATTATAGGAATAATTCTTTTGAACACATAGATTAGGTTTATATAGATTAATAAGAAATTTTTCTTTCACCCATACATCTATGCTGTCGTCATTAGGGTTTTTGTATAAAACGAAAAAATTAGAAATTGAAGCTGTATGATCTTACTGGCTTCAGTAAATCCTTATGAATCAAACTAAACAATCTCTGAGTTTTAAATACAATTTTCAATTGTATGTTATTATAATGTTGATTGATGAGATCATTTAACCTTCTTCTAATGTCATTACTGAACCCATCACCTTTCAAGTTGAGCTTCATAAAAATAGTTGTTTTTTCCAATTCATCTGTTTCGACAACCTCATTTCTATCCATAGATACATTCATGAATTTGTCAACAAATTTACCGGGATAACCATTTTCCTTCAGACTTAATTTTACGTTCTCTATTTCGTTAGACCATTCCTCAGGGTTTGCTATCTTTCTTATCGTCTTACTTAGACCAATTACTAAGCCAACTTTATGAGAGATAGGACTGAAACTTGCATAATGTAGATACTTCCCGGTGTCAGCTTTCTTCTTATAAATATTTCTTATTTTCTATGTTCGTGAAATAAGACAATACAATACTAAGTGTTTAATTGATCCCAGAATGTTGATGAAATTTCTCGAAAGGCTTATTTATTTATCTAAATCATATATTTCACCTATTACAAATCAGAGACATCTCTAACTATTTTATTTAATGAAACTATAGATGTTATTTACTTATGTTATGTTTAATTTCTAACAAAAAAAAGTTTTTATCATTATGTACATATAAATATGAATATTAAATAAACATTTTTTAACAAAAAAAAATCTCAGTGCCTAACTTTTGAACGTGTTCAATATCGGTTTTTACACTCTCTATTTCCTCATATTGACTCGTACAATGCACTAATATTGGTCTCTGGCCTTA
This sequence comes from Gyrodactylus bullatarudis, assembly GCA_012064415.1. Taxonomy (NCBI): domain Eukaryota; kingdom Metazoa; phylum Platyhelminthes; class Monogenea; order Gyrodactylidea; family Gyrodactylidae; genus Gyrodactylus; species Gyrodactylus bullatarudis. The sequence continues at coordinate 48,945 of SSNU01000138.1, forward strand.
ACCCCCTTTGGGTCCGGAGATTTACTATTTTAGTCAAAAAATTCTCAGAGTCTTATTCTCTCTCTAATAATAATTATTTTTTGAGAAATTCTAAATATAACCCTAACTACATACCATCTATTTATAACTTATTATAACGTTTTTTTCTTTTTTTTGTTAGACATGAATCTTATATTGAAAATAAATAAAAAATATAGATACGACTTATAAGGAGAATCTGAATGCATAATAGTACAAAATAATGTTTATCTGATTCAATAAAAATGTTAAATCAAAAACTCTGGATGTAGTAAAACATTGCAATATAGTAACATCAAGACTAGGGTATGCAAGAAATTCGAAATAATCTGGTTAATGAAGATAGGAATAAAGCAAAGACTTAGAGTAATCAATTTTTAGCTTGATGTGAGAAATGATCAATTTAATATTGGTCAAGTCATCACAATCAGATAATTCATATTTTGAAAAAATTAAATTATAAAAAGATAATAAGTAATTCGGGTCATATTTAGAATTTCTCAGATAATGATTATTATTAGAGAGAGAATAAGACTCCGAGAATTTTTTGACTAAAAAGGCATATCTCCGGACCCCAAGAGGATGTGCCTACCACAGAAACCCAGGATGTCTCGTCTTGCTTATGGATTTTATGATTTAAAAAAAACTATATTTTGAACATCTATGATTTCTCTGTACATATTTATATCAATTTACATAATATAATGTTGCAATTTCAAAAAATAGAAATATAAATCAAATGGTAGTCATGAACTCTCTGAGACTTGTATGGATTAATAAAACATTATGATGAGACTATCTGAATCTGAGAAAAGTAAACATTCCTTTTAGCAACAAGAAGTATCATTCATAATTCCCATTTCTCAAGTATCAATCTCCAGTAGTAGATGCACTGAGTATTTTTATATGGGCATAAATAAATGTCGTCAAGTATGCGAAGGTCACAATTATTATTATTCAGGCTACTCACTCATGAATTCTTCATCGGATGGAAAAATATCGGGTAGTGGGGTGAATCGATTTAGATACATGAGTAACATGTGAACAGATTGAGATAGGGAGGGAGGGTGTTGAGAAAGGATATGAGTACTACTCATTGAGTAGGGAATATTATCAATTAGAAATAAAGGAGATCATTCACTTGAAGCTGGTATCATGATGAACCTCAAAAACACTATGTGAGATTCATCTCAATAATAGCATCGTTACTAACGTTTTAAGGAAGAAACTACATTTTAGTTTAACGATACTCAAACAAGTGACAGGCCCGTATATATTTCCAAATCATCTTGAAGGTCTTGTTTTTTTTGAGGGATTGAAACTCAAATATGTCGAAAGGTTAAGCAAGTTATGAGATTTTTTTCTTAATGATCCATATAAACTTGGTTACTAAGAGAAGTAAAATGCAATTCCAACAAGATCAAAACGATCTACTTTTGAAAAAATCGTCTGAAAGAAGCTTAGAAAAAAATGAGCTATTAGGGATAGATTTTTGAATTCTAATATATTCCTTGGTTGAAAATGTGGTTTAATATTAAATTTTTGGTTCGAACTAACAAAAAAAATTATATATTAATTTTCCAAAATTATTTTGTATTAAAGTGGCAATGATAGTGTCCTAGATTCCTTTTTTGTAAATTTTTTTTGTTAGATATGTGTACAAAATAATATAAATTGAGTTTTCTTGGGAACAAATTAGAAATGTCATTGAATCTTGATGGATGGAGAATTTTGGTTTTTAATAAATAAACAAAAAAGCCTTTCAAGAGATTTCGTTAATATTCTGGGATTATTGAAGATTAGCATATAGAAGACTCTTTGAGTAGTCAAGTTTAGACCTTATATGAGACATTATGGTTTTAATGTTTGTAAGATCATTACATTCTGTAAGTTTGAATTTTTTATCGATCATGTTATAAGAGGATAGTAAATAATGATTAGAGAAAGAGGGGTTTCTAACGTTATATGTATTTTCAAGTAATTCGACTGATTTAACAAAGGTTTTTAAAATAATGGCATATCTTCTAACCTAAAGAGGGTTAAGCCCTGAGATTAAAATACGAGAATTGTAAGAGTCTAAGTCAGGAAATAAAAAATATAGAAATCTGGATTGAATATGCTCAATCTCTAGTGATTTTTCAAAGGTGAGTGTGGGAACGAGTGGAGAGATTTTTTTTGTTAGAATAAATCTATATTGAAAAATAGGAATTGCAACAAAATACTAATGGAGAATACAAATAAATAGTAGTCGAGATATAGTCGAGATTGTTTGAGACTAAAGCTTTGAAAGCCTTAGGTTAGTGGACTTAGAGAATTTTAAAATTTGATATTATAACTTCTGAGAAGTCATCGAAGATTTTTGACACGTAAGACATATTTTGCTTATACTATATTGAAAATGATCGGGAGAAAAATATTTCAGCTTCTATCATGGAAAATATGGCCAAAATTAAATTCAGCAAATTTTTCATCACGTTAATCTTAATACAAAATGATTGTTTCTATTGCAACCAGTTCAAAAAATAGATTGAACCATATATTTTATACATCATTCGAATTCTTTAGAAGAGTCCGGGCTAGAAATCGAAAATGTGCAAAATCGATAAGATCAAAATTAGACTATTCCATGTCTCTTCTTTATTCTCATCTTCAAAAGCCAGATGATTAACGAATTTCTTACAGATTTATTAGCATTTTATTTCTTATTAAAAAAAAAAAAAAACAATTTGCTTTGCCTACAAAAACAGATAGATTGTATTGACCATTATGAACACTTATGAACAGATTTACATTTTATTTTATATATTTATATTTTCTTTTCAAAAATAAACTTGTCTAACAAAAAAAAATAGAAAAAACTGAGAAAAAGAGTTCAAAACCAATTTTTCATCCCAAAAAATAGAGATAATCTGAAATTAATCGAGCAATCCGTTTGTATCAACTTGTATCAGTTCAAATACAGATCGTAGATTATCCAGGTTGAGATCAGACAAGAAAATTTAGAATTGAAATTTCAAAAAATTCTTGATTCTAATTGTTGTTTGTTAGTAGTTCCGAAGTGTCTATTGAATTCTTTGACCATAAAAGTTTTCAAAATGTTCACATGTTTATCTTTAGAAAAATATATATTCTGAATTTTATTTCTTTTCAAATATGTTATGCAATTATGACCGTTATGAATTGCTAATGCATATTTCTAATAGTTTACGAGGAAAACTATTATTTCCTTGGTATCATAAATTTCCCCATTCTTGCTTCAGTTGTCAAGGCATTAACATTATTAAAATTATGATAATCTTCGTTAATTTTTACTTCAATGAATGGGGATTTTTCCTTAACATAAAATACTTTTCATCTATAGGTATTCTATTCCCACACAATGAAGAAGATGGACACACGACCAAAGTCGTATAACTGACATGAGTTCATTTATAACTATTAATTGATTTATATTCACAAAATTTTCAAAAATTCAAACTTTTATTTAAACTCACGATTGAATTTTTTGTTTCTATGAGAATATTCTTTTATATGTTAACTCGTTATTGTTGATCACGAATCGAAATTTGGCTCATTAAGTGAACCAAGAACCCCAAACTTTGATGACCAAAGGTTTTTTTTGTTAGAAAGAAATTCTTATATTCTGAATTGATAGGTAGAAAAATATGAAAATAAAATAAAGTTTAGTTTTTTAAAAGAAATAATCATAAATATGGTTTTTAAATTAAAGAAAAAATCAATAACTTAAAGTGAATTTAAAAAGGAATTCGGCCAATTATTTGGTTAATCAAAGGAAGAATAAAGAAAAGATTTTGATTTGAAATTAGCTATTAATGATTTAAGATCAGAAAGATTCGAACAATCAGATATGTTATATTTTCTAAAGAGAATATTAAACCAAGATATTTTTTTTGTTAGAAAGTATGGTTTTATTGAGTTAGGAAAGTAAAAATAAATAAATATATATAAATACAATATAGTATCTCTTGATATAATATGGCGGTTCAAAAATAAAATAAAATAATTTGATTAATCTATGTTCGTGAAATATGTATAATGAGAATTGTAGAAATAAATAAGCCTTTCAAGAAATTTCATTAACATTCTGGGATTAATGAAGGTTAGCATAGAGAAGACTCTTAGAATAAACAAGTTTAGACCTTATGTGAGACATTATTATAGTTTTTAAGGACAGTCAGAGATTTCATACTTTTTATCAATCATATTATATGAAGATAGTAAATAGTGATTTGAAAAAGAGGGGTTTCTGACGTTATATTATATTATTTGATCATAATTATTCAAAATCACTTCTTTAAAACCACATTCATTAATCTTACCTTATTGATCGAATATTTGTTTGAAACTTCCAAGTTAAATAGAAAGTATCCAGTATAGATTCTTAAGCTCTCTTTATCCTCACTTAGACTCTTATAATGAACTTATCTCCATCTCAGGACTTCAAACGAGTGTGAGGAAAAATCTATTCCTGTAAGAAAATATTTTCTGTGAAAAAAGAAGATTCTATATTACAGGTAAATTTACAGATGTTTTTCAAGAAATTGATACACTATTAATTTGGCAACTAATTTAGTCAATAAAAATTAAACCTATTTGACATGAAGATGATAATTTAATTTTTTTACAAAAAACTCAATATTTTTCTTCATAAATCAGAAATTTTTTTTTCTAATTCCATGGTAAAATTAGCCTATTAGTTAAGAAAATTTTTTAAATTTCCAAAAGAATTCAATCTGACCAAAATTAGGCCGTTTTTCGAATTTCGAAAATGCACCGAATTTCCACTTTTTCAACTTTTGAAACCAATATTTGAAGCAATTGAATGCAAATATTCGAAATCAAAATCAGATAAAGAAAGTTTTATTGAAGAAATAATGATTCTTGCATATTTCGGAAATTGTAAATGAATTGTCTTGAACACTTCTAGAATATGATCTTCTTTTGTAATAAAAAACAATTTGATATTTATTCAGTTAGGAATGAATCTCTTTATGATGAAAAATATATTTCCATTCAGATAAATTCACCTGATCATCATGTACCTCTATTATAGAAGAAATTGAATGATTTTCGATAAGTGAAGCATAAGTTAATGCTCACGTGGAAGTTCAGATTACCCACATCTTAATTCAGTGTAAAGATCCCTATTTGTGAAAAAAAGATGAATATGATGGTATCAAGATGAGAAAACTGGGTATTTTATGTAGGTTTGTATGTTTTTTTTATTTAATAAAATTTATATCTATTTAACAGAGGAAATAAGAAGAAGTAACAAAGCTTGATGCACCAAGTAGAAGGTAAGAGGAGTGATAAAGATTAAGATGCTGGCAAAATGCTCGAGGAGCGTGTTAGTGTATTCAAAAAGGGGAAGATGTTGTAAAAGATAAAGATTAATACACATGAAAAGTCGATAGTGAGATAGAATACATATCTCCCTACCCTGCTCAAGCGGGATGAACAGTTCTGATTGGACGAAATAGGTAGAGACATCCGATTGGTCGATCACACTTTGAGGGGAGAGTATTTATATCCATCTTCCAACATTGATTAAATCATCATATTTAACTCATCATGTCTAATTCAGCTAACTGTAACAACTTTTCCATGGATTATCTTGTCAAGAGTGAGCCAGATGAAATTCTTGCCACGAGCGGTTCCCTAGATGAAGGTTACCAGAGCACATCCTCAACAAAATCAGCTGTCATGTCATCTTCAGAGAGCGGATTTAATGTCGACATGAATAACAACGTCAGCAATGAGTTGAACAGCACTTTTTCCCCAGCCCTGCTAGCCAAGGCAATGGACATTCTCAACAGACAGAAGAGCCAGTCATTCAGACCGTTTGGCGCCTTCTCCCCCGTCCAGCAGAGACAGCCAGACCAGGAAATCATCCTCCAGGGTCTCCTCACTCAGATTCGAAGCAACATGTTGAAAATGGTTGACAACTCATTGGCTCAGATCGAGTACTCCCTTAGACACCAACAGCTAGATCCATGCACACTGGCCGGCTACTTGGGAAATCAAGACTTTCTCCAGTCGAGGACGTTCTTTCCACCTGCTCCATTCCAAGAGTACCAAGTTAAACATGCCACATCCACTCCTCTCAGAAATAACGACAGGAAAAGACCAAACCCTGAACACTGCGAACAGTACGACATGCCCCAACAGAAGGAGCTACGCATTAACGACAGTTGCCTCACCACTGACTCTAGTGCCATCAACATGAGTCTCAATTCAGTCCTCAACACGGGACATTTGAAGAAGGCCAAGCAAATGTTCATGTTCACCAGATACCCAAACTCTTCCCTGCTAAAGAAGGTCTTCTCAGACATCAACTTCACAAGGTCCAATACCTCTCAGCTCATCAAGTGGTTCAGTAACTTTAGGTAAGGATTTATTCTAAATTTGAGAATGAATAATTCTAATTGACAGGTGTCAGACTTACGTGAGTCTCGTTGCATGACTGATCAGCATGATTCTTGAGTATTTGTTCAATGTGCGCTTCATGTTAATGTAATCAGGTTATTAATATCCTTTTTATCAGAGAATACCTCTTCATCAACATCGAGAAGTACGTACGGCAAATGATCAATGAAGGTGTCACATGTACCGAACAGCTCCCAGAGATGAACCTCGATAATGAGTTAATGCAGATGTTGGTCGCCCACTACAATCGGTCCAGTTGCATAGAGGTCCCACGAGAATTCGTAGACCTAGTTGACTTGACAGTGAACAAATTCCATGCAGCTATTGTCAATGAAGAGGACAGGAATAGTGCTTGGAAGAAGCCAATTTACAAGATTATCGTTCAGTTGGAGCAGCAGTTACCAGACCACTTTTTCAGATCCTAATTTAAGCTTGAAGGTTTTTTTACCTAAGATTTATTAATAAATTTATTAGAAAGTTTACTCATGAATTTTTTTCACTCCACAACATTTGTCAGAATTTATTGTTTTGGCTTAAACATTGTAGTTTTTACACTCGATGAGCGTCGTTCATAACCCTGGTTCGATTCTTGGAACTGTCTCAATAAAGACGGAAGGCATCTTTAAATATAAATTCATTTTACCACTTTCAGTCTAGTAAACATCCATTTTATCTCGGAAAATACGAGAGGACAAATAGTTATATTATAATGTTTCCATTTCTTCAATGTAATTGATTCCTATCTATGATTTATAATATTCATAAAATTAGAGATTTCATCTCCTCTATTTTCTTTATTTAAGACAAAACTAAGTTTTATTGAGATGAAAATAATAAAAATAAGCATAGTTTATAAGGTTTATGTCTTCTTCATTATTATCTGAAATCAGGTGTCAATGCCCCCTAAGATCTAGATCAATGACGTAATCGAATTTAACGTAAAGAATTGATTCAGCTTCAAAATGAGGTATTTTTTAAGATTTTATGTGCTTTAATAATAAAATTATGCTCGAAAATATGGTTAAAGTAGGTTTTCTTTTGCATTTTGGAAAATCTTAAAATTTGCTCTCATTTTTACTTATCATCATCAATTAATGAACTAAGACATAGAATGAGTAGAGAATTTTATATTAATGAATATCTCTGTTGAAAATTCGAATGAATTTGATTGGTTCTCTCAAAAAAGAGTTATTTTTTAAAAGTGGGTCACACGGAATGGATTTGGCGACTACTGTATTGAAATAACATATTCATTGAATTTTAATTCATTTATAATTTATCTTGAATTCCTATATTCTTGATTTTTACATCATAGTGTTCTAAGACTTTTATCCGAAATTTAACGATTCCATATGTTTTCTCTTACCAATATACCAATAATACATCAGGAATATACCGAAAATATTTACGAAATTTCTCGTGAAGGTTCACTCCACCAGCTTTGTCCACGACTGTATGCCCGCCATACATGTTTGGATTTTTAGTCATCAAAAAATCTTAATAAGGACAGTCGAGTTTAAGAAGGCTCTGCTATCGTTGTAATAGATTATTTGAATAAAATAACGTTCAGGATAACAAAAGAAAATCAATTGAATCTGTTTTCATGGTTCACTTCATCATCGTTTAAGAGTTGAATTTCGATATTCCTTCCCACCATCCCAGTTTCACTCAAATTTCAAAATTTTAACATCAATTTTTAGAAGTTTCACAACTATCGAAATTTACAGTTTTGGTCCAGACAAAGAGGTCTTGAATGAGAAATAATTACATTCTATCTGCTCTAGACTCATCTTACTTGAATCCCGATTTGACTTTGATGCATTTTAAAACCAGATACAGTGAACTTCCTAAAAAAGGTATATAAAGAATAGGAACTGACTAAAATATTAAGACCCCTCTACTATTGAGTAATGAGACGAATTCAAAATTTTTTCCTCCAAAGTCAACCCACTTTGAGTGATTCTATCTTTCTTATTTTTGGAATAGAAATTTTTGTTTATTAAACTGATAATAAAATATAGATAAGTATGTACAATTAAGAAAAATAGTTTCTGAAGAGGTCTTCGTCCTCTGGGATGAGTCTCTTGAGAAATGTAGAGGTGGATTTAACGGTTGTGGAAGGGATTGAATCCAATGAAAGTTTGAATCTGGCCTGGAGACAGAGGATGTTTTCGAGGAGAATCGAGTATTTTCTTTGGTTTCTGGTGTTATGACGAGAGATGTTATCGTCTTGTTCTCTGTATGAGTTATAGAGTATGAGAGAGCTGGAGATCCTTCTGAGCCAGATAGGGTACATTGAGGACAAATTAAGGCAATTTCTGTAGCTGATTGGACCATAGCATGAGGTGAGGAATCTATATTGTATTCTTTCGATCTTTCTTGTCGACTCAATGGTCAAACTAAGAATAAGGGCAGCTGCATAGTCAAATTTTGAGAGTATGAAAGTTTTGTAAACCTTAACTTTGAGTTCAGAACTAGTGATGAATCTTGTAATTAGATATGTTGAGTATCTTAAAGTTTTCAGGAGTTCGTTCACATGAGGCCTTATTGAGATTTTATGGTCATACATGAGTCCGAGGTCTTTAATTTTATTAACAATGAGGTGAGAGAAGTCAGGGTCTAGTTCCACTATGGGCTTTACAGTCCTCATGACCATAAATTTAGTTTTGGCGGAGTTGATTTTAAGGCCAATTCGTGTCAATGATATTTCAAGGTGAGTAAGTTCTTGGCGAATAATGTCGTTAGAGAAATTTGGAATAAGGATTTTAAGGTCATCTGCATACTTATAGTAGAAGATATTAGGTGAGGAAGGCTTGACGCTTGCGAAAACTAAATTAAATAGCAGGGGACCAATGACTGAAGCTCAAATATGTTGAAAATTTGAATGTCATCTATGTCACCAGAATGCATTTCTAAGTCATATCTCTTAAAAAACAGAGTAACAATTTAAATTAAAGAGTCTTGTTGCTAAAAATAGTTGATTTATATTTATAATTTTATGTCCATATTCAGGGGTTTTTCAATCTGAAAATCTTGTCTTTTTCATAAATGGTACAGGGTATTTCATGTTATTCGATATATATCAAATGTTTCTTTATTAGTGGAGGCAGTTTGTGAAAAATACGTATAAATGATAAATACTTTTTATATTTAATCGGCTTTTTTGGAAATTAAATAGAATTACAGGGTCTTTTTTACCAGTCTTTATACATAATGCGTACAATATATATATACGCATTTATAATAAAACTTTAATTATCTAATTCTTCAAAATACATTTTGTTCGTGTTTCATTGGTCATTTACATGTTAATTTAAAAATAGTAGTCTTGAAGGGGAATGTTTATTCATAATTAAGTGTTGTGTAATATAATAATATCAAAGAATATACAGTAGTATTTAATATACTCAAGGTAAGGAAATAGTTGTATATAATTATCGACGATGTATAATAATATAATGTTAAGATTCAATTGATAATTTCAAATTCCGGATTGGCTTCAAATAGAATTTATCAAAATTTAATAATTTTCATTTTAAAAAATATCCAAAAATATGTATTAGAGGGAGGTTGTGTTTAAAAGTGCTATTTTCAGGGAGGAGAGAGGTGATGTTCAAGTGAATTGAGTCATATCAGTTTCCAGGAAGGAGTAGACAGATTTGAGAAATTCTGGTGACTGCCAAACAGCTTCTAGACGCTGACATTCCATCTGAACGGCACATTCGAGATGTGGTCGATCACGAATTCTCAAAATGCATTTGATCATTTCTAAGGCCTTTAGAATGAAAAGACAAAAATAATAATAATCATGTTTAGGATCTTCTTTCTGGCTAAATAAAAATTAGTAAAGGTAGATTTTGAAGAAGGTACTATTGACTATCTCAGTACCGAAACATCTGGAAGAGGCATTGACAAAAGGTTGGTTTTATTCCGATTAAAACTACTTTTACTAAGTTTTATTTAAATGTTTTCATAAAATAAATAGACTTTCGAAATGCCGATATTTTAATTTTGTCAATCCAGGACTGTATCAATCACTTAGATTCATCACTGATATTGTAAAGAATCTTCTTAAACAATCCTTAGTTTCGAATCCATCCAATGAAAATTAAGAAACCAATTTTCTAGCATATTTTTTATCTACTGGCATAAATATTGTCTATTCTCAACTGATTGGTATGTCTTACTCAATGCTTAGGCATGTTCTAACAAAGAACAATAAATTCAAGGCAAATATAAATTTTTTTCCAAACAATTTTTCGGCTGCAATGCGAATCTGTTAGATCTAACGTAGAAAATGCAATTTATGAAATTTAAATTCGAAATTTATAATTCTCTAATATCCCAAAATCCCATTTTACCAAACATCTTCAACATATCCCAAATTAATCGGGATTTTTTACTAGAATATGCAGTGCTGATTAAAAATACTTTACGAGCCTATTTCTATTTAAAATTGCATTCAAACGGCTCAAAACTTAGATTTTAATCGATTGTAGTAGAAAAATTCATCGAAAATAGTTAGCTCTAATTCAAAATCAGCATTTTCAATTGCGATATGGGGTATCTAAGCAAAATTTAAAATACAAGGTTTAATGGGAACTTTTTTAAGTTGAAAAATTCTCTTCAAGATGTAAATTTTATGTAATTTACCTAGAAAAAATGTCGAAATTTAGGATAAGAATTCCAAAATATTTTACCGGCCTAGGGACAACCTTCATGAACTAAAATCAATAATTTCAGAACCAAACATGCTTATTCTAAACCTTATTAAAATGTAAAAGAGAATTCATTATTTTAAAAAAACTCAATATTTTTCTCCGGATGACTTTAAATTGATGTAAATCTTTGAAATTGATAAAAAATTTGAGCTCGTGGATTGAAAAAGTGATAAATCAATTACTTCTCAGTGTGTTTTTGAATTCTGGTGAAGGATCTAAAGCTGATGTGCCAACAACAGTTAACCAGGATGGTTCGCCTTACTTTCTGATTGTTTTTAAAATTTTAATTTTTTCGCATTTTTGTATTTATGCTTTCGATATCAATATGATTCAATTTCAAAAAACTGATGATTCTGAGTTTTAAAAAAAATATCATTTTTTTATTCATCATAAACCAAAGATTTCTAGTCAAATAGGCATAGAGAACAAATTGATGAAAAAGGGTGACTTACCATGGGTGAAGATTTGGCAAGATTACGGCACTTTGCTAATAAATCAACTCTAAAATTCTTTGGGAAAAAGACATCAGAAACTAGTAATTTGGCTTGTGCTTCTCGAGCACTGAGTTTTCGTCCGCCAAGTAAAAGATCATTGGCCAATGCCATACCAACAAGAGAGGCTAAACTGTAGGTTGTACCACCTTCGGGTATTTGACACAGTCGAGTATAAGGAAGATAAAAAGTGGCTTTATCACTGGCATAGACTAAATCACATAGGGGTAAAATGGCCACGCCAAGACCAATAGCTGGACCATTAACACCAGCTATAATTGGCTTTGGAAATGCAATGAGGGTTTCGAGGAACTCTTTCAAAACTTTGAGGATTTTTTTCACTTCTGATTCATTGTCAAAAATTTTAGACTTTTTCGTGTCCTCATTCGGCGTTGATATAGAAGATGAAGTTGTGGACGATTTATCTGAATTTATAAAAATTATTAATCAGTGGATTTTATCATGTTCGGAATTAATTTTTTAAATTCAAATATTCGAATTTGAGGTTCATATGGAATAAAAGTTTTTGATAGCTGAGCTAAAAAAATTGAAATTTCATTGACTAAAACGCTGTTTGCTTGCTACCTGACTATGTTTTTTATTCTAATTTTAATTTTCCTTCAAGTGATGGATTATATTATCAGAGTTATTTCTCTAATAATTCTGATTAGTGTAACAAAAAATTTTATATCCCTTATGTTTTAAAAAATACTACATCTTTCTCTCCTCTCCCTTTTTCTACAGATAGACCAATACATAGTCAGGTAGCAAGCGAACAACGTTATAGTCAATCTATGCCGAACAGCTCCCTGAAGAACTACTTGGTTCAAAATTATGAAATTTAATATACTAAAAATTACAAGAATTTTTCAAAAACGTCCGAAAATCCACTTGAATTCATAATATAGAATTATATAAGAAGATATATTTTAAAATCAAATGCAAATTTCTTAAAGGATCATCAGTGGTCTCTCTTTAAAATGATTAAAGTTAAAGAATATAATATGAGCTGAAAAAACACAAAAAATACTCTTCAATAAATAGTACCGATGACGTTTTTTTAGTTCGGACGTTTTTGAACATTTACGTGAATCACTCGAACGCAATAGATTTTTACCAATCAAGAAAGAAATTTTTAAAGATTAAAAATTACTTGAAGGCCGGTTTTTTAAGCTGGAATTTCTGAGTCGCTGTCCAAGGTTTGGTTCAGTTGGATTACCATTTTTACTGGTATCATTATTAATATTGTTGGTGCTGCTCGAAGTTGAGGAAATATTTGAAGAGCAATCTGTTTTATCTGAATTCGAAGAGGATGGAATTATACTAGGGGTCCATTTGGATATGAAAGCCAAATCTATCCCGCTGCTGAATATATCACCAATGCCTGATATGAGGACTAGCCTGGAATAGTCATTCATCGCTTCCTTTAAGGCTAAATTCATCTCTTGGAGAACCTAGAAAATTTAGAAATTAACTCTGTTTGAAAGATTGCAGATTGAGAATTTTCTGTTTTTTAGTATATGGAAAAATTACGTAAATTAATGAATAAAAAACTTACTTGAATTGTAAAAGAGTTCTTAATTCTTGAACCTGGCGATTGAAGCCAGAGTTCTGTGAAGCCATCTGGATTCTTTCGAACAACTATAGATTTGTAATTAGGGCTTGTAGTAACTTGATTGGTGCGAACTCTTCGCCGAGAGATCCCATCACCTTTTATGAGACTATCAGTATCACAGGGAGAAATTTCATCATTGCGCGGCTGTAAAAGGGACCCAGAACGTGAATTAGATATTTGCTTATTCTTCTGAGATAAATGGGGGAGCCTGTCAAGGGAGCCTTGGATATCTGATTCTGTAATAACGGATTGAGAAAGAAAGAAAATATTCTGATTAATATTATTTCTGTTTATATTGTCAGATGGGATAATTTCAGGGACATCTATTTTGATAGATTCTTCACAGGCTGGTTTAATATCATGTTCATCATCCTGATTAGAAGTATTTTTAATTTTACACTTTATATTATCCTTCGAATTGGATGAGATTTTTGCTATTGGAACTTTTTTAAGAGCCAAGTTACTCAAGCCATACCTGACACCTCGAGTGGTGACAGCAAAATTTTGGTCTTTAAGATATTTATACACAGAGGCCTTATTAATGTTCATATTTAATTTGCGCATTTGTGGAACAATTTTGGCAACAAGATCATTAATTTCATTTTTTGATAAATATTTTTTAATCTTATCCTTATTTTGTTCTGGTTCTAATACTTTTGAGGATGAGGGAAGCGATTTTTCTGAGTTCTGCAGGCGTTCAGGAGTTATTTTGGAAATCTTGGACGGTCTCTGGGGAATTCTTAAACTAGATGAATCCCGTTTAAGTTTAATAATCTTTTTATCATCCTTATTTATTCTGTCATATTCCTGAATTAATAAGCTGCATGATTGATATATATTCTCGACTGGCTCCCAGGTATCATCTTTTGCACTAAAACCCTTCCATCTGACAAGATATTCTGATGAATCATTTTTAGTTCGACGACCAACAATTTTATCCACCTTAATTAATATGCTAATCAGAAATTAAATGACTCACCACATAGAGCTTATCTAGGCTGTTAGAATGTTTCATAATTTGAAATATTGTCGCAATTAAAAATAAGTTTCAAATACGTCTAAAGTTGAATTTATAAAAATGGCAAAATTTTCTCATGAATAATCTTCACTTTTCCTAATGTTAATAATTATCAAAAATATAAAAAACGTTCTCAAAAATCATTGCTGTATCTCCAAATTATGTGCGGCTCATCACTCCGTGTATGTTTCACAATTTGGATAAGACATGATATTTAAAACTGAAATAGTATTATGCATTGTTCTTCATATCACATAATTAATGTCAATCAAAAGCGATTTTTGTCCGAGAAACACAGAGATACAATCACACATGCTTAATTATTGAGTGCGTGAGATTATCTCTATTCATCGAAAGAATTATTTATCTTGATTCATTCAAAAAATTGAGTATTTCTTTTAGATTATTATTACTTTAAGTACTTGATCTCTTATCTTTTACTTTGATTCTTGGAATATCGGAAAGAAGTTTTGATCGGAAATGGTTAGTTATTCTAATGCCTAATATTTTAAAATTTTCTAGTCAACTGGAGTAAAATGTGATGATGAATGTCTAACAGCATTCAACAAACTAAAACTAGAGAAAAGAATGCGTTATGTTCTCTTCGCATTGAATGATACCAATGAAATAATCAAGGTAGCAAAATGTGCCAGACGTGATGCAACCTATAATGAATTTCTTAATGATCTACAATCTTTCTCTCAGCGTGGAAAAGGCGTATACGCTGTTTATGATTATGAGTGGGGTAATAAGATGGAATTGGTCTTTGTTGTATGGTGTCCTGATTCAATTCCCATCAGATCGAAGATGATTCTTGCTGGATCAAAAGAGGCTCTTAAAAGAAAATTGGTTGGAGTCAAGCGACAAATTGAAGCTAACGAAATCGACGAAATATCTGAAATTGAAATGCAAGAAAGAATTAGATAAAGTATTTCTGATGAAAATGAAAGCCATGGTTGAGATTACTTATCGTTCCTGAATATTGCTTTTCCTTGAAATATAATGAATTTTCAGGTTAAAATCACCTATATCCCTTTAATCTACGATTGCATTAATAATAAATATCTATTTAATAATAGTTTTTTTCTTGTCTATTAAAAATAATTTAACTATGGAACTGAAATTCAGTTTTTATTGTGCAATTCATCAGCCAACTCAAGTAATTTATTCAACTGCTGCTCCGAGAAATTGTCAAGCTGCTCGTCATTCATAGCTACTCCGAAATTCTCAACTTTATTCTTATTATGCATATTCTCCTTAATTTGAACTGCTAAATTAAAGGCGTATTTCTAATGATTAATACAGTAAAAATAATTCAAATACCTTCCATTCATCTAAAAATACTTGAGCTTGTTGCGGATTTGCCTTGGCATTTTTTCTGAACTCTTCTCTCACATATGCATTGCCTATTTCTTTTAGTTGTGGAGGTAAAGCTCTATGAAGCTGTAAAATTGATTTGTACAAGGATAAAATTTTCAATTTGTTCATTCAGTAAAATAATTAGCTCAATGGAAGAATTTGTTTTATTGATTCTACATATACCAGCGCACAGTGTAAATTTCTACACTTTAGTGATGCATCCAAATCTATCCTTGGTGTTTTTGGCATCTATTTTTATCCTTTCACCTGTATTCGGATTACAGCTAATTGGTTCCTTCACACAGTCTGATCTCTCATCTATAATCAATAAGCTTTATCCATATGTTACCTCCAATAAGATTGATAAGCAGTACCATTCTGTGCTCGGAATTTCATCTCAAAGGAAACTCGAGAAAATAGAATGTGATAAAGTTTCAAAGCCATCTTCTATAGAAGAAACTTTTTATCACATGTCATTACTTAAGCTCGTTGAATGTCCTCTTCCATCTTTTGAATACACTTTGGAATCTGTTACAACCCCCAAGGATCTTTTCTTTTACATGATAGTTTCAAAGAAGTTTGGAAAAAAATTTGATGAAAAACAAGCAAGCCAACTCATAAAAGCATATTCTGAGGGTAGTAATAATGGATCCTGGCTAACGTACGTATTTGCCTGCATTAATGAATTATTCAAAACGAAAAACGAATTAACCGCTCACAAAACAATTTTTGATCAGTTAAAATCAAAATTAGTCAGTTATGACCAATTTGCGTTTCTCGAAAGTGGCACTTACAACACAGCTCTAGCCTTTGAGTACTTAGAATCATTTTGCACTTCTACGTCTGTTTGCATCGATGAAGACTTGAAAGTAAAAATTATCAATCAATTGTACAAACAGAGGAATTCATTGGAAGATGTCAAAAGTGTCATCAAATCTATCCAAATCTTGAAGAAATTTGCTAACGCTAATCCTAAATATCTCACAGCTCATTCTCAGATTAGCATCGGTGATACTTTCAGCAAGCCTATTCTAATAAACAAGAATGAAAAAAGTTTCAAGATCTACATCTCTCCCCTCTGGATGGGAAATAATGTTCCCAAATCTTTAAACTTTAAAAATTTTGTCTTGAGAAAGCGATTCTCTAAGGATGAAACAGCAATGACTGTAAAATCAGTTGATTGTAAACCAGAAGATGGAAAGTTAGCTTGTGTGGTTCATTTGAATTCTGAATTACCACAACCTGGGTCATACATGGCAATTTTACCTACTGATTTACAGATTGAAAAATTCTATCTTTATTCCAAAGGAAGCAATCTACATATTCCATTTGTTATAAATGGTGAATTGTCATTTTCTACAGCAATCATTAGAGAATTTGAACATTCCAACATGATAAATGAAATGAACGTTGTTTTTCCCACTGAAAACATGATGCCTGTCACCCTGAAGGAAACTTCAAAAATCACCATCACTCTTACAATGAAAGAAAATTCTCTTAAACCCACACAAGTTTTTGCTTTATTGACAGCAATTGATAGTGATATCGAAATTATAACCACAATTATTACTTCTCACATGGATAAGAATGAATTCATGTGCACTATCGTAAGTTTACCGATTTAAAATATTCAATAAAAACGTTAATTCAATTCTTATCTCAGTCACGGAATATCATCAACCAAGAACTCGGAGATTATGAAGGTAAAATTGATTTGAAATTCATCGCTGGTGGACCTGGAATCGCTAAAGGAATGAAATGGAATTTTGTAATTTATTTATTTAATTATCTCTTAATATTATAATTTGTTTTTATAAATCGTAAGTATAAGTACTATTGCCCACGTATCAAATTAAATTAATTTATTAAAGTTATGAATAATTTTTCTTTTATGCCAAGTTGGCATTGCCAACCCATTATTTATTTATCAAATGGGATCTTTAGAATTTACACAAAATTCAATGAAAAAGAGTAGTTTACTATAAAATTTTACTTCGAATTAGAGAATATGTTAAAGCAATCAAGATAATCTTGAAACATATATAAAATGTTCTTGACTGTCATCTTTTATTTCCAGGGCAGTATTAAAGTTCAGAGAGCGTACAATGTTGGTAAACCTTATTGGAATGAGACCTGGGAAGATGTTTCCAAGACAATGACAAAATCCAGTGCCGGATCAAAGACATCTATCATCAATCTTAAAAAGAAAGATTTCACTAAACCAGAATTATTCCATACCTTTAGGAAACCAGAGAAACGTGCTCATTCATTTATTTCTAATGTATTCTCCTGCATTTGTGCTGGCACCATTGTGATTCTATTGCTAGGATGGAAATCTATCGGCTTTAACTTTTCTAATTTTCCCTGTTCAATATTTACTTTGACATTCCATGGTGGAATGCTTGGCATATTCTATTTGTACTATCAATATTGGATATCATTCACTATTTTTACTACTATGAAGTATTTTGCAGTTCTCTCAATAATCACTTATTACTCTGGATTCAAGACTTTACGAATGTTAGCCGATAAGAGATCTGGTTAATTTTGTATCTATTAATACATTTGTTATTCATTAAAAGTACAATATTATTTATTTGCGAAAATTCTTTTAAATCTAAATCCGTAATATTGAGGTCAGTGAAAAGATTTATCGCTTTGTCGCCGAAATTTATTCTCATGAAAAAAAACTGTGCAATTGGAAAATTATCAATGGATAATATCCATATATTCTCTATCCACAATTCTACATACTTCATTTGTGAGCTTTAAACATTTTTTTCAATTTTGAAATTGCTCCAAATAGACACATTATTATTCGATAAGTGGACAATAGCCAGGCTTGGTTGACCAACGGTATTCTGAAGAAAATTGGAATTCCAATAATGATGTTTCATCAGCTAAAAAAGTAAGAAATTAGTTTCAAGAGTGAATACAACAAAGCCGTTATTGACCCAGAGGGATATCCAACTCCAATAAATAAAAGACCTGTTGGCTAAAGTGAATCAATACAGGTTTGAAATATCAATGGTCCTGTGCATTATTCAAGATCAACAGCCGGATTCTAGCCAAATCAAAAAATTTTCAGAGCGTAGCTGAACCCAAAAGCAAGGCAGAACTTCATAGTCTTCTTGAAGCGATTATGCATATTTTGTGAAAACTAATTTAAGGAAGAAGGGGATACATTTTTCGTGGTATATGACACTTTATTTTTGTCGGAATGGTTCACTCCACCAGTTCTGTCCACGACTGTATCTTCAGCTTGCTAAAAAAAGATTCGAAATGGGAATAAGACACAGGTAAGAGATACGGCTCACGGCACAAAAGAGGCCCACGAATACATCTAGAAGTAACGCTGTCACTGTACTATCGTATGAAAAAGAAAGCAAGGGGTTGAATTTGGCAGTCGGCTTCTAAAGGAGGCTAAGAAGAAGTACTCTAAAATTGAAGGTTAGGTACTTGCTGTGGTGTTTGTAAGATCTACAGATTTCTCATTGGAAAAAGATCACTCTACAAGCAGACAATGGAAGGTTCAAAAATTCAGTGAACATAGGAAAAGATATAGCAGAGGTTTCTGGC
This sequence comes from Gyrodactylus bullatarudis, assembly GCA_012064415.1. Taxonomy (NCBI): domain Eukaryota; kingdom Metazoa; phylum Platyhelminthes; class Monogenea; order Gyrodactylidea; family Gyrodactylidae; genus Gyrodactylus; species Gyrodactylus bullatarudis. The sequence continues at coordinate 68,193 of SSNU01000138.1, forward strand.
ATATATGAACCCATTGGGTAACATTTCATCGATGTTAAGAAGCCATGAGTCTCTTTGTCATTCAGAAAAATTACTGCAAAACAAGAGAGAGCAAATGTCTAATCTAAGATTAGCTAAGATCTAGATTAGCTAAAAAAATCTAAGAAATTAAGTCTTGGCGATCCTGCATGAGGGACATCCATTTATATGAACTCCAACCTCAGTACCTCAGCCGATAAAAGGTGCACCCTAATGCCGGAGGCAAACATTAGCTGATTTAGATTGACGTATTTATAAAATTTCTGTTCAGTAGCTACTGAAAATGCCAGTAGAAGGCTTCTTAGAAGGATATTCAATGAACGTTTTTCATGCACACTGATGAATCTCGACTGATGAATTACTAGGGATGAAAGAGAGAAGAATTTTAAATTAAAAATAGACGAGGAATTTAAGAGGTTTGGCTGAACAAAAAGTAATTTTATTCAAAAAATAATAATTTCTCGACATGGTGACTAGTATCGGCCGATAATTTATAATAATCTTATAAAGTTGATTTACCAGCCCATGAAGCGGCCATAACCGCATCCACAACCGCAACCCATTCCGCATCCATAGCCACAGCCCATGCCGCATCCATAACCGCAGCCCATGCCATAACCACAGCCCATGCCACAGCCGCATCCATAACCCATGCCACATCCATAACCGCAGCCCATGCCATAGCCCATTCCGCAACCACAGCCACATCCCCATGGACTGAAGTAAGATCTAAAAAAGGTTTTTAATTCTTATTAATACCAAATTTCATGTCTGTTAAACTTACCCGCAACCGCCGCACATATTTTTTTTCCAAATGAGGTCCTTTTGTTAACTGACGATGGAGTGTATCAGGACCTTTTTATACAAAATACATTTTCGTCGCTATTTACATATGAAATGATTGACACGAATTTATTGCACTCAAACGTTTAGCATTTTTCGAATAATTTTTATCAAAGTGCAAATAATTGTAATAATTACCTTTTACATATTGCGCTTCAATGTTGGTCGAGATCTTGAATGGTCTGAGATCCTCGTTTCTGCGATGAAGTTCTTCTAAATCTAATCAATATGATGTTAGGAGTTTATGAGTTTTCCACTACAGTGGGTGAAACTACCACTAGAATGATATTCATTTTTGCGATCTTTTTAATTAAGCGTTAACCAATAAGATTTTACTATGATTCTATATTATTTCTCAATAAAAATGAATAATTTTTGGCTCTGTTCATTCATTGAATTCTCATCAAATTTAGCTCATTTTTTTATACATTTTTTGAGATTTCTCCACAACTATTCATCCTGTGAAGATGCAAAATGTCTCAATAGAAAGAGGATTAAAAACTATACAATAAATCAAATAACCTTTTGGACAAGTCTTATGTATATAAAGATCATTTAGCCTACTTTTATCATATGGGAAATAATTTTTGTATACAGTAATACAATTTTAACTCTTAAAGTCCCACAGTGATAGTTCTATCACATGTCATTTTAGCAACTGATTATTATTCATTTAAGCCTCAGAAAATACTTCGTTTACTACACAATGTGTAGTACACATTCGATAGGAAATTTATTAATCTCCTGGAATACGCAAAGATCTTAGCTCTATCATTTGTCAAGCTCGCGCTATCTTAATTTAAAGAGAGTTGATTTTTTTCAAAAAATTAATTTTTGTTTAAAACTTTTTTTTGTTAACCTACTTCCCAGGGTCAAAGATAAAATTTAATATAACTTTTATCGAGGAATCATACCTCTAGAATTCAAATATGCAATTGCCTGAACTCTATCTACTAAAGCTACAAAGATAACCTGTTTTTGGATCAAATGACTGTAGATCGTAATCAACGTATTCCCAAACCATAGGATAGACAGAAGATTGAATGCGAGTCATGAAAAAAAATTTAAGGGTTAGGGTAGTTAAGAGTTGGCGTTAAATTCCCAATTTTTCAAACTTTGAGCTGGAAATGTTAATCGATTCAAAATCCCTCAAAAATGGGAGATCAGTCAAATTTTAATTTATTTTTTTTAGGTTCCACTTTATAAGAAAAACCATAAAAGTTCTAAAAGACAATTCCTAAAAGATCTATGTGGAAGTATTATAACCTCAATCCCTGGAAAAAAGAGAAATTTGAGCGATACAAATGAGAGGCCAAAGAAAATTAGAACGTCCAAATAAAGTCAACGATGCACTTTATGTCAATGGAAATTAGATCGTAAAGGCTACAGAGAATACTCAAAATGTCCGATATTTCCCTGTAAAGAAAATTATTCTATTATTTGTAACAAATGCTTGGAATCCCTCGAAAAAATTATGTTCAGATCAATTTTTTAGTTCTTTATTTTTTATGGGTTAAAAATAACCCATGTTACCATATTTGCGAGTTTTTCGATTTCCGGTGTTTGGGGGTCTTTACACCCCCATTTGTATTAAAACTCCCATAAGCAAAAATGAAATTTTCATTCGAGGGTTAAAATACCATTTTCACTTAGTAGTCAGACGTGTTTTACAAATTTTTGAAGAAAAAATATCACTCGGAGTTATGGTTTTGCCCCTTTTTCATCACATCACTCACGAGTAGTTCCAATCCCCCTAAGGTGTGGTAGTGAGGTCACGAGTTATAAGAAATTGTTCGTATGTATAATGTTCGATCTTCTTATGCAAAAAATCAAAAAAAACATTTCATAATCCATATGGCTACATTGGTACTGTAGGGTGGTAAATTTTGACTTTGCAAAAAATTAAGTAAGAAGAATGATTCTTTTTTCTTCCATAATTATTTTTATACATTGGTATTCAAATATTCTATCAATTAAAATTTTCGAATTTAATTAATATACATTATATGAGTATTTATTTTATATCACTGTGGCATGATTTGAGAAGCAATTTCGATTCTCCAAAAAAAAAACATTGCAGGCATATTAGAGAGTAGATTTTTACCAACGGTCAATGAAAGATGCCTTAAATTTAGCTTTTTATTTTTACAAATTTTTCTACTGAGTTGAAAACAGTATCAAGGAACGATAGATTAATTTGGTATCCTCCATGGCTTCAGATAAATTTTAAACAAAAAAATCATGCATCATTCCGTCAGAACTGTGATAAATATTATTTTTATTCCCCATTTCATAAGCTTATTTGGTGAGTACTGTTTAAACCCTATCTTGCCTTCAAAGGGTGTTATTTTTTCATCTATTGCTTGATCAGATTTAGCGAAAGTTGCAAGATCAAGGAACGGTCGGATTTTGATCAGGCAATCATCGTTGGGGTCAGTCTATTTTTAATAAGCTCTTTATTATCATTGAAATGCAGGATGATGCAGGAATTTTTTTGTTGAATTCAAAATTTTCCGTTATAATCTAAATTAAATGATATTTTTCAAAATTTTGTTGAGATAAATACAGTTGTACCTCTATAAAAAATGTAACAAACCTATCCCTCTCCTCTCTGCCCCTTTTAAGTTGAGTAAAATTATGTATAGCTACTATAGAGTAGGTTTATGAGTGTCAAATTTTCCAAAAAAATAAAATTCGGTCAAGTTTGATTCATTCAATAGAGAATTTTCTGCTGATTCTTTCTATCTAATAAAAATACCAGATTCGTTCATTTCTTGTCTCATAAAACACTCTCAAACATTGGAGCAGTTTTGATTTTGGATTAAAAAATGATTTTTCTCTTTTTCGTCTTTTCCCACTTTTGACCTATACCCCTCCCCTTATTAACACTCACAATTGGGGAACAACTGTAATTATAGCTTACATCACTCTTTTCCCTATAATCACACTGAGATATTCAACGATTAACTGGAAATATTAATGAGTAATCAATCCTTCTTATACAACTACACAGTCTTTTTTTCACCTCCAAAACAAACAAATAACAAGCCTGGTTAAACTACTCTTTTAAACATTCAACTTTTCCCCACCCTTTCAGAAATCTTATTCTAAAAACCTTTACACTTTGTCCATATACACCATTATTGTAAAATTAGTAAAAGAATTTAAAAATTGGTGTTGCTCTAAATGTGAATAACGAGCATTGAGTAAGTATGATGATGATTTCGAAAACTAAATTAAAAAGGGCAGAGGGAAGAGGGTAATTTTTGGTTCATAAGTCACAGGTCTAACTGTACTGAAACTGTATTTCACCCAAAGAATTTATTTTAATCTCGAATAGTTACTAATAAGTAGAATTTTTTTTTAATTTTTAAGTATTTTAGATGCTTATTTTATTTGTTATAGGTTTTTTTGGTGAAGAGGGATAAATTAGATACACGCTGAGTCTTATTTCTAAGGGAAGATGTGTGACTTCTCCGCATCCAATTAGAGATACTAAAAGACTTAAGCACTCAACCATCGTCACCAAAAAAAACTATAATAGATGGGAAAATATTTACATTCTTTTAAATTTGACGACTTCTTGTGAACGGGTTTTTCCATGATGATTCCAAATATTTACTAGTAGTATTGATTCTAATGTAGTCTCATGATAAAATGGGTTATAAAGGGTTTTATTTCAAAAGCTAACAATATGTAGTGAATTATCATTAAATTCCCACAAAAAGCGTACTAAAGATCTAGTACAAATATCAGATTGAAATTTATATATGAAGTGAATAATTTCAAGTGATAACTCTGATTTATTAAATTAATTGAAATATTTATACAAATTATTCTTGAATATTATCATTAGAAATGATTTTTTCGAATTCCTCACAGGCTCTCTCCAATTCCTCATTGCCGGATATAGTTTTAAGGAATTTCTGTTTCAGATAATTCCAGAACAACTCAGTCTTTCGTTTTCTAGGACCACCATTCATACTGACTGTATCAAATACAAATGAAGTATCCTCAAGAGTTCTCTTTTTCTGGGTTCTTTCCTTAGTTTCTTTGATGTATTCCATAATGGAAGTTTGCATTTCGTTTCTAACATCATTCGAGTTAACTTCGTCCTTTTGAGATTCATTTTCAATTCTTGCCAAGTATTCAAGACAATTTTCATTAGGATTTTCACAAGTTTCCATTAAATGATTGAGGTATAAGTTTAAATATTCTTTCGCTATCTTGTAATAATGCATTTCCTTGTCAAAAGAATCATGAATAGCTTTGCTGGTAGCTTCAAACGCACTTTCAAAAGTATCTTCTGTGAGAAATTTACTGAATTTAATTTTTTTGGGGTTTTCAATTAGCTCTTTGACTCTGTTCATTTTTAATTATAAGATTTGAGATATACTAAAATATATTGAAACCTTAAAATCCTAATATTGGAAAGAAGAAAAACAAAAACTTATTTAACTTTAACTTTTCGTTTGAAATTAGTCATTTTTCAAGATTTTTATTGAAATATTAATTTTCTCGGATAATCCAGGTTGAATTCATGTCAAATATCAATGGAAATACTCGCAAAAGAGAAACGTACATTCAGACTTTGAAAACAAAACTAAAGACCAATTTGAAAACTATTACAGAGAATTATGAGCTAATACTTTTAAGATCAAAGGTAATTTAATTAATTCATACATTTAGATTGACACATCTGAAAATGCGCTCAGAAATAATCCTTATAATCAAACCGAACAAGATACATTTGAAATTTCCATAAGAGCAGCGAATATCGTTTCAGCTTGTGAAAACCTTTCCAGATTAGTATCAGAATTGAAACAAGTTCTTATTTTAGCTGACTTTTGTTGGCTCGAAGAAATCAAAAGCGAAGCAATCCTGACTCAAAAAGAGAAATGCCGAAACATCCAGAATTTCACCTCAAAATTAAAAGCTCAGCTCTTAAGCGATATTAATCTGATTGAGGATGAACTTTCATCAAGCATCCTTGTCAATAAACGATCCATCGAATGAATATATTACTCCTGCTATTATTTTTATATTATCAATAAAATATATTTCAATTATAAGTTTTGTCGAAGTTTCTTATGATTAAGACTCAATTTGAGTCATTGACTAATATTGTAAGATATATAACTTTTATAAATTACAGTTGTCCCCCAGGTTTGGCATATGGGAAAGGGCACACCTCACTTTTCCAAGAAAAAAATGTTTTTTTCTTTTGTCCATATACTTTTTAGTAGGTCTATTAGTTGGTTAGAAATTTTTTTTCCGAAAGTCAAGACCTACGTCAAAAAAGGATGGCCGAGAAGGGTACCTACCGAAATCACCAGGTACAAATCAGTGGCCAATGAGTTAAAAGTTACAGACAATGATCTTATGAGAGGTATGCGTTTTGTTCCCCCTCACAAGGAGAGACAGTCTTTTCTTGATAAAGCCCACCTCGGACATCCAGGTATGGTATTGATGAAGCAACGCATGAAAGGGAGACTGTGGTGGCCAGGCATGGACAAAGATATAGACAAGTTCGTGGCAAGCTGCTCGGTGTGCTGCACCACGGCAAAGAAACAGCACTCTAAGGATCTGCTAGCTTGGCCTGAATGCGAGGAGCCATTGGAAAGAGTTCACGTGGACATTGCCACCTGGAGCTCGAGGAGAATATTAGTAGCCGTGGATGCTTACTCAGGATATGTTTACGCGAAAGAAGTGCCCAAACTTTCGGCGAGTTGCTACGATAACGCTTTATCAGAATTTGTCTCCTATTTCGGTCCTCCGAAGAGTGTGGTGGCCGACAACGGCACCAATTTTAAATCAGCAGAAACACTGAAACTTTACAAGTCTCTGGGAATCCAGCCCATCTTCACTCCTCCTGGACATCACCAGTCAAATGGCCGGGTAGAGAGAGCCAACCAGGACTTAAAAAGGTATCTAGAGAAAATGTGGATAGCGGAGTCTCGTGATCTGAAAAGCAATCTCTAAGTTTCATGAGACATAAGAATTTCAATGAGACAGCCAAAGGTCATGTTGTTCCTGTCCCGGAACGTTCCGAATGTGGTAGAGATGGCCGTTCAAGAGCGAAAGTGGGAGCCAGTGTATATTCAACCGGAAAAAGGCCCAGCGGTCGAGGCTACCGCTTACCAAAGTTCAAGCAACATCTGGACAGACCAATGTGGACGAACAGCCCACTCTAGCGATGTGCAACTACGATGCCCAATGCCCAGCGATCCGGTAAACGTAAGCGACCGGGGGGAGGACACCACGTCCAGCAACGAGGCCATTCAGATTCCAACGGAAACTCGGAGCGCCTCTACCCCTCAAGAGGTCAGAAGGTCAGAAAGAATTAAATACGAGCCGGCCTACCTAGGAGACTACGTAAGACGTCTCAAGAAGCCCTGAGGGGGAAGTGTTATATCGGTGCCTAAAACCGATATTAAAACAAATCGTAGAAGATGTTTTAGAGCATAGAGATTAAAACCTTTTGTTTAAAATATATTATTATTATTGTTCCCTTCTGAATATCACGTGTGTTTTCATCATGGACCTTTTCAAAGATAATACTAGTTCGGACATCCGACATAACAATTCTGATCAGAATTCAATTTCCCACAAAATGATATGAAAATCTCAAATTCTTGATATTTTTCGGAAAAAAAATTTCTAACCAACTAATAGACCTACTAAAAAGTATATGGACAAAAGAAAAAAACATTTTTTTCTTGGAAAAGTGAGGTGTGCCCTTTCCCATATGCCAAACCTGGGGGACAACTGTACATAAATCCCTAATACCCATGGCTACATTACTTGAAATAATATTAACAAGATATGGATTCCATATTATGAAATAACTCTGATTTTGAAATGTAAATAAAACTTTTTTCAACTAAATAAATTTCAAAAAAAAATTCCCGAATCTACCTGTTAGTAGTAACATTTTAAATATTTATAAATAATGTATGATTATAATTAATCATTGATTATTCTTTAAAATTAATAGGCACAATTTAGAAAGAAAGAAGAAATTTTGATCAGATTAATAATAATATCTTGAAATGAAAAAAGAATCTTGAAATATCAATTAAACAAAAGAATAAAACTTTTTTCGGTTTTGTCAACGAGTCAAAATTATTCGTGGTTTTTTTCCGAAATAGATTGCATTTACTTAAATCCATTTCTTATGCTAGGGTGGTGTTCGTCAAATTCCTTTTCAACATCCTTTGCCCGGGGATTTTTGAGTAAAAGTTTTCATAAAAATTCGAATCTGTTGTAGCCAAGGGTGAGGCCGAAGCAAGCTCTTCTCGTCCAGCTTGATTCATGGCGTATAAATGAATACTGGTGATGGAGTTTTCTGTGGACTTACCCTGCTCTAAATAAGACATCATTGAACCATGTGGAGGAGCTTGATGAAATACCTGAGAATCATAAAGGCTCTCAAAGTCTTGAGAATCTTCATCTGTACTTTCATCATTCGAGCCATATTTTTGGGGTGGTGGATTTTTAGAGAAACGACTCTTTTCCATAAATGTAGAAGTCTGATTCAAACTTGCAAGATTATCCTCATCGTCAAATTCCAGGTCGGAGACATCAAAGTCCTGACTAAAATTATCCATCATACTTCCGAGGCGTGTGAATTTGCTAAGGTCAGCAAGATTTTGATCCAAGTTACCACTGCTTGTGTTACTCATGTGATCTTCACTAAGGGAAGAGGAGCCCTTGTTAACATTTTGAATAGTACTTCCATTCTGACCGTTCATTTCACTTCGCATTAAACTCCGTCGATACTTGGCCCGAGCATTCTGGAACCAAACCTGCAGCACACGCTTGGAAAGGCCTGTCTTTTCCGACAATGACTTGAGATCCTTTGCATCTGGATTATGATTAATTGCAAAGTAAGCCTTCATTGTTCGCAGTTGATGATGCTTGAATGATGTTCGCATGCGTTTTTGCCGTGAGGAGCCCTGGAAATAGTAAAGGTCTCCATTGTCATATGAGTCTGAAAATGAGAAAAAAACCCATTGAAATATTGATATAAATTTCAAACGAAAAATATCTCAAGAGGATTCTAATTTGATTTGTAAAGTCTTACAGGCTACTAAAAGCTAAGCATCTTTCAAATATTAATTTTTACAGCTCTGCAAGGGAACCAATAAAAACTAGAATAGACCAATGAGTCTATCAAAATAGACGAATTAAATCAACTTACTTTCATCATCATTGAGTAAAGGTTCATCCTTATTCGTAGACAAAGACTGCTTTCTTCGTTGGATTATTTCCTCCATATCGTTCATAGTAGATGAATTAACATGATGAAAGCAAAAAGGACCTGTTTTACTTAGACAATAGGCATCGCCGGGCTTCAATTTCTTATCACAAATGACACATTTGAAGCAGTTTACATGAAAAATTCGAAAACGATTTCTATAGTCAATGAGAACACGACCATTCTCATTTGTTTCGACCACTGAGGGGCATTGTATTATAAGATCATTACGTTTCACTTCTAGTCCACAAGAATCACATTCTATTATCTTCTTTTTACTTGAAATACTATTATTATTCTGAGCATTTGAATTTGCTGGGTCAGCTGGCAAGTTTATAATGATTGAAGGATCTGGATTTTTTTGCTGTTGAATTCTGAAATTTTATAAAACTCATTAGTAATGAGTCAGTACATACTCTAAAGAGGACTTAAAAAAAGTATTGCATGGAAAAATTATTGTAATATTATATTTTTTCTAGTTATAACTGTAGACTAATTAAAGCTAGTTAGATGGGAATTTATGAAATTTAAAAAACTCGCATTTTTTGAGTCTAGATCATGAGACCACTTTTCATGATTTAAAGAAAATAAAATTATGGGATATATTCAAATCTTGAGCTAACGCCAAACTTTCGTTTTTTTTAAATTGGATTGAAAAACTTAGCAGGTAACAAAGCAGGTATGTGTTTTCATAAATGGATTTAAGGATTATAATAAGACAAGAAATCCGATTATCATCATAAGACTTTAGATAAATTTGTAAAACTTTTCTAGGATCATCAAAATTTCCTCGATTTTCATGTAGGAAAAATGATAAAAAATCAAAATTCAATTTTCCCTCAAAGGTGGGGAGATCCTCAAAATCTGATTCAGCATACTTAGTTTCCCTATAAATCAACTTTTGATTCCTCTCACACTTTGAAATCAACAAGAATTTTCAACTCAAAGTTCAAAAAATGGAGGTTTGGCGTTAACTCGAGATTTGATAATTTTACTTTCTTTAAATCATGAAAATTTTTCTCATGAACTAGATTCCAAAAAATCTTGATCAAATTAAAGCTAATTGATATGAAGTTGGGAATCTATGATTTTTACAGAAACCTCGATTTTTCCATCAAGAATTCGTATTTGTTTAAGTTTTTTCTGCAATTATACTCATTTTGCCCACTTTCACAATTTGAAGAAAAAATTCTGAAAAAATATTATTATGAAAAATATGGTCATTTTTCAAATTTCGATTGGGCGCCAAAATTACATTTTTTCGAACTTTGAGCTGAAATTTTATATTGATTTGAAAGTGGAAGGCTGATCGAAAGAGTTTTTTCAGAATAAAGATTAGACTAGAAAATCAATTCAATTGAATTTGATCTTATGCATAATCACATTATCGTTTAAGAGCGGAATTTCGATATTTTGATCATTTTCACTACTTGAAAAACAATGAAATTTCGATAATTCGAGATCTCTCGAAAATGGGGAAACTGTTGATAATTTGACGGTGCTTTACAGCTTTATTATCTAATCTTTATTATGAAAAAACTCTTTCGATCAGCTTCCCACTTTTAAATCATAAAAAATTTCAGCTCAAAGTTCGAAAGAATGTAATTTTGGCGCCCAATCGAAATATAAAAATGACCGCATTTTTCATTAGAATGATTTTTTTAGAATTTTTTTCTTCAAATCGTTAAAGTGGGCAACATGAGTAGGATTGCAGAAAAAAATTTAACAAATACGAATTCTTGATAGAAAAATCAAGATTTCTGTAAAAATCCTAGATTCCTCAACTTCATATCAACCAACTTTAGATTTTTTGAAGATAAATTGACTGTTTTTTTAAATGTTATACGTTTCAAATTTTTTCATATGAACTAGATTTAGATTGAATGAATTACTAGGTGTTAAAAAATGAAAATATTTTACAGGTGTATAATTTCTGAAATTTTCAACTTTGACTTCAAACAGCTCAAAAAAAATTTTTTTTTCGAATATTTTATTAGGGTTAACCCTAGAATGAAATTTGGGGGTCTATAACGCCCCCCATAAGGAAAATTTTGTTAAATAGGGTTAAGAATTTAATCCTGAGCAAGATGATGCCTTTGTAAGTGTTTCTAAATAAAAAGACAAAACCTTGTAAGTCGAATTTTCAGTTTTACCGAATAACTCGAAAATTCTATTGCAGAATATTTTAATTACATATCTAGAATCAGCATAAAAATTTCTACAAAACCCGGAAATATTATAATTATTATTGACTAAGAAAATTTCTGCATTTTTAGGACAAGGTGTCATAAGTTATGACTCATGAAAATTGAGCTATCTAAATATTTATTATATATTTAATAAAATGAAAAGTGAAATTCAACAAATTCAATCTAAAAAATTTAGAATTTGATGTAAAATACACCTAATTAATATGAAGATGGGAATTTATGCTTTTTACAAAATTATGAATTTTTTTATCAAGAAATCGAATTTGATCAGGTTTTTTTTGAATCTAGATCGTAGGCTCCACTTTCAGGATCTGAAGAAAAAAATTTTTAAAAAAATCAAATTTTAGGGATGTTATGGCATATTTCAAATCTAACGATGGTGCCGAATTCCCATCTTTTGAACTTTGATTTGATTGATATTTTTTGATTTCAATGTGAGAGAGTGATCAAATGTTGATTTTTTTGAAAACCTACTCCCAGGGTTATAGATGAAAAGAATTCAAATATGACCTATTTTTTTATCGATAACTTCTGAACCAAAAATAATTTCATTGAAACAACTATAGATTCGTAATCAGCGTATTCACAAACCATAGGATAGACAAAAGATTGAATGCGAGTCATGAAAAAATATTCTCTAAGACCTTAAGGGTTAAATACATATTTTGAGAAGTTTTTGTGGCCCTAGTTTTTTTTGTTAGAAAATACGTTTATTACAAATTTGATGCATATGTGTACAAAATAATAAAAAATATTAATTGAGTTTTCTTGGGTAAAAATTAGAAATTTCATTGAATCTTGATGGATACACAAAAAAGCCTTTCAAGAGATTTCGTTAATATTCTGGGATTATTGAAGATTAGCATATAGAAGAATCTTTGAGTAGTCAAGGTTAGACCTTATATGAGACATTATGGTTTTAATGTTTGTAAGATCATTACATTCTGTAAGTTTGAAATTTTTATCGATCATGTTATAAGAGGATAGTAAATAATGATTAGAGAAAGAGGGGTTTCTAAGGTATGTATTTTCAAGTAATTCGGCTGATTTAACAAAGGTTTTTAAAATAATGGCATATCTTCTAACCCAAAGAGGGTTAAGCCCTGAGATTAAAATACGAGAATTGTAAGAGTCTAAGTCAGGAAATAAAAAATATAGAAATCTGGATTGAATATGCTCAATCTCTAATGATTTTTCAAGGGTGAGTGTGGGAGCGAGTGGAGAGATATAGTCGAGATTATTTAAGACTAAAGCTTTGAAAGCCTTAAGCCTTAGGTTAGTGGACTTGAAGAATTTTAAAATTGAGAATATTATGGTTTTTATTTTGGGGAGATTAGAGAGAGGGTCAACTTTAAGTTCATCCGAGATACTGAAACCTAGGTCAAAATTCATTACCCTCAAAATTTGATCTGAAAACTTTTAGTACAATCAACCCTTATCTATGTCCAAGAAAACGAAAATTGATTTCAACTCAATATTCGCTTCAAGCAGAGATTAGGGATTTATTAAAGCTCAGTTTTATATATTTCAAGTGAATTTGTTTTGAAAATAATCAAATAAATCAGTCAATAATTTGAAGGGATTGCTGCTCAAAGGACAAATGATTTGATGTATTTATTTTTAATAAGAAACATACTCTTAAAATATTGGATTAATCACGTTTCTTTCAAGTTCAAAGAAATATCTTTATTATTTATCCAGTTTCCATGGCTCTTGGGATATCGAGAGAGATGAAATGAGTAAGTGGTTCTTGTTTCTTCAAAAGAGACTCTCCTAAATCTTATTGTAGATTTAGGATGTAATTATCGTTTATAAAAAGAAAAAAAAAACAAGAAAGCAGAAAAACTCCAGGTGTTTGGATATGTGTTCATTAAAAAATGGTAATCTATTACCAGTGATTGCTGGAAAGATTATCTCAAGCATGACGAGTATAGAGACGGTACTCTTGAGCATGAGACGAGAATTCAAAAAGTGACTTTCTCTCAAGCAAGAAGGAAATTATCCTTGCGAGCTCTTGAAAGGGATTAGAGGCGCGGTGTGAATGAAATACATTGTAATTGAAAATTTCACACCTATTCAACTTTTATCCTACTTACTTAAATATAAAGGATGCAATGAAAATATCTATTCGACTCAAAATGTTTTCAAATAAAAATCCCCTGGGGGGTTGAGTAGAGGAAACATTTGCTCATGTAATCAGAAACTCTGATCCACCCCATCTTAATTATCTATTTTGAAAAATACACATATTGCTATGTATTTTGTGTATTGTATAGTAAATTTAATTCTTTTGTCAAATTTAAAAACACTTTCGTTACATTGTTAAAGGCCAAGTCTCTTTAGATAATTGAGGATTGAAGAAATTTTGGATACATTTTTATTTTTTTAATTTGACGAAAATAAACTTTGATTAAAGCACATTCTTAAACGGACTTTTTAACCTGAAAAGTAGATAAATTCTGTACTGTTATTCAGAAGTAAAAATTTTATAATCTTTCAATTAGTTCTATTTTTAATTTATCTTTTTTACAACAAAAAAGGTTTAAATATTTTAAAACGAGCACTACTTCGAAGCTGAAAGCATGGCTTGATTTTCACAGAGCTATTTATAACTGAATCTCAACATTATAATTTTTGTGTTTTTGAAAATGAATGAAAACGAAAGATAAATTTTGAGTTATTGGACACCCCTTGAACCTTTTATTTCACTTCAAATAAACAGAATTAAACAGAAATGGGATTTATACATATCATAAAGTCAATATTTTCAAATCTAGTTTTATAGAATTATGTTTACAAAGCATAAAGATTCTACACTTACTTTAAATAATCTTGATGACAGAAAATCTCACCGTCTTTGGCAAAGCAGCTCTTTTGAGATTCCAGGTTCTTCTGGCAAACAGCACATTTGAGACAAGTCATATGCCATAGACGACCGTCTCCGAGGCTGAAGCAGTACTGTTCACCAATTACTTTGCGACATTTATAACACCAAGGGAACAAAGGTTTTGAGTCTGTTTTCAATGAATCATTTTGTATTGTCTCAATTATATTTCTAAGAAAAAAGTTTATCTTATTTTCAAGTCAAAATATCGAAAAACATGTGATACATTTTTCTTAGTTTTTTTCCCTATTAAAAGACACGCCTAATCCTTAACAACAGCAAAACAATTATGAATAGGAAGAAAGGCAAAATGAAGAAGGAATCAACAAGACGATGCGTATAACCTTGGTTTAATGAAGAAAACATGAATGTAACAGAATTTCTGCATGCTTTATTAACCCATGTTTGTTCATTAATGTTTTTATAAAAGAAATATAAGCTACACCACTACTTAAATATATTATCGAGTCATGAGTTGATTCCGTGATCAAATTGTTATTACTAAATATTACAAATGTTACATATACTAAGCATAGTTACATTCACTAATTTAATTTTTCTCATTTTAAATGACACGTGGATCAAAAAAAATAAAGAACCCAAGCTTTTCGTAGTTCTTCTCTTTTCATCCTATTGGTTTCCATCTCGATTATCGAACCTTCTTAAAACTTCAAAGATCTATTTCTCAGTGTCATAGTTGAAAAATGTTCTAAGAATTTAATTTGTAGATCTATATTTGCTCAAAATGACCTAACTGGAAAAAATATTCAGTATGACTTTAGAAATTTGTCTCTATATTGAAATCGGTGTGTGAAAGATGAATATTATTGCCGGTTTGACAGAAACTAATATTATCCATCTTCCATAATTATGAACTAAACCACTTTTTCTGGAATATTTCTGATGTTTTGGATCAAAATAGACAAAAAATAATGACGAATTTTTCTAAATTAGGCTAAATTAGAGAATTTCATCTGCAAGTTGTTCTTTTAATCATCAATGCTAAAAAGTCACTAGTATCTTTGTCATTCAGTTAAATGACCGCAAAACAAGTAGACCCAAATGTTCTATTGGTTAACTAGTATTGTAAGGAATGATAAAAAATACAGATCTTTTCACACGCTAGCAGAAATAAAAAAAGAGAATGAATTGATTTCAGGTATTGATTACATCGTCGTTGTGCGCAGTTATAGCCAACTATTATTATCACACTAGTTAAAAAGGATTCATAATTCAATAACTGAAAAGAAAACTTTTAAGGAATATCAAGTCAAGAGAACAGACAAAATGAGATTTTTATCAAAACTCCTCAGTGAAGTCTTCCCAACAGGCGAGCAGGGGAAAGTAAAGTTGAACTCCGTCAACAGTAAAGGAATTTCATAGATTTCAATAAATTCTACTTACATGGTTTCACTTTGGTTCATGTTCTCAGAAGTAGTAGTTCCAGCTTTCAATTTGACTTCCATGCTCTGTTCTGTTCTCTTTAGTCACCAAATCAATGTAAGATGCAGTTCATTTATTTATTTTGTCAGGCTCTACTTTTTAAAAATCCTTCAAAAGGGTGGAATTGTGAAAATGAAAGAAAAAACAGCCTCTCTTTCTTAAATGCCGTTTTTTTACTTTTTCTCTATTTAGGGGAAAATTATTTCTTTTCCATCATACATCCAAGCATAGTCCGTGCATAGATGGGAATTGTTTATTGGCCAATCATAATTCATCCTGCTTTTCACCCTTCATCATTATTGTCGAAATTTTGTTTTACATATAAATGTTACAAATGGGGATACACTAAAGAATAGGGGCGGGGGGGAAAGAATGTTTATGTGAAAAAAAATACATATGAATACACAAACACTATTTTTTTCTGTACGTGTGAATAAATGGTCTCATATGGGGAGAACAAGCCCTTCTCTAAAGTTTTCCAAAAGTCTTTAAGGCATTGAACAGCTTGAATTGTTTTTCTTCACCACATGTGGTGTAGGAAATATCAGGGAATCCCCTCCTCCTGAGAACGAGGGAAATATCCACTAATTAAATGTCTATTATCTCTCCCCTGCGCAATTATTATTCTCTTGGCAAAATCAAAATATCCAAATGTATTTGATCAGGGGGTTCTACGTCCATCATCAGAACAAAAGTCAATGAATGAAAACAGCTTTGTTTTATCAATGAAACTATAGTGTTGTAGGAATTTTCGAGATAACCATTGTCGAAATTTTGCCAAATTACTTAAATCACCCCTCGATATGAAAAAAACTAATCTTCAAGTATTTAAATATAATCCCAACAAATTTCGCTTTAAAATACCATGCTTCTGGAATAAGATAAACAAAATTGTGAAAATTTTTGAATTTAGAACGTTTTCTATTGTTTAATATTTAGTATTTTAACTTGAATTCACATTATTTCTTAACATGAAGTTGTAAAAATGACTTAAATCCTTTTAAAATTATTTTTTCAATAGCTCAAAACGAAATTTCTTTTATTTTTTTCTCTTATTTTTCATGAATATTACAATTTTGATAGGTCAAAAAACATTTTAAATTTAAAAATTTTCACAATTTTGTTTATCTTATTCCAGAATCGAAATTTGGTGGGATTATATTCAAATACTTGAAGATTGGTTTTTTTCATATCGATGGGTGATTTAAGTGATTTTGCAAAATTTATAAGTCTATATTTAGTTGACTTTGATGAAATTTCATAAAACTTATGATGAACCGCCTGTAATTTTGTTTAATAAATAATCCTTGAGTCATTTCGACATCTTTCTGGCCAAGTCAACTAAATAGATCTTCTTAAGATGGGGGTAGTGAAAATTTGTAAGAACCTAGATTCGCGTAAGTTTTTTTCCATCTAAGGTTCTATATAAGGAGAAAGTTCACCTTTAATCTTTGAATAGAAGTTTAACCGTTTAAAAAATTTATCTGACAATAAATCTGGTAGAGAGGGGAATTTTGAAATAAGAATTCTAATTCGAATAAGTTTAAAAGCGTTAATCCTTAGTTTAATGAAATTTCATCAAAGTCAACAATGGCTAACTCGAAAATTCCTACACTAGTTTTATTGATAAAACCGAGCTGTATTCATTCATTGACTTTTTTTCCAAGTCTCATATTTAGGATGTCAACACAAGTTTACTAAGTGTAATTTCACAAGACGCATGAGAAAAATTGTCATGACTCGGACCTAGAATAGGATATTTAAGCTATAAAAAACCCTGATCTAAGACTCATTTCATTAGCCTAATTTGAAAACAAATTCAAAGAAGAATGAATCAAACAGCCTTCTGATCTACTTTGTATTCAAAATAAAAATCCAACTAAAATAATATTGGTCAGTCTGAAAATTTGCTCAAAAAATTAATGAGAAAATTTACACAACTTCTCATGGTCTTTTGATTTCTCTCAACAGAACCTTGTCCCCAGATCGATTTTTCTTACAATTCTTAAGGTGTTTTAAAATTTTTAATAGTGGATCATTCGATCTCAAAATTTTTGTATCTTAAACTTGATTCCTTATTTTTTTTCTTTAATTCTGCTGAAAAATGAATAGTTTCTTGGTTTCGGCATATGCGAAGACTATTTCCAGAATAGCTTTATATAAAAAGGTTATTTTTTAAACAGATATCAATAAGCCAATATTCAATACAGTAAAAAATTTTTGAATTTGTGTTTTTAACGTTGTATAACAAGTTGTACAACTTGTGATTAGAGGTTTTATTTTAAACTTTGTTGATATTAGATTGAAATCTATGATTTTTACAATTTTATTTTAAATAAACGAGGATCTACCATTGATAACCAAAATTTCACAAATTGAGCGCCGTTGCTCAAAAATCCTAATTTATTTTTAAATCCTCGCTCAATTTTCAACGAATTCTTATTATGTAATCTCTAAAATCCTGAATATTTCGATCATTCAAAAGCTTTCAACATAAAATTACTAATCTCATCTTAAAGGCCATCATAGTAAAATTTGGTGTCTGTTTGGAGAAATAATGTTTCACCATACCCGGCATCACCTATTTGTTTCTTGACTAGCTTATAAATCAGATGCCTCGCTGAAACTTATCTCTAAAGTAAGCTGTGCGACTTCTTCAAATCAGATTAGAGATAAAATATTAAAGCACTTATCCCTAGTCGACAAAACCAAAATTAAACCGATTGCCGGATCAATACTAGACGAAGAATTCGAATTATTTGTCAAATGTTGATAAATATCGGGTTTTAATTGTATCAAATTTTCGAAACCGATGAATATTTTGAGCTCAAAGGTTGAAAACGGAAGAAATTGGGGCATAAATTTGTTTCAGAGTTTTTTGTAAAAATAGTAAATTCTCATTTTCAGAAAAGAAATGGGCTTCTTCCTATTTCAGCTTCATGAATTTAGACCATAATCCCAACGAATTTGACTTTTGATAGTATTTGAATATTGTATTTTGTTTTTATATTAGAACTATTTGGTTCAATAACCCATGGAAAGAATCATTTTTTACATTGATTCATGAGAGAATCCCTGCATTAAAGGACTAGAGCTAAGAGAGCACTTGAGAATCAAGTAAATCAAAATTGTACCTGAATTACAAATTTGTTATTTTTATCCTACAACGTTTGATGCACTTGGTAAATGAAATATCAACACAATTTCAGGTTTATTTCCATTCCAGTCTACGAATGAAGAATTGAATTTGAAAAAAAACGTTACATTTATGAAAACGGGATCAAACTCTTTTTTTTTCATTTGTTACAATGGCAAGGCAGAATTTTCATAGAGACATCACACTGAATAAGGAAATGTCAGCTTTTTGTAAAAATAGTAAGCAATTCCATATAAAAAGTCGGCAAGATTAATTTCAATTTCAGTTATACTTGAGATGATTGTGTCAATTACTGTTTTGCCTTCAAATACGTAATGTAACTGGTTTTATGATTCTTTTAAACACGCTATAACTTTTTAGCGTAATAAATTTTTGTAAAGAAGCAATGGATATGAAATTTGGTCATTTTCCCGCCAATTTTTTCAATTCACGGAACAAATTAAAATACTCTGAAGAAATCTAATTTAACGACCCAATTTTTTCAAACGAAATTTCTCTTATTTTTCATGAATATTACAATTCTCAAAAAACATTTTAAATTTAAAAATTTTCACAATTTTGTTTATCTTATTCCAGAAGCGAAATTTGGTGGGATTATATTCAAATACTTGAAGATTGGTTTTTTTCATATCGATGGGCGATTCAAGTAATTTGGCAAAATTTCGTCCAAGTCTACTGAGTACTAAATTTTATCAGAAAAGTACTCTCGGGAGTTGTTTGGAGAAAAAAATTTAATCCTCGTGTTGACTCTTGATGATAAATTTAAACTAAACTACTACCTAGTCGTTTTCAGGATTTATTCTTAAACTTTTATTATAAAATACATAAAATATGGGATAAAGTCATTCATCAGACACCTGTAGAGTACAAGAATAGTTGAATTTTATATTATTTCATTCACGTTCATTCGATTTTATCATAAAATATTTGAATTTATTGCTGTTATTATAATTATTTGGGAAGACATTTCTCATACAAAATATGAGTGTTGGTAATTGTTGTGGTGTTGTAAAAGAACACTATGATTTGTAATGTTAATATGTTGATTATACCCGTGAGCCAGATATTATTCTCAGTTATTAGTAGGCAGCATATTGAGAGAAAGACCCTTCGAACTCATTTTTAATATCAATCATTGTGTAATATGGGATTATGCAAATTGCTTCTATTACTTTATCAATAATAAATTTAAAAGTGATGAATTTATTAGAATGATTTAAAACAAAAAATATCAATTTAATCAAGACGGATAGAATTATTCTGAATCAGAATTTCTCAAGTTCTGATACTCTTGGTAATTTTGATTTAGATTTTGATGAAAAATACTTTGATCGGATTAAGTCCGCGAAAATCATTGGTGGGAATTTGAATCACCAAAATCTTTTTATGAACAACCATGATCCGAATGAAATTTTTATGGCTTGATAAATTTGCATTTCGTATTCAAATTGAATTTGCTATCAGCTTATGTTTCAGACAAGCGATATTAAAATTTCATCTATTTTATAATTCACGCTGAAAAAATATCAAAAATACTAAAGAGCCTTGGATAAAATAACCAATATAAATAAATTTTTTCTTGACTTTTCTCATTTTCATATCGACTAGCTTTAGATAAGGGAGTTTATAAAACCTATTCTAGAATTCATCTAACATTCTCTAGCCTGTCAATAAAGTCAAATCTCAAACGACCAAACGTGATAGATGAAAATTATAACATCTTATGATAAAGCCCACTCATGCACCCTCGTCTCTGGCCATAAAATGTTTTCGAATCAACAATTCAATGTAATTCAGAATAATCTTTTGGTCTTGTAATTGCCTCTTGAATCGTTATTATTGCATTTGTAATCTCCAAGACTATTATTTTATTTCCTTCAAGTGTTTTTGTATGCATCTACACACGTGTTTTTACACTTTAGAATACTTTTCGTGTGTTATACATGCATCATTTTCAATAGGGATCATTAAAATGATAACAATTGTATAAATCTCTAGGAACAAACAGGGGTTTGGAATCAAAACAAAATCTAATTATTTTAATAGGTCTAGAAATAAAATATTCAAACAATCACCTTCTAATAAGAAATAGTGTACTTCTATTATCATAAAACTATCTCGGCCTAACTCTTTTGATATCATGGCTAAATGGTCACTTAAAATGCCAATTAAATTCTTACTGAATGAAGAAAAGGATTACGAAATCAAAATTCAATTTTCACAAGATGATGGGGAAATTCTCAAAATATGTTTCAGTATATTTGATTTCTTTGACTGATCGTGATACCAAAATTCACATTTTGATCATTCTCTCCCTTTGGAATCAAAAAAAATTCTCAACACACAAAAAATTTGGCGCGAATTCGAGGTTTGAATAAGGCATCATTTTCACAGAAATTAATTTTTTTCTTAGCAGGGATTCCAAAAAATCCTGATTAAATTCGATTTCTTGATGAAAAAAATTGTGAATTCTGTAAAATCATAAGTTCCCATCTTAATAAAATTCACTGGATTTTCCAAAGTGTGAAAATTGGTTTATTAGATTCAAAGATCGCTTAGTGGATGAAAAAAATGTAACTAGGAAGACATATCTAAAACCAGATTTTATTTATTTTTCTCAAAGAACACGTTGTCACATATTTTTCTCTTGTATAAGAAAGACCAGAATAAAAGTAACATGTGCCTTAACTTGGTTGTATACAAAGAGTAAAAAAGTGGGAAACACTTAAAAACATGTTGATTTATAGAGAAAAATTATAATAAAAACAACACAAAAAAAGGAATTTCAACCTTCCCCTGTAAGACATTTCTTATAGAAATGAAAAAAACGGCTCCGCTAAGATTATCACGATTCATATTAGGAGAATAGAAATGGTATTTGACTGGAAATGCATTTAAGTTTTTATTCCAACTGAAAACACAACCTCCAAAATGGGTAATGTAGAAGTAAGAACATGGTAAATCCATCAACTTACATAAGATGGAAACAAAGAACCTAGATGATCCTTATGACAGGCAAAGAATTCAAGATTATTTTCCAACAGGTTGTACATTGTAAAAGTCAAACATAATAAAAACATAAAAACTTGATAAAAATTGTAAAGAAAAGTGTTTTTTACTTGGTCATATTATCTGGAATGGATTTTTTCTGCGAAATAACTATGATAAAATTTACTTACTACTGAAACCTCAACCATGAATTAGTTAGTTTTAACTAGAGCTGCTAAAATCGAGAAAACATTTTACTTGAAAATGGCATATTTTAAAAGGGTTAATTCCAAAAATTACCCCAATGAAAATTTCAACTCTTTACTTCGAATCAATTATTCTCATTTCAAAATTCCCCTCTTATTGAATGGTGTGAGTTGAATGATTCAAATTCTTTATGCAACCTAAATAAGTTTCCGAAAGATTCAAAGTGAACTTTCTCCTTATGTAGAACCTTTGATGGAAAAAACCTTACGCGAATCTAGGTTCTTACAAGTTTTTTCTATCCTTAAAAAAGATTTATTTCTTGTTAACTTCACCAAACTCCAATTTCCTTGTAGTTTGCAAAGAATAATTAATATCCCTATTAACATCTGTATGTCGTGGCTAAAAAGTTAAAAGTTGTTTTAAAAAACATTAAACACTCTTTCTCTGTTCTCTTATTTGTACAATCTTTAATCTTTATAATTCTGTATATAAATAAAAATGTTCGATTTCAAAAAAAAGTATGCCCCATATGAATACAAAATAATCTCCTTGAAAGCAGCTTACTCGGAGATTATCATGCTCCGTGAGGTCGAAAATCTGATGGAGTAGGAACTTGGAGGTTACAGATTTTTGGGGTGAATTTTGGAATTAACCCATTTTAAAATTAAGTTCAAATTTATTTAAAAAGGGATTCGTTTTCATTTCATCGATGTTAAGAAGCCCTTATTCTCTTTGTCATTCAGAAAAATTACTGCAAAACAAGAGGGAGCAAATGTTCCATAGATGAGCCTAGCATTTTAACAAAAAAATGGTTAGGCTCTAAATCTTTTTTGATCAGGTGTTTGAAAATGTCCTAAAACTTGAGGCCCTTTCAATTGAAGATCCTTCAAGAAATGTACATTGTACATTCTAATATTGAATAATAAAGTATATTAAATCAGGATGATTACAGTGAATTCATTTTGATTTAAAGGAAACATTTCCCTATAAAAATGCCAATCTTGAAATATCAATAAAATGAGATTTTTATTGGATAAATGAAACAAATAGTGAAAGTGTTATGGACACACAGGGTTTTTACCCTCTTCAATCATCTCTATCCCTCTCTGTAGTTGGAAAACTAAAGGATAAATAACACGTCAAGTATATGAAAAGATGTTGTTGATACAGATGGGTTATGTATAACATTATGTATTGTATTTTTTCGAATAAGATGGGTGAAACGCTTAGAATCGAATATTCTTCCAGTTTAGATATGTGAAAATTGGGAAAGAGAAACCGGCAGGTGGTTTGTTTCCAGGGCATCATTAAAAAATCAAAATAATACATACAAGAAAATTTAGTTTGCGTAATTTCTTACACTTTCTTCATGATACAATACCTATGCATTGGTTCTATCCTAATCTATTCTAGGGTGGGGAAATGAATTTTTTTCAAGTATGTATTTCATTTGTATTTGATTGTATTTTTGTGCCAAAAGTAATTTGGATCCAGAAAATTTATTACCTATTAGCTATTGAACTGTTCAAGACTTTTTTCTTAACCCTTCAAGTTACAGCGGTTATATGTGGGACAGCTAACTTGTTCAAGGCTTAATTCTATTTTAAAGAAACTGAATTTAGTTTAATTTTCTGAAAAGAAAAACTAATATTCTTTCGTTTTGTATTTTATTAATTCAGCTACAATAATTTTTTGACAAGTTATGATAATTTAATCCAAATTATTTTTTTCCATCACGCCGATTCCAAATCTGAATTGACATTTTTGGCTCTAAAATATGAGGCGATTGCATATATTAAGTCTACAGCTATTGTTTTACGTTAGAAAAATACTTCAGCAAATAGGTTTTCAAAAAAACGTACTAAAAATTTTCAAAAAATCCCCCTTCTTTAAGTAAGCTTTCTTTATGAATTGTGTGGCTTAATAAATTTCCTTTCTAATGAAAGCGGAAAACGATATTTCGAGTACCTTTCAGTTCAAATTATCGCTCGAGAAAGTGTCGTTTTCCACTGGTGGAAAAATGGGTTAAACAGGACTCTTTTTCGGAACATAATCTCCTAAACTAAGAATTGATTCTTGAATATTCTGAACATTTTCATTGAATTTTCAAAATCAAGAAAATTTTTGTTATTTGAAACAATGAAGTTTATGCAAATTCTACCGATTGTGAAAGAAAAAATAATCTATCAAAGTTCTGAAGCTGTGAAAAGATACTTTTCTCCGTATTCTGTGAAAAGAAAACAATTCAACGTGACAAAAACGGTGGAGAGAAAACATTTCATTTAGTGCTGCTGTAAATTTTTGAGAATGCTGAGGTAATATCAATCATATTCTTCTTTCTGTACAATGTAATTATGAAGAAGAAAATGAATAGTCATTTAAGTAGGAAACCTTTTCCCACGTCATTAATGACACGTTATGGTAAAAGGAAGACACTTGAAGAAATCTTTATCCAACTGTGATTGTGAAAATAAACAGGAAATTGTCGCAAAAGTTTAAATTGATGTTCTACGGAATTTTTACATCGGGTGGATGACAGTCTTTGGTGTGCTTCATATAACAGAAATATAACAACTGTTCTGCGATTTGAACATTTGTTTCAAGAAAATCTCAACTTGTTAAGAAAATTTGAAATCA
Source organism: Gyrodactylus bullatarudis (assembly GCA_012064415.1). Taxonomy (NCBI): domain Eukaryota; kingdom Metazoa; phylum Platyhelminthes; class Monogenea; order Gyrodactylidea; family Gyrodactylidae; genus Gyrodactylus; species Gyrodactylus bullatarudis. The sequence goes on from SSNU01000138.1 coordinate 92,840, forward strand.
ACAGTGAGATTTGATAAGAACATTATTGTTTTTAATAAATAATGTAATTTTTCGAAAAACAATTGAAAAGTAAGTACTTTATAAGTATTTTATATCTCAAGATCTACTTACAAGTAGACACTAGGTATTAAAATAAATTGGTTCAAATAAAACTCGGTCAGTTATAAGTTTAATTTACTTTCGGTTATTCATATATACGACTGCTCAAGATAGAGTATGGCATTAATGAGACCTTTAAAGCAGGAAAAACATGCAGCTTTAACTTCAAATTTTTCAGTAAAAGTTCAAAATTTCGGTTAATCGTTAATAACCAATACGAAATTACTATGCAATAGTAGGGAAAAATTAAAAAATTCTTGATGAAAAGTATTTTTTATTGCAAACAAAAATAAATAGAATGAATTTGTTCTTTTGTTCATACTGTCTATTCATCGTCAATGTGAACATTTTTCATGGCTTCTGATAAATTTACCAATTCTAAAAGAAAAAAATAAAGGGGTAAGATTTAATTGAGAAAATCTATTTTTGCAAAAGATACATTAATCCTTATAAAAGAATATGGTACACGAGTCGTACAACATAATTTTTTTATTTTCAAGTTTATGTTTTCATTTTATAAAAAAGAAGAGAACCAGAATATTTTAAATTTTATTCAGATATGCATGATTCCAAATAGAGGTGTCAAATATTAAAATTTGCGCCATTATTTTTCAATGAATTTCACTATGAGAAATGATAATTTTCAACACACCCTGAAAAAATCCGGTCAATTTAGGAAAAAATTTTGAAAACTGCGATAACGGAGCATAAAGAATTTACAGCGTTAGATAGAAAAGTGTTCGGACAAAAAATTTGTTTTTCGCTAGTGCTTATTTTAGGGAGAAATTTAGATTCATCGAATTTTTCTGATTGGGTATCACCACTATGTATTCTTTGGAAATCCTGATATCATGACAAATCAGCTTCTAGTGTGAGAAAAAAGGCTCAAAGTTTCTTTGCAAAGCCTAAAAAACTTTTGGCTAGTTTGTTTGACTTTATACTCAGTTTTATCTATCCCTGCTGCATACGACGAATCAAGAGTAAAGACTAGGTCTTCTTTTCCCTTAATGATTACAACCATCTAAATTAGCAGTTCATATTTTTTAAATCCTCTATTAAATAGCTAGACGATATAGTTGAAATTTGTGATTTCAAAACCCAAACATGATGAAGATTTTCTGAAATCCACTTTTTCCAGTTTCTGAGTCAGGGTTAAATTTCCATTTTTTGAGCTTAATATTTTTATATGTTAAAACGCAAAATTAGCTAAGCGTAGTCACCTCATTATCGTGTGGAGTCTAATTTCGATTTCACCACCGTTTTTACTGCTTGACAATTTTAATAAAATTTGACGTGGACTTAAAGACTATTCATATTTTTGTCACAAGAGTTGATATAGGATAAATATTTGGAATAACGAGCCAAAAATTCATTCAATAATTGAATGAAATTTGTAAAATAATATTTACGTCTAACAGCATACAATTTAATCATGCTGCTTTTCATTGAAATATAGTAAAATACAATACCGGTTTGTTCGAATGTCACCTCTAATTTTAATAAAGCTTCAAATGAAAAGTCTTTGAATTTTAATTGGTCAACAGATTCAAAAAGATCATATCGCTTACCTTGACCCTTACGAACCATGATTGTTTTAGCCATTTCAGTATCATTGCACAGATCGTGAATGAAATCTTCAAGATCTTCTTCTTCGTTATCTTGATCAACATTCATTGCTTGTCGCTTATCACCAGTTTTACTTGAACGACACCTGCTATTCTTTTTATCTAAAATCAATGATCATTTATTTTATTTCATAAAAAAAAGTTGTATACCGAAAAGGAGAACTCAGTTAAAAAACTATTTTAATAAAGAGACTTTTTCATGCAAGGATTTAGAGTTTGCTGAAAAGATTTATTTTTGGTCTTGAATCTAAAATTTCAAATTTATCAATACATAAAAATATTTTAAATGTCATTTTCATTTAATTAAAACTTAATGGGTAATCTTTTCGAAACGTTGTAGTTTTAAAATTGAAGCTCTTGAAACCTCAATTTATTATGTGAAAAAAATTCAATTCGATCCAAACTTACTGTTAGTAGAGGAACTAGGTAAATCGATGGCAACTTCGTCCTCTTCCCCGATCTGTGTTTTGAGTCTCTGTAGTTCCCATGTCCTCTTTTGTTTAGCTTGCATTTTCTTGGTGGTCTTTTCCGAGTAGACACTGGCCGTACTGTCTTCAACAATATTTGAAGATTTTTTCCTATTTGCCTTCCTAACAATGATTACGTCGGGGACATTCTTAACAGTCTCAAAGGTTTTATTATTTATATTGCAGTTACGAAAATCAAAGCCTTGAACAACATCACCCTCTCGGAGAATATGACCAAGGTGGGTCCAAGTGAAAATCATGTCTGACAACTCTTCGTTATTTGAGGAAATAAAGGAACGCTTCTTATCGGTCTGAATGTCTTCCTCTTCGAAAAGGGTACATTTTCCAAGTTGACTCTCTTTTGTAAGCCAAACTCCTACCAAGGCATGACGTCCAGATATTGGAGCATGGCCAGCTCCGTGGACTGTACTAGTGTATGACATCATTGAGGCTCGATCATCGAATTTTAGACAGTTCTTTCTGTTAAATGAAATGATGTATCAAGTTATTTTATTTAGAATGGAAAAAGATAAAAACTTACTCATTTTTAGAGAAATCTTTTTCAATATCCATTACGATAAAATTTGAGAATAATTTCGGTGAGGCAACTGTTTCGAATGGGTTTTGGAAAAACTGAAAAGCCTCGAATTCTGCAACTATATATGAAGAGGAAGAATGATCAAAATTATGGTAAAGGGGAAAAGGGTATAAAATGCTTACGTTCACATGTTTGAGGATCGATAAGATGAATGCGCTGTGTAATCTTTTGCACAATACAGAGTTGATTCAAGTTTCCATTTTTTTGAGCTAGAGATGGTGGCAAACAGACAATATCGTCCTTACAACATGGCACAACATCAACACAATATGTCCACTTATAATGAAATGTGTTATTTTGAAGATCATGAGAGCGGAGTTGTTGTGATTGCTGAGATCTACAGGGGATTCTTTTGACGAGAAAATCAACGAAGGCTACTGCAGTTGTTTGAGATGGGAAAAAGAAATCCATTCCAGTTTTCACTTGCTTGATATTATTACATGCGCTGTGTGCATTTGTCATTAATAGAATTTGTTCAAGATACAATAGGGTTTTTTTGTGATCTGCTTTCTGGCGAATTTGCACAACAGCATTCCAAAAGTCTTTAGCTGCAAATCTATGACATTCAGTACACTGTTGATTGTGTACAGTGAATTCAAGGGTCAAGTTTTGTTCGATGACACCATTATTTGATTCAATTTCTTTTCGAACTGTAAGCTCAACAAGAAGTTTTTTCGAATGTGGTTCAGTCCAGAGGAACTTTGCATTAGTTATTTTTATTCCTCTATTTAATCCTTTGACTCTCTTTAGACAAATAGCTAAAAGTTCAGGGGATTCTAAACGAACTTTGACCCATTTAGATGGAGGAAGAAGATATCTTTCACATTTAGGACAAAAAGTTATCACATTTTGTTTGCTAATCCCTGAAGTAATATCGACCGCGGTCGAGAGACAAGCAATGCACATATTTGTGCTGTTTGGTTCTATGGCAACGCCGCATGTACAACATACCGTTCCAAAAGTTGAACTCATGTGAATCATGTACAAAATTTCGGTCAATTGAAACAACTTTGCTTTGAATGTTTAAAGGAATCTTTAAAATTTTTTACATCAATTAATCAAAAAAATTAAGCATGACTAAAAAGAGATCTAGAGCTCCTCATCACGATCTTAGTGCTGAGAAAAGAACTAATGAATTGTTTGAAAAATTTTATAAATCTCTCAACATTGTCGAAGATAAGGAATGGGACTCGTTTCTCCAAACTCTCAGATCTGACCTACCAGCTACATTTCGACTAACCAGTTTCGGTGAACACTCCAAGTCGCTTTATGAATTTCTCCAGAATAACTATTTTAAAAAGATTTGCCAAAGTATTGAATCAAGTGATGACCTCAAAGCAATTACTCTTAAAAATCTTGAATGGTATCCTGAAAAATTAGCTTGGCAATTAGATGCTAGCAAGATTTTGATTAGAAAGAATCAGTCCTTCAAGGATCTGTTCAAATTTTTAATCTCCGAGACAGATTCTGGATTTATAAGTAGACAAGAGGCTGTTAGTATGATACCTCCCCTTCTTCTTGATGTAAAACATAACCACGTGGTCTTGGATCTATGCGCTGCTCCAGGCTCCAAATCTGCCCAGCTTGTGGAAATGATTCATCAGGACTTTGAAAAAAATCATCTTTCTGGTATACCTGAAGGTGTTGTTATTGCCAATGATCTAGAGCTGAGTCGAAGTTATATTATGGTACATCAATTGAAACGTTTGAAGAGCCCTTGTTATATTGTAACCAAAGAAGATGCGTCTATTTATCCACGCCTCCTGATAAATGAAACCGAACCTCTCATGTATGACCGAATTCTAGCTGATGTACCATGCAGTGGAGACGGTACAATGCGTAAAAACCCTCAAATTTGGTTGAGCTGGAAACCTAACCAGGGTATCAATGAGCATGTCATCCAATATCGTATTCTTAAAAGAGGTCTAGAACTCTTGAAGGATGACGGAACAGGCCGTCTAGTCTATTCAACTTGTAGTTTAAACCCTGTTGAAGATGAGGCTGTTGTAGCCAGTATGCTGGAACAATGTCAGGGATCTGTTGAGTTGATAGAGCCACCATCTTGGATGGGAAAAAATGGAACTTTTATCAGTCGTACCGGTCTTAATTTGTGGCATTTGATCAACCGTGACGGAACTTTGGCCCATAAATTTGAGGATATACCCGAAAAGTTTGTTGGCTATTAAATTTTACACTTTTGTAAACTTGATCAATTTTTCTTTAGAAATCGTTCGTCTTATCGAAAATCAATGTTTCCGCCTGAGAATATTGCCTCATTCAATATGGATCGTTGTCGTAGAATCGTCCCATGTGATCAAAATACTGGAGGGTTCTTCATTGCAATAATGACCAAGACAAGACCTTTACCTTGGATGAAACAGAAAAAGTTGGAGAATCAAGATGTCCCCAAAGAAAAAGATGATGGGACTCAAGAGAAGGCAGAACCTCCCCCAAAGAAAGCCTTAAAACTTAACAATTATTGCAAATATAATGAAAATCCCTTTAAATATATTGACCCAGTGACCGACGAAGATTGGCCCAAAATAAAGGATTATTTCAAGATATCTGATTCATTTCCAGCTGATTTGGTCCTTTATAGACCCTCGGATAATCCGAAAAATAAGAGAAATAACCTCTACTTTACCAATGCGACCCTAAAGAAAATCATTAAGCATAATCAATACAGAAATTTTCATATTGTCAACTCTGGCGTTGGTATCCTAAGTTTATCTGATGACCGACAATATTCTGGTTATCGTATTACACAGGAAGGTGTCGAGCTGATATCTCCCTATATTTCCAAAGAATTGAATAGTAAGTCTATTAACTAAAGAAACCACTTTCAAGGAGAAATAGGTTAAAAATGATTTCTTAGCTGGAAGATTGATTCGAATTGACGGTAATAATGATGGCTACCTTGATGATATCCTCAACTTGCTAAATGAAGAGGCTCCTCTCGTTGACAAGTTTTCTCAATCCCTCAAGGATCAATGGGAGAATTTTTCCATTGGACCCATTATAATTCATTATGCAGTAGGCGATTATAAAAATGTAAGTTTTAAAATTAATTACACGTGTCTACTTTTAAGTATATATTATTTTTCAACTTTAATCTCCTATCAAACCATATGTTTTGTGTCAAGAATTTTCAATGAATTTTACTACGATAAATAAAAACATATTTGGGGAACATATAACAAATTTTTTTAGGCCTATCCAAAAATTTCCTTCAGTATTACTGGCTGGCGTGGAGTCAAGTCATTGCGTCATTACTTAAAATCACACGAACGAGCTCACTATCTACGCCTGTGTGGTGTGACAGAAATTCCTGAAATTATTAAAAATGATTTTACAAAGGCCAAAACTTTTGACCAGTCAGCCACTACTGATGTCGTCAAGACTGAAGAAGCATAATAATTGTTGTGATAAAAACTTATTTTGCACACAAATAAATTTGTTTTAATTTGTATGACAAGTACTTTTTTCGTCTTTACTGCGTTGAAAGAAAATATCAGTTTATCAATGAAAATATTTATCATTGTCTATAATAGTAGTGACAGTAGAGGCAAATCATGCTGCAGACTTTGTTCAAAGACTTTTTCGGCTTTATTGTCATTGGAGTAGCTGCATTCGTCAATTACAGGGCATATGAATTAAGCAATGGTAAATTAAAACCATTTATCGATGGATCATGTTCTTTAGATAATAGAGAATTTTACATTTCCACTGGTTGTGTGAAAGCGGAAAATTTGATACCCTACCTACCAGATGAATACAATATTCAAGTTTTGATTGATTCCGGAGACTCCCCGCAGAATGCGGCTCAATTCTCTGTATTCTCCCTATTCCCAATCAACCTCCTAGTTCTCTTATCGATTGTAGCATTTTCAAAATTCTCCAAGGATAATCCCAAAGTAATCCTTTTTATTTTTGATAAGAAATTAAGAATCTATACTGGTTCAAGACATTAATCACAATTATCTCGATGATCCTGGCTCTCGGTGTAGAATCAACATTGGTCATTATATTCGCTGCGGTTATTCTGATTATTTTGGGTGCAATTATACGGCCGAATGGAACCAAAGTTTATCTCGTCACATGTGCACTCCTCTATCTCAACCATACATATTTTATTAAATTCATTGCTTTTGTAAGTCAACTCTTCAGCCAATAGTATTGCATTATTTTAATTGGTCAATTAATTTCATTGGTCCTTCATTACCTCTTCATTACCATAGCTTGATTCTTTAACATTTTTGATTACAAAGGGGTCATAATCAGATAAGAAAATCAAAAATGATAATATAACCTGATAATTGGTGGAATTATGATTTCTTGATCATTTTTACTGCTTGGAAATGAATCAAGATTTGAAAAGATGGCCAGTCTATCAAAAATTTGGTTTTGAAAATTGGTTTCTCAATCTTATTTCAAATTCTCAAACCAGTTCTAAAATTTTAATAAACGTTTAGCTCCAAAAATCATCCCCAGGAAAAGAGAGCAATAGAAAGTAAGAAACTAAGAGGGGACTTTGAAAAGAACCAGGGGGACATTCTTTTTTATCTTAAGAACCAAAAGAGTTTTATAAATTTTAAATAAAAATATTTAGGCTCTAACCGGTCAAAGTATATGGATGATCAAATTAACAGTAATCCTCATCAATTATCTTATTGTTCGCTGGCACATTATGCTCTATCACTTGTGGAAAACTAATGAAATCAAAAATATTACGTTTTCTGGTTACTATACCAATACTCTGCAGTATTTATTTTTGCCTTATATTTCAATTAATGGAACAATCATCATGTACGGAGATTGGAGCAATCAAAAGAAGGAACTTTTAGAGGTAATGTCTATGATTTTATCGTCAAACCAATGAAGTTTGAGATTGCGTCCTTTTTTATCAGCCAATGGGGATCAAGTAATTACGCTGATTTTTCTTTTCAATTCTCATTGGCTAATAAAATAAAAAGTCAACTTACTTGATACGATTATTCTTATCGTTATCATCTTTTATTTAGGGACTAAGCTTACCCCTTGGATATAGGGACATAAGACCAGTTGAGGTGGACAAAATGATGAAAAGTCTAGCAAAATATCTTTTGGTATTCTTCCTGTGGAGAATAGCCCTGATAAAAGTCTATTTCAGTTGTCTATCAAATCATTTCATTTTACGGCCTAAATTGAATACAACAAAATACACACGAATTGAATACTTCAATACTGATATTACCATGGATGAATTGATTTATGACAACGAGTACGAGAAGAATCATCATATTCTTGCGCTATTTGGTTTAGTCAATCGGACTGCCTCTTTTTATCTTGCATATTACATAATTTTTGGCCTGTTAATTTGGCTCAACGACATGGAAGATGTTCTTATTCATGGAAAGACTGAAGTTTCCCCGAGATTATACCCGCAAAAACCAAAATGTCTCTTTGCTCTTAATAACATTGGTGAGATTTGGAGGTAAGAACCAAATGTATATCATTGCTCTCAAGACCATAAATTGATTAACTGGTATTTTTTACACAAAAAAAGCTAGCATAGTAGAAGCCAATCAGAGGTCAGAGTTATTGGATTTTAGTTAAACTTTCATTGGATGTTTACCATCTACCAATAAGAACAAAGGATTTTTTACTTCATTTTTGATTGGTCGGGATTTTTTTGATAAATATTATCTAACATGCATTGTATCCGAATCTCGATGGTGTAAAATTTTTGATCATCATTTCATTTAGGTTTTTTGATGTTGGAATGTACAATTATTTGACAGAATGTGTCTATTTCTACTTTGCCAAAGCACAAAATGACTACTTTGGAAAAAATCGATATCTTCAATTAAAACCTGTAATCTCAACAATTTTTGTTTTCATTCTGGTTTTCTTTTACCATGGAAATGACATTTATACCCGTGAGTTGATCCTCAATAATTGCAAGTTATTGAATAATAATATTTTTTCTTTTCAAGTTAAATGGGTTTTAATAAATGCAATCATGGTAATTATGCAACGCTTCATCATGCAACTCGGCAAACATGAATCTTTCCAGTTTCTATCTGAGTCAAGATTTGTTACAGGCTTTTGTCAAGCATTATCCCTTCTTATATTTCAGATATCATCAAGTTTCTTTGTGGAAAAATCAAACATTGGCTACTGGTTAACAGCGATGCTTTTCACACCAAGTGGAGCATTATTCTCTTTCTGGCAGTATTCATCCAAAATGTTCATGTTATATGAATTTGATTGTTAGAGTAAAGAAGATTTCATCAAAACGATTATCTTTTTTATTGTTTTATAAAAATTCATCTTGATTGAGTTGAATTGAATTCATATGATACTCTATTTATAAATGATGAATAAAAATTATAAATGTCTTCTTTTCGTATACAACTCTTATTTTATCTTGCTTGAGATTCTTGATTTCCGCAAATCTATTTTCTTTTCCTTCCTACAAAATCCAAGACATTAGTCAGCAAAATAATAACTCTTATTTTAGTTATACAAAAGTTGGATGGATATGAGTAGGGCCTCAAGAAATATGACCTAAAAATTCATTTGTAGGCGCCTATAACGATTTTTTCCTAATATATCATATACTACTTGCAAGTTTTTTGCCAAAAAATTGATTTTCACTATCTAATAATTCATATACAACTTTTAAAACATTACTATTTTTCGGAAGAATCTTTTAATCAGGCATGTACAAAAATATATAATTTGATATTTTGAAATAACCTAAGGTGGTGTGGAAAATTTGAATATCATGTAGTATGACGTGATTGGTTTAGTAAGAACGATTCTGGTTGGTCAGTTCAACTCAAAATACTAGTATATTGAAAAGCGAAATATGACTTATTATATTTGATTTTTAAACATATGATGCAAAACAAAATATATGACATATATATGCTCCAAAATCCCTTACCCCCACAATAATTTTGGATACATCATTGTGTTTGTTTTGAGAAATCAACCTTTCAAACAAAGTATAACTTTTATTACTTTTTGAGGCCCTAGAAATGAGTATTGAAGACTCTAAATCCAAAAGAAATATAGCGTAGCGAGTCAACAGCGATGTCTGGCTATGTCGCTACATTACATAGATGCAGAGGGAATATCTTCTCTTTGTGATAAGGTAGTCTGATGATTAAGCTAGATTCAATTTAAAATTTTACTTGATTAATAAAAAATCTGTAAAACCAGAAAAAGAATTTTTTGTGGTTAGGTAAGAGTAACAACACACGCAAAAATTCGTATATTTAAAAGAATAATCTCTATGAGACAATGATAAGATAATATTTGTTTATATCAGTTAAAATAGGTACGTCTTCAATTTGTATTATTAATTTCGTCGATCCTCATCATCCCCTTTGTTTGAAGCGAGCTGGCGTACGGTGAGTTCGTTTCGGTCGACCCTGAGTCAGGGAAGTTCTTCTTATTACCTGCTTTAGGTTCTGGTGGCTGAACTGGAAGTGGAGTTGGAGTAGGTACTGGATCATCGGCTCTAAATTTGTTAATAGCAGTATCGGTTTCTGAAGGTGTAGGTACGACTGGTATTCCATAGGACGTAGCTAAGTCTGAAAAGAGATCGACTGGATTAACCCTGGATTAAGGCTTGACGTGGTTGCAATGAACTGGTCGGGTATTGCCATATTCGTTGGCGACTTCCACAATGGATCCGGCTGATTTCTTAACGACTCCTTTGAGCCAACGAGCGCTGGCTGTATTATGCTTATCATGGAGCCAAACTAATTGATCTGCAACAAAATTAGAATTAGGTAAAGAGATGTGCTTTTTAGGTCTGTTGAGAGGATTCATGATGGTAAGTTTGGTATCTACTCTCCTTCCGAACATTATTTCGGATGGTGAGAGACCCTTTAAAGTGTCATTAGGTGTTGACCTGTAATTTGATAAAATGATACGAATAGCTTCCTTCATCTCCTCCCCTCGGTGTTTAAGCAAACATCGTTTGAAGGTATCGACAAATCTCTCAGCTTAACCATTGGACTGAGGATGATAGGCGAGTGAATTCAGTAGTTGAATTCCCTTCGATTTCGCCCATGTCTTCATCTGATCCGAGACAAATGGTTTACCATTATCAGTAACTAAACATCTGATGCAACCAAAGGTATTCTGCAATTTGGTAAGTTTAGCTATGAAGTTTTTCGTGTCTGGAGACTTCATCATTTTGACTTCAGGGCATTTTGACTTGGCATCAACTATTATCAAGAAAAAATAGCCATCAATAGGGCCTGCAAAGTCCATGTGAACACGTTGCCAAGGTCGGTCTGCAGGAGGCCATGAAATACGTGCCGCTTTAGGAGGTAGTTTAGCGTTTTCCTAGGTAAGTTATGTCATTATCGATGTTATGCCAGAAGACGTTTTGTCTTGCCAAAGCCTTCATTGCATTTATGCCGCAATGGCCTAGGTGCAAGCAGTCCAATGTCTCCTTACGCATTACTTTAGGTATAACAACACGGTCGTTCATTAAGATGCAACCATCAAGTGTTGATAGATTTTTACGTCTATAGTATGGTAGGACGTCCAATGGAATGACTTTGGGCCAGTCTGAATGTAGGTATTCCAGAATCTGGGACAACGTCGGATCTGACTCAGTCTCCAAAGCTATGAGATCAGGGTAGATAGGTGCAGTTCTTAAAGTATTATCAGGTACAAAACTGAGTTGGACTATGATTATATCCTCGTTTGCTGAGTCGAATAGGCGTGATAGGCAGTCAGCGTATCGGAAAGATTTAGTAGGAACATAGGATATGTGATAGGTGTAGCATCTTAGGTCGAGGGCCCCCTTTGGAGGCGTTTAGCGCTGGTGGCTTTTATCCCTGTACTAGGACTAAATATGTTCAATAGTGGTTTATGGTCCGTTTGTAGGTAGAACGGCCGCCCAAATAGGTACTTATGAAACTAAACAATAGCAAGACCTCCTTTTTCGATCTGAGGGTATCTTTGCTGTGTTGCATCTAGGCTTTTTGATAGGTAACAAATAGGTAACCAGGAGTCATAGTGTTTTTGCATTAACAAACCACCAACTCCTTTTTCAGATGCGTCAGCTGCAACTAGTGTGTCTAATTGGGAGCAGTCGGCTAAAGCTTTCCTAGTCGCCTTGAAGTTTTCTTCGCATTTAGGTGTCCAATCATAGGTAGAGGTTTGCTTTAGGAGAGGTTGGAAAGGTTCTATTAATCTGTGTGGGTCTTTGATAAAATAACAGAAGAAATTCATTAACCCCAGGAACGACATAAGCTCATTTCGGCTTGAAGGACTTCGAAGGTTCAGTAGGTCAGCGACTTTTTCAGGATTTGTTTTGCGCACGCTACTGCTGAGGACGCAACCATGGAACTCAACTGTTTCTTTGCAGAATTCACACTTTGATAGGTTTAGTTTTAATCCTGCGGAGGTAATGCGTTAGACGACGTCTATGTGTCCAGTCCCCCAAACTAGGATATCGTCTAAGTAGGCTTGCGCCTTTGGATAGTTGTCGAGTATTGTGTCAATTGTCTGTTGAAAGATCTTAGGTGCAGGTTTGACTCCATAGTTAAGGCGGTTACATTTGAACAGGCCCCACCTGGTGTTTACTGTCAACAGCAATTTTGAAGGTTCATCAAGCTCGACTTGTAGGAATGCGGCTGATAGGTCTAAGGTCGTGAAGTATTTTGCCTTATGGATTTTTGAAAAAATATCCTCCCTAGTAGGTAGGTTATAACCATGGTCGCGCAACTGAGCGTTGAGACCTGTGGCATAGTCAGCGCATATTCGCAAGCTTCTGTCTTTTTTAAGAACAGTGAGTATAGGTGCAGCGTAATAGGTATTCGAGACTTTAGTGTAAATGCTTTTCTCGATGAGTTCGTCAAATTGTTTTTTACAATCGACTCGATAGCATAGGAGATTCCTCTAGGTCTACAGAAGACTGGTTTTGCACCGTCTTTGAGGACGAGCGTAGCCTTAAATTTACATAACCCTTCGGACTTATCATTAAGACTTTTAATCTTTTCCTCGAATTTATCTATGGAAAGAGACAAGACTGCGTAATGATCAATAGGTACTTTATATAAATCAAAATAATCAAATAGGTCATTGCCATAGAGATTAGGTATTCTGTTGGAGGCTTCAACTAGGAAACATGTGCGGGTTTCGCCATTTACTGTCACGGATGCATCCAATTAGGTTTATGACTTGTCCGCTGACATAAATAGGTAGTATGGCGTTCTTTTCGAGTGTGGGCGAGCCAATGAATTTGTAGGTAGACTCATTGATGATAGTGACATCTGCGCCGGTGTCCAACTGGAAGCGAATCGTTTTGTCTGCTACAATAGGTAAAGTGAAAAAGTTCACATTGGCCAAGGTAATTGAAGATTATAGGAATAATTCTTTTAAACACATAGATTAGGTTTATATAGATTAATAAGAAATTTTTCTTTCACCCATACATCTATGCTGTCGTCATTAGGTATTTTGTATAAAACGGAAAGATTAGAAATTATTTATTGGAGAGTTGTGGTGTTTTTTCAGCTTGCATTTTATTCTTATTTTCTTTGACTTTACTATTTCTTTCATGAGTTGTAAAATATTATCTTGAATGAACTTTTAACTAATATCATTTTTGAAGAATTACCACTGATGAAATGTACATTTGGTTTTAATATATCTTCTTTTAATTTTCTAAATTATGAATATAAGTGGATTTTCGGACGTGTTTGAAAAACTACGTGAATTACTTATTCGTAACAATAGGTAAGATGAAGCGTTTTGAAGGTTTCTGTCTTTTGGCGTTCAATTCGGTCACTTCAGGAGCCATCTCGGGTTCGTCCAACATTTTGACTTCAAGGTGCTCTTCGACACTCATAGACCTTAGGTAGAGTCGTCTTATTGAAGTTGAGTGAAAAAAGGAAGGCTAGCATCCTTTCAGGATCCTTAAGATCACTGAAGGTGATAGCGTTGATGAGTTTCCGTTGTAATCCGGAATACTCGACGATACTTTGGTCAGGCATTTCAAACGTAAAGAATTCTTTACGTGCGTTGAATACTGACTTATTCGATGTAAAGAGGGCCGTAAGTTTTTTAACGGTCTCCTCGAAAGAGATTTCATAATGCTGTACGGGATCAATACTATTAGAGTATTGATCTTTCTCAGGCATATTCAAAAAACGAAACAAAGCTCTTACTCGGCATCTTCGGTTATCATGGGTAAATCCCATTCGAAAGTAGCTTCATTAAGGCGGTACCAGTCGTAAAATGAGCACTGTTTTGAGTCAAAGATGAGAGGTATAGATGACAGCAGAAACTCGTATTTAGGAGGTCGGCTTTCCTGTTTGTGCGATGTTTCGCTTGCGGTAGAATAGGTGAACAGGAATCATCTCTCTGTCGGCGTGAGATCTTCAGCAAGGCTTCACGGCTTCGGATGAACGATCTCTCTTATGAGGAGTCTTGGCAGGAGGTTTTATCACAGAAATGTTGACATCTTGGGTAGGTGACGTGCTTGACTGTTTCTTGCCAGACTTGTCCTTCTTCGATGTAGACTGAGACATAGGTAGCGTTGCGGCACGATTAAAGTTTTCCATATGAAGCTACTTCGTTGGTTTTTACCAACCAATGAGAGATGATCTTAAAGTTTCAACCAATCAGAACCAAGCTTAGGAAAAGACTAACACTAGAACCAGTGGGGTTTAATGTACGATTTAATTTATTTCCCAAACGAGCAATGAATCGGAGCTTTTACCTATATATAATTTTCCTCATTTATACAGATCATCTGACGGTGTTATTTATGACTTTATTTCCCGCAAAAACCAAAACGCACTCCATAATACTAATGGATTTGGAGATGAGAACTAAATTAAAATCAAGCGAAATTTAGGGAACATCAAGATTTAGCAAAATATTTTACACCGGAATATTTATTCTAATTTTTCCATAAATACTTGAGCATACATATACATTGATTTTTAAAATTTTGTTACATACTTCTAACACGAATTGTATCAATTTCTAACAGTTTGCTTTAAGTTTAAGTTTGCACAAATTTTCTTCAGTCTATGCAAACCATATCATGATTAAAGTTATTTTTGCATTCGCCATTACAATCTCAACAGCCTGTTATGGATTCTATGAAATCTATCATTTTCGGATCACGAATGAAGATGCTCTTTCAAAGTTTACAACAGAGTTTAGAATCTTCAACATGAGGTTTTTCGCTGATTTAAATGATCGTAATTGGTCTATCATTGAGGTGAACTATCAGCTCATCATACCTTCAATGGTAGGTATGATTACACTTTCGGTGATTATCTGTAACATTTTCAAAATATCCATTGAGAAAAGGTACTTCCTCCAGATGGTTATGATGCTCATCATACACTGTAATCTCTTCTCCCTCCAACTTGTCATGAAGCAGATAATTTTTTCAACTCTCCTTTTAACTGTACTCATTCATACAAATCATGTACCATTGATTAGTTATTTGGTTGTGCTATTCACTTTGAACTATTCTGACAACCTGCAAAAGTCAAATGATTTTTCATCTCACCTTGAACTCATAATATTCACGTACAGCTTTCAGTATTCGATTTTAAGAATTCACACAGTTGCCAGTGAATGGAAGCTCTTAGAAAATTTGACTATTTTGAAGAAGTTGATTGTATTTGTTGAGTATCTTTTCTATCCTGTATTTTCACTCATGGGTACAATGGTGGATTTTCGTACTTATTATACAAATAAATTGGATAATTTAGGCGTAAGTTTATGAATTGAATTTCTATTATTCGGGTCCAAGAGAAATAGAAACATTTTATAGCTTTTTGAATAAATAGTCTATTATTGATATTTAACTATAGATTTCAAGTGGTCAGTACGAGATGAGAAATAAATTGAATTGTCGGAGAATTAATTTGTCAAGAATTATTCGGGAAATTGTGTTTGTTCTATTCCAGTATTATTTCTACTATGTTTTTACACACTACTTTCCAATATATATTTTCGCAATCTGGAAAAACCTTGAGGATAATCCTGGTTTTGGAATCATATGGGCTGACTATTTGGCTTTGTTCTTATTCTATGTTGTATATGAAATCACATACAGATCATCAAGATTAATCCTTGATATAAATGAGCACTTTGTCATGAATAGAAGAGAAGAGCAGCCAAAAATGTTTCCCAATGGTCCGAAATGTTTCTTCTACTTTCAAGATACAGTGGATTTATGGAGAAACTTTGACATAGGTCTGTATATTTACATTAAAGAGTGAGTATTTTAAAAACTAACTAGTTATTTAAAGTGAATATTCAAGTTATTAATATACCATTATACGCCATCTGTAGCTCAACTAAAAAAAGAGTTCAAAGAGTTTCTATTTCGAAATTAATTAATACTAAATCAATACTCTAATCAATGATAATAATAATAATTAATCTGCTAAGATTGAGAGTATTAATTTGGTTAGAACTCCTTCACAAATACAATGATAGGTTTTGTATCAACAGCACTATTATTTTTCTTATCTTCGAATATTCTACTAAACATTTGATCTTTAGTTATTTTTTACCGTGATAATTAATCATTGAATTTACAGAAGAAATTTTTTTATTGGAACATATTATTTTTATTGGAACACGAGTAATTACTAATACTCCCCCCTAATTAAGTATTATTTATCTCGACCAATCAAAATTTATGATGTATTTAGATCGTATTCTTGTCTTGACTTTGGATTTATTTCATATGTGAGTCATTATTCACTACATGTATTATTAGTAGAACCTCAAAAATATGACTTATAGGAATTCTTTAGCGCGGAAAATTGAAATTATGTATTTTTGGTTTTTTTCAGTGCATATTTCAAGCATATATTAGTTTTCAGTAACTACTTAAACGATAATAATTTTTACTTAATATAAATTTAAATAAACTAAACTTTTGACACAATTTACTTTTCGCTTGCAGATCTTACACCAAAGATTTTTCTCTATTTAGTTTCGGTGAATTCATCAGGAAACACTTTAACTTTGAACTCTACTGTCCTGTCAATTCTTTTCTTAAAGTTTTGACAGTTTCACAGACTAAAATATAACTTTTTTGATTTTTTGAGGCCCTAATCATTAGTTTTACGCTATGAATGTAATATATATGTTGGAGCTAGATTCGTCTTAAGGCTATTCTAGCTAGCTAGATTGGTCTGAAATATTACTCTCTGCCCTTTTTGTTAACCTCGAATACACCATGTAATGTTCATCATTAAATTTATACATTTTTAGAATTATAATGGTCTGAACTGCTAGATTCGTCTTAATTCAGACTTAATTCTATTAGTCTGAAATATTTAATATTTATTCCTCTCTACCCTTTTTGTACACCTTGAATACATCATGTATTAGTCATCATAAAATTTATACATTTCTGAATTATATTGTATTTATTTATTTATTCTTACATGCACGATCAGAATGGCATTTAGAATTACAGAGAATATTCTTCTTCCTGCATAGACACCTTCTAGAATCACAGCCACTCGTACAACTACACTTCAAAAATCCTTGTCCTCCTGATCGAGACTGACAGGTGCTGGCTGAGCGTATAGAGAGGTCGTTACGACTGGCATCCGTAATTATTTCAAAGTTCTCTTTTGTCTTCGTTATCTATGAACGACACATTAACCCCTTCGATATGTCATGCTCTGTAGCAATCTTGAATGAACCATTTGTCTCATCAATGACCTTACCGATGATGTTTTTGTCATCTGATTTGGGCCTATCAATTTCTGGAATTGGTACTAGGATAGAATCTCCGATGTCAATAGGACTCAAATATTGTCCATTCAACATTTTTGATGCCGCTTTTTCCATTGATTTCGAAGAATTTTTTCTCAAACCGTGGAGTAGGTCTGCTCTTTGTCGACGAATATCTTCTTCGTTGTTTCGTCAAAAATCTCATCTTGAAAATCGTCTTCTTTGTCTTCTATAAAAAAATTATTATTATTAAAATTAAACGAAATACCATTTTCTAGATGATTTCTAGAATTCAGGTCTTGACCAAACAAGCAAAAGTAAGGAGAACAGCCGATTGAACGATGGAATCTTTTATTCTTCATAACCTGGGCGTATTTTGCCCCATCAGCCCAATTACGTAAAATATCTTCTACATCTCGGTTAGCTCTTTCGACTGATCCTTGTGTTTGACTATGACGGGGCCATGAACAATCTGCATTCCATGAAACTTATTACAAAGCTCTTCAACTGTGGTATTTTTGAATTCTCTACCGTTATCTGCGTGCAGTTTTGTAGGATGACCAAAATCACAAAATATTGAGATCAGATTCTTTGTTATTTCATCAGCTGTTTTGGTTTTAAGAGGTCTTAAAAGAACATACTTAGTGAGGTGGTCTTGATAAACCATAAAAAATTTGTAGTATCCATCTGGTGATGATTGATAATCAGTTAGGTCTACTTGAACTCGTGAATTGAATTATTTTACGCACGATAAGCACAGAGATATAAACTTTGAAATTTGTTCTTGAGTTATATTCAAATAAAATTTATCTCAGCTTTTGTTCTCACACGACCTGCGTGTCCAGTATCAAAATGACACTTACTGATCAGACGAAAGATTTCAGACTGTCATACATAATATTTACGCTCATTTTGATTTGGAAGCTTTGAGTAAATTCGGAATTCTTTATTGATAAGCTCTAGACCGAATTTCTTCTTAAGTTTGTATATTGCTGAATCTGACTTATTATCCGAATTCGAATTCGAAAGCTTTTCAATACCTGAATCATAACGTTCGTCTGTCCAAAACTTGTGGTTATCTTTAACGGTATTTGCGAGCCATTCGTTAAAAGCTACTTCCATTACGTCATTCATGGTAATACAATAAATTGAATTATGTTGAATAACAATGACAGGTTTAGTATAGTGTAAATTTGTGCTTAATTATTATTGGCTAATAAAAGTCATGAATTTATCCAAAAGGGGCTTTTCTAATATTCTAGAGGGGTTTAGCTGATATAATGTTTAAACATTTTGAATAAATTATCTTTGTGATAAAATAAATAAATAGAATTCTAAAATGATCACAGCCCAAAGCGATATGATCAAGGTCCCACAAATTGGTCCGAAACAAATGAATAATTGCTATTGGTCAAGACAGCCCCTTTCATGTTCTTGTAAAATATATATGTAAAATGCTCAAGTCGGTGTAAGGTCTGAAGAGAGCCGACGAAAATAAAAGCTTTTATTCACCTAACCCCTTTCGTCGTTCTAACTACCAGCATGACCATTAGTCAGCGCCCCCAAAATATTTTCGAGGAAATAAGGCAATTAATGTCTCAAAAAAATGTATAAATTTTATGATGACTAATACATGTTGTATTCAAGGTGTACAAAAAGGGTAAAGAGGAATAAATATTAAATATTTCAGACCAATCTAGCTAGCTTTATTTTTTCCAGTTACATTTTTATTAAATCAATGAAAGATTCAAGAATGCCAAAATCAGTTTCTATTATCCTCAGCTTCTTATTGGTTTTGTTCTACCATGGATTATATTTGGAAAATAGTAAGTTTTTCAGTACGAAAATTATTTTTAGTCTATTGGATGTTGATGAACATCCTTCTAATGGGACTAACAAAATATTTAAGAAGAAAATTCACTCAATCAAAATTCGAGAAATCCGTAAATGAATTACTCAACTCATTTGAACTAACAATATTTGCTTTATACTCTAAAAAATTTATATCTGGTTCGATTGAACAAGATTTCAATCTTGATTATCGAATTCTGAGAATATTTATTCATCTTATGAACAAAAACTCTTGCTTATTATTCTGCTATATGTTCAGTTTGAAATTTCTTCTTAAAAGGAACAATAATGTATTCGTTTATATTAATAAAATGGAAGATACATGATTGAAATGAAATGAAATGAAAATTTTTTTGAACAATACATATGTTCTCATTTGCAATTATTATCTTCAAATAGAAATATTATTAGAAAATAATTTTTGTACAAAAATAAAATTTAATTAAAATTCTATGTTTATAAAAGAAATAAATGAATCTTCGTTGTGAGACTTGATGAATTATAAATTTCAAAGAGTTGATGCATTCATCCAAACTAGTATTATAATATTAGTAATTTACGATCTAACATTATATCTCATGAAAATGTCTAGTATTTTGTTCCCATTCGGTCATTTTCATTATTATTCATTTTAATCAATTATCATTCATTTATTTTTTCTTCACTTATCATATTTTGCTCAAATGCAATATTTTCCATGCTGAATTAAAAAATTTGGATTTGAGAAAAATTTTCTTTTGTTAGAAAACCTGATCAAAACCTGAAATTTTACCTTTCTACGAGAGAAGTGTTGAGACTAAATTAATATACTAATACAATTTATGACTAATTTTATCAAATATTTGATACGCCAGGGGCAGAGTTGAATAAAAAATAATAAAACATGCAATGTAGAAACTCAGTTTCTACATTGTTCATGCAAACGAGCAGTGTATACACTGTTTTTAGTTTCTACATTGCACGTAACATACATATATAGGGATATTGACAAAAAATGTATATATGGGTAGGCTATTTGACAAAAAGTGTATAGTATTATCAAAAATTCAGTAGTTGTATACGGTCTATTATCAAATGTCATATGTGTGTTCGAGATTTTCAAAAATAAATAGTATTTTACAATTAATGTATACATTGTGGGGGGGGTTTTACCAAACCTGAATATGTTTTTACGATTAATGTATACATTGTGGGGATATTTACTAGACCAAAATAGGTTTTTACAATTATTGTATGCTGTACCATGTACATTGTATATTACATCCCCATCCCCAAAAAATCATGAAATAAGATTTAAAAGCTTTCGATTTGCGTAATAATTTTAGTTAAAGTTATCATAATGAATCTTTCAACATTTGATTCGAAGCAATATATTTTGGAGTATCTGCAAATCCAATCCAATGAACTCAAACGAACTTATCGAACTGCTATTTCGACCCCCATTTATTTCAAAGCTGAATGTTTGAATAAAACCTGTTCTTTCAAACTAAGCTGTGGTAAGAGAAAAGATGGTTACTTTCACATAACAAATCAAGTCCATCATAGTTGTGATGGAGAAAGTTATCACTTAATAATTCTATTTAGAAACTCTATAAGCCACGAAAAAGACAAATACAGTTAAAATTATTTTTAAGGTAGCATATATTTTTGGGCATTCTATCCAGTGGAATCGTGACCTTTGATATTTGTTTACATTATGGTTTTCCTATGTCTACGTGTATTTTTAAATGAAATACATTGGGATGCCTGAAATACGCCTTTTATTACAATATTCTTCTACTTCAATGCAATGTCATTGGAATAATTCGTCCATGCAATCTTTTAACAATTCTCTATAAGATTGCAATGCTCCCCACCCATCCCTCTACAGTGTAGTCTACCCCTACCTTACACAATGTGAAAAAAAATTGACTTAACACAGAGGATATCTTCCTACCCCTTTCACTAATTCTTATTTTTATTTCGCGTTAATCGCAATCAACTTATTTTTGAGGAGGAAATTGTTTGTTTTCACACTTGACTACTTGTCATTGAAACAAAAAAATTTCAAGGGTCTGCATAAACAATTGAGAAAAAATAACCAACCTTTTTGCCTCAGTTAAATGATAGATCTCTATTTTGTTATCAAATTTATTCAAGATATGATTGTTAAGTAAAAAGTAGCCGTGCAGTGAAAATTAAAAATCTTAAGAAAAATAAATATTTATTAACTGAAACTTTTTTTATTAGACGAATTATTCCAATGACATTGCATTGAAGTAGAAGAATATTGTAATAAAAGGCGTATTTCAGGCATCCCAATGTATTTCATTTAAAAATACACGTAGACATAGGAAAACCATAATGTAAACAAATATCAAAGGTCACGATTCCACTGGATAGAATGCCCAAAAATATATGCTACCTTAAAAATAATTTTAACTGTATTTGTCTTTTTCGTGGCTTATAGAGTTTCTAAATAGAATTATTAAGTGATAACTTTCTCCATCACAACTATGATGGACTTGATTTGTTATGTGAAAGTAACCATCTTTTCTCTTACCACAGCTTAGTTTGAAAGAACAGGTTTTATTCAAACATTCAGCTTTGAAATAAATGGGGGTCGAAATAGCAGTTCGATAAGTTCGTTTGAGTTCATTGGATTGGATTTGCAGATACTCCAAAATATATTGCTTCGAATCAAATGTTGAAAGATTCATTATGATAACTTTAACTAAAATTATTACGCAAATCGAAAGCTTTTAAATCTTATTTCATGATTTTTTGGGGATGGGGATGTAATATACAATGTACATGGTACAGCATACAATAATTGTAAAAACCTATTTTGGTCTAGTAAATATCCCCACAATGTATACATTAATCGTAAAAACATATTCAGGTTTGGTAAAAACCCCCCACATAGGACATATTCAAACCATTGTTAAAGCTTGTTATGATATCTATCAAGATTTTTCGATTAACTTGAGTTCACTCTTCTTGTTTCATATCAAGAGACTTTTTAATTCCTCACGAAGAATTTGATATTTTGAAACTTTTTGTGTAGGAATAGATAATTCTCATTTTTGATAATTCATTTAATTGTCAGTGGAGTAAGTCCATATTATTTCGCTAAGAATCGAGTGGGGTTTGTCTTTGATAGTTAATCTGTCTTCTTGAGAGAGATGTTTCTTCATGATGTTGTTTTAATGAATGAAAGAGAAAACAAATGAAATTCTATGTGACTGTGATGAGACCTCCCCAATCTCATTTGTAAGACAAATCAGAAGAGTTGCCCGATATTTTTGATGATTTTGTGGACCCCAATTATTCATGTTTTACCCCCCCCCCCTTTTACACTTAAAAAATCAAAATCACAACTAGGCAACTGAGGACCCCATATTTATGTTTACTAATGTAAGATTCCAGAGATTTTATGCCACTTCTAAGAAAAAAACTTGTTAAAAACTTTTAGGGCCTCTGGTGGCCGTAAAAAAATTTTGAGAGAAAAAAGAATAACACCATGAGAATCAGCTCAAAAAACTACACCATATATGTAAAATTCAGCTTGGTTGATTTTTTAGTATTGCACCGTGTAATAGTTTTAATACAGATGGGGCTGTACAGACAACCTTATTTCATTCTAGGGTTAAAATTCGGAATAAGAGTTTTGTCTAGTCTTTATTTATGAGTGTATTAATACTGATGATCTCTGATGGATTTTGTGCCTGTAAAAAGGTTCTCGTTTAATCTCTCCTCTAATTTTCTGCACGTGTATCCAATGTATTCTGATTGACAAAAACATTTGAGCTTGTAAACAACGTGAGTCTGTATAAGAGAATCTAACTTGTCTTTTAAGTGGATTTACACTTAAGGCCAACTATGCCTAAGAGAGGATTTGGTGGAGAAACTGTAATAGGATGGGGTTTTATTAAAAACGAAAAGAGAATATTCTGCCTTTTAAAGAGGAGCTCGAAAATTGAAATACAGTGAACTTCCTAAAAAAGTAAAAGTAAGAAGATGATCTGTCTAAAATATTTTAACCTCTCTACTAATGAGTAATGAGATGAATTTAAGATTTTTTCTCTCCAAGTCAACCCACTTTAAGTGCTTCTATCTCTCTTATTTCAAGTTCAATTGAAAATTCGAACATGTCATCTATGTCTATCCTTATATCACCAGAATAAATTTCTAATTCATATCTTCTAAAACAACAGAGTTCATTATTTTTGATCCTAGCTCACTGAATTAAACACTATTCGATGCAGAATCATAAGTTGAGTCAACTTGAAATAGGCAAAAAGGGGGTCTTCTATACGATGACTCAGTTAGAAAGAGTATGGCTAGTTGTTCGGCTTGGTTAAAAGAGGGGGTCTCTTAATTGTGAAAACGACTTTTCGTATAGATTTTCCAAAAAATTGAAATGAGTTTAAAAATTAGAAACGGTGTTCCCAGGCAATATTTTGCAATGGAAATTACCCAGCTGACTCAACTTATGATTCTGCATCGAATAGTGTTTAATTCAGTGAGCTAAGATCAAAAATAATGAACTCTGTTGTTTTAGAAGATATGAATTAGAAATTTATTCTGGTGATATAAGGATAGACATAGATGACATGTTCGAATTTTCAATTGAACTTGAAATAAGAGAGATAGAAGCACTTAAAGTGGGTTGACTTGGAGAGAAAAAATCTTAAATTCATCTCATTACTCATTAGTAGAGAGGTTAAAATATTTTAGACAGATCATCTTCTTTATATACTTTTTTAGGAAGTTCACTGTATTATTTTTCAACAGGATAACGTCCCATGTCAACGATCAATTTCTACCAAAAGTTGGTTTCAAGAACATGGAATCATTTTGCTTGAATGGCCATCTAGAAGTCTAGATTTGAATCCAATTGAAAATCTCTGGAGAATTCTAGCTAAAAAGGTCTATGAAAATGGGGGAAAGTTTAGTAATAAAGATGAATTAATAAAGTGCATATTTGGAGAGTAGAAAAAAATAGAGAGAGAAAATATTATAAATCTATACCAAAAAATGCTTATCACTGGTCCAAAAGTATGGAAATTTCACCAAATAAAAGTGAAAACTTTATTTTGTCAATTTAAATTTCAATAAAAAGGGTAATCTTGTAATTTTGCATCAAATCGAAAGAAATTACTACATTTGATTTCTGCATATATTGCTAAACCAAATGAACTATTTTGGAAATTAATATCATTTAAAATAACCATACAACAAGTTTTTACCTCTTCCGGTGCGGATGGACATATATGACCAAATAATTTAAACCTACATAATCTTGTTATTTTTCAATATTTCACAAAGATATTTTTCTCACTTAATTATGATGTGATCATTCTAATAATGTGATTTTTTCCCGACGTTTTAATTTTCTCTATTTCAAAATTGCAGTTTTTATTTAGAGAATTTTTTCTGATTTATTTAAAAATATTTTCTATGGGAAAAACAATGTATATCAAAGCGACATATAAAGAATCAAGAGTGGGCAAGTTGTCCTTATTCCATATGCTGAAAACTCTGATGAAGAATTAGAAGAGTCTGAAGACCAAATTGATTATTTATGCTCGGCTCTTCCTTTATTCAAAACTTCTCCACAGGAAACAATCTAAACTGTATTGATTTTCCGAAACATGAGAGATACAAGATTACATCCTAAAGTCAACATAAGAGTCTTTGCCTAAAAATAAGAATCATATTCTATGCTTCGATAATTATTTTATAAGTTTGAAATTGATCACAAGATAAAGATCTCAAAAAAGATAAAGGCGGCTACGATTCACTCTATTCGGAGTCTGAAAAACTTTTGCTGTTACTGAGTCCGTTTCAAAAAGCAGTAAAATATTAGATATCAGTTTATAACAAGTCAATGGGTGGTGTTGATCTATTCGATTCTTTCATGTCTAGATACCAGCCGTACCTGAAGAAGAAGAGGATGTACCACTCGCTCAAGAAAAATCTTATGAAAAGTAATGAATCAATGCTTCAATTGTCCTGTGAGTCAGTTGCCTCTATGAAACATCTCCCAGCTAAAGTCGAGAATCCCAATTCACGCAAAGGCTGTTCAATCTGCAAAATAAAGATATCTACCTATTGTATAACTTGTTTTATTGTATTTCAAATGAAGAAAGCTGCTTTAAAACCTCAATCCTGAATAAATACTCTTTGTTGTGTATATTTTTTTGGTTTTATATAAAAATTGTTACCCTAAGTGCCGTTTGGACATATATGTCCATTAAAATATCTAGTGGAAGAAGTTCGAATTCAAGAAATTCGCTTACCAAAAAAATTTAAGAAACAAGCAAAAAGAATTAGAATCTTCATTGATTTTCAAACGGGTTAAAGTGATAACTTTTTTTGCCAACCTCTATATAATGCTGTTTCCTACTATTTCGAAAATCGAGCACAGAGGAACGATGTTTGTCAAAAGAAATTTCCAATACGTTACTACTAATCTTATTACTCTTGATATTCCTAAGACTCAAAAATAATTCAGGTGAGCTACCAGAAGAAAATCTGACCTTTGTAAAGTATTAAATTTAAATTACAACAAACTATATTTGACAAGAAATTTTCAATTTTTCTTTATTCTCAATTTCATTTTTTCGATATCATATCTATTTATTTAATTCCAGAATTTCACAAAGTCCGGTGTACTCAGGATACTTTATTTTTAGGTAATCTTGATCTAATATTCCCTCTGTATAATCTGAGAATTTCAAAATTCCATTCTGTTCTGAAATTATTCTCTTGAAGTGTATATACTTATCTTCTCTATAAATTATGCTCTTTAATATGCTTAACGATTCTGTAAAGAAGTTCTTTATAAATAATTATATGTTACAGTTCAAGTAATGAATTAGGGAATATCTAAACTCTCAATCTTGATAATTCGTGAACTTTTAAAATTAAATTTTCGCCTTTTGTACCCCATGGATTTTTATCTTACAAAATTGGTAAAGTTATCCTTTTCAAAGTTAAATAACTTTCGTTTTTAATGAGATATTAGAAAAATTCAAAAAGCATGATGCTTAAAGTCTTTTCCTCTATAGGATGGTATCACGAGTAGAACTTGACGAATAAGAAAAATCCAATAGAGCGGTAATGTTGCCGAACTTTATCAAGTATATTAGTACTCGATTCTAGACTCATGTGGAAGGTTTGAGAACAAGCAAATAATAATTGATAAACGTTTTTTTTCGCCGGGCCTCATCAGACTTAATCCCGGATTAGATATATATATAGTATAATGCATAATATTTCTGCCCTTCCATTGGTTCAAAGGTTCGCTGCTCAGGGAGGGTGACGGGTTGAAAACCCTGTTTCCAGGCGGCTTTACTTTCGTCTCTTCTCCAGGCTTGGGCCCTCTTTGCACTTTAGGAATCCATCCATTAGTAACTGCCCACTGTGCCTTTTCCGTTTGCGTATAATTACTTTGTTCGTTTTCTTCTCTTCATTTTCCTTAATTGTAGATTGGCTTGATCTTGCATTGTTTCTCACCTCTTCTTTCACACAAATTATGGGTTGGCTCATAATATGACTATCAACTACAGTTGACTTCTCGGTTTGTTCAATTGTCACCAACTCCACATTAGTTGCTGGGGCTAGGCTCTGCTCTTGTGAATTATGATTATTGGCTACAGCCAACTTCTCTGAGGTTTCAATTTTGTTTTCACCTAAGCATTGTGTCAAGCTGAATTTGGGAGAGGGAAGTACTACTTCTTTGAGAATCTTTTCCATCTTTACCAATTTCTTCCGTTTTACGAATCTGTCCCGGCCTCTGATGCCTAGGTTTGAGGCAATCATCATTTGGACACATAAATTTGGCTTCAGTTTCGAAATGAAGTGGTTTTTCGCACTCGTTAGATCATTTTCCCTCGCGCGGCTGGAAAGGCTCTGGTCAACTTGGTAGGGAATTGAAAAGTTTCCTTCATCGGCTATGTGCGCTTTCTCGTGCAAATGATGCTGAACGGCACTATCATGCTTTGGCCTCAGGTGTTCTTTGACTCTCTCGCCAAGGCTTCTCGGAGAGAAACTGTAGAAAGGTAGGATCTGTGAAGGGGCATTCTTCTTCCTATGAATTTTCGTCTTGCCAACTGATTCATGTCTAATGATTTCAAGCTGCAGGAAGCTCAGTTTTCCATCACTTTCACATCCATATGTAAACTCGATATTCTCATGGATGGTATTAAGATCTTTGGAAATTTGATCAACATTACAATCATCTTTGACCAAAAGGAACGTATCATCTAGGTATCTGATGTATAGCCGGGCATTGTCGATTACTGGCTCAAGCAAGGCTAGGAAGATGTCTGTTAGTAGCGGGTCAATTGGACTACCCATCGCAACTCCATCGATTTTTTTGTAATATATTCCTCCAAATTTGAAATCAATGTTTTTTACTGTCATAAATATCAAATCACCGACTACGTCTGAGGGAACTCTGCAAAGAGAAGGAAATTTAGCCAATTTGTGTTGGATGAACTTAACCGTTTCTTTGAGACGTACATTCGTAAACAGGGAAGAGACATCAAAGGAGATCATTTTGCAACCAAGAAAATTAGTCTGACGGATCCTACGACTTGCATTGCATTGGACACGGAATGTGAACATAATTGGTTTCGTAGTGGCATCAGTTTGTCAGTTAACCGTTTCACAAGATTGTGCTGAGGGCTTGAAGACATATCCAGTATGGGTCTGTACGACAATTCCGGGCTATCCTTGTGGACTTTAGGCAAAAGGTATAATCTACTGATGTCTGTGTCTCTTTTGTATAGGGAATTTGACTCCTCCGCGGTGATCAGGTTTGCATTCATCAAGGAGTTGATTTTTCGATTGACTGCCTTGTTAAAACTTTTTACTCGTGTCTCTGCTTTTTTCCATCGGTAATTCGAAATCTTCTTCTGTCCGATAAGAGCTCTCTTCCTTTCAGAGTTTAGTCTGATTTTCTTACTAGACAGATTCCGGTTCCTTTATCTAAGTGGCATAACATAATACCAAGGTTCTGTCTTAGTTTGGCTAGTGCTTCGTAGTGACATTTCTGTAGTTTTGGGGCATCTGGATTCCTCTGTTTGTATTGTATCCACGACTGTATTGAACCTTTCTCTGTCTTCTTGTGAGGATGCTGTTAATCTTTTGGTTGTTTCAATGAAATTTAGGAAGCCAATATATATATATATATATTAGGAAGCAAAATCCAGTTTCAGAAAATTATTTCTGTAAACTTGTTCTTTATCTCAATCTAAAAGTATTTTTCTAAATTTACACTTTCAAATCACCAAATCAAATTGATTTTCTGAAATTCGGTTTTTCTTGTTCGTCAAGTTCTACTCATGATACTTCTACCATCCTATAAAGGAGACAATTTAAGCATAACAGCTTCTTGATTTTTTCTAATATCTCTTTCAGAATTAGAGTTACTTAGAGTGTGACAAATCGATATACATTTTTTGGACTTTGATAAGAAAAATTTTTTGGGCAGAAAAAGTTTTCTGACAGGCTTTTTAAGTATTACCAAATTTTCACTAGTCTACCAAAAATTTCCCTGAAATTATACATAAAGCATAATTAGTATATTCGATAGATATGATATAACCTTTAAAGAGGTTCTCATTAAAAAATGTAAAAGAAATAAGTAGATAAAAATAATGTTCAATCAAATTCATCAATTTGGAGAGTGTGAAAAGTTATCATAAAATGCATTAAATATGAAAAACTAGTGTCTCCAAGCAAAACGAGAATCATCTGGTCGATGAAGATATGAGTAAAGTAAAGACTTAGTGTAATCTAATTTAAATCTAATGTGAGACATGACTAATTTAAGATTAGTCAAGTCATCACAATCAGACAGTTCATATTTTAACTTAATAGCGTTGAAAGTATGTAATAAGTACTTATTCCTATTTAGAATTTCTTAGGTTATAATTATTCATCATCACTGGAAACTGGAAAATAAAACTACAGTCAAAACACCTTGTTATATATGTCCAAGATCGGTTGATAGAAAGACACAGATAAGTCGTAAAATTTGCAAAAGAAATATTTATAAGCAACACATGCATTCTATTTGTGAAAATTGTCATGAATAAAATTCTTTGTACAACAGTATTTTACATTTCATACTTGCAAAATTAATTGTGAGAAATAACTAAAAATATCCAAAACTCCAAATTGGGTCTAAAAGATATTTAATGTATACTTTCAGTTCTTAGAGATGAAAAAAAAGACCCAATTTGTAAAATATGTAATTTTCATTATTTTGCATGCAAGGGTTAAAATCACCTAAAAATATAATAAATCCAATGATATATTTTTTTATAAAATCTGGTGAGTTCTATTAAATTGAGTATATTTTTTAAATTGATCACAAAGAAAGAATTAAGATCATAAGGTCCAAGTGGTGATTTTTTTAGGATCATCTTAAAACAATCTTTCCATCTTCGAGGTATTAAGATGTGTGCATAAACTTAAAAAAAACATCAGTGTTAGTTAATTCCTTGTTTATCACAGCATCATTTTTTTCGAAGTGCAAATAAGTGGATTTTCGGACGTATAAATAAAATTACGTGAATCTCTATTTTATAATAATATATATAGGATTAATTCCAAAAGTAGCCCCAAATCCATTCTAGAAATTTTTTTCCAGAATTAATTCAGTTCATCGAATTCTGAAATTTTCTACTTTTTTGAAATATTCATATTATTTGTTTATCATCTCTATTAACAATTAATTTTCCTTTTTTTGCAAATTTATACTTATATGACATGTTTTAAACTTATGAGTATGCCCGAAATATAATAACTTATAACATTTCTGAAGAATTACGACTGATGAAGGTGTTTCTATAAATGAGCTAGAAGCAATTTTAAGTGAACAAATTAATTCTGTCTACCGCTCTATAATTTATGATATATCACACTTATGATGATATAAAGTTGTTGTGTTTTCATACTTATTGCCACTAATGATATCATTTTAATCAACACGGATGGATGAGTGGTCAAGATATCTCATTCTAGTTGTTAAACTCAAGTGAAATCTTATGCTGATTATAATTTACAATATCTCTTATTAACCCTAGTACATTTGTGAAAATAATAAAAATGGGGACCCGTGTATGGAAACAATTTTTCATTTAAGTTAAGAATATTTTCGTAGAATACCTTCAAAATCTACAACCAGTTTGATCATGAGGAATGAGCCTAAATTATTCAAAAAATTACTGAATTTCGCAACTGCTTCATAATAGTTACCTGGTTTAGATATATTGTTTATACTAATAACTTTTTTATAGTTAATACAGAGGTACAAGTGATAATTTGCATTCAAAACTCATGGGACAACGAAAAAATTTCGAAGCTCTATTAAAACTTCCAAAAAAAATTCATAGATAGGTCACAAAAATCTAAATTAAATCGTTGAAAATTTATGAACTCTTCAGGAAAACTTACTCATGTGGTGAATTAGAGATTGCAGAAAAATTAATATTAACGAATTATTTCTACTCATATGCAGCTCCACATTTTCATTTTCACACTTCAAATTTCTGATAATTGAATAAAATTTGCGTTCATCATATTCGAAATATGCCTCACTAAGATAGAATTTATGACTTTCATGTTTTATTTCTACCTCTAGAAAACCATTTTTAATTTTTGGATAATCCACATAATGATTGGATCCTCGATATTTAATGTATACTTTCAGTTCTTAGAGATGAAAAATATTGAAATTTAATTCATTATTTTCGGCAAAAAAAATTTCAAAAATATAATAAAACAAGAAAGTTACATCAGCCAATGAAGAAATTAAAATAATCCTCTTAGACTTCCGAGTTGAAATGTTCAGGTTTCCGGAGTAAATCTGGTGCTAAATTTATCGCTCTTTCCACCGATGTCTCGTAAAAGTTCGTTTTATTCCTGGTCTCGAAGTCATTGAGCTTAATTCAAAAGTGATTTTTCACTGAATTTTAATCTGCTTTAATCATATTGGTACATTGAACGAAAAACTCAGACAAAGAGAAAAACCAATCAGCTTCGTTCATTAATTTTTTGTTCACATTTAAAATTTAATTTAATCAGTTAGTTTCTTTATTTTCAGTGTTATCTCAAGGTTAAAAAAAGAGTTACACCAATTGAAAGGATTTTCAATATTCCATGATGTCCTGAATATTATTATAATATTATTATATAATATTATTATAATATATTCAGAAACTGTAAATTGTGTGAGGACTATTAATCAAAGATAAAAAAGGTTGAGGTTTGTGTTAAACTGTACTCTTCCCAAAATTTTGCAAAATTAAATCATCTTACTCATTCATTTTCAAGAATGCAACTTTTTTTGAATTAGGAGTGAAAATTTATTCTACCACAATTCTACTGTCTTAATTTTCTTTATGTACTCACTTTCGAAATAAGATTCTAAACTTGGTTAATTAGTTTCTTATTTAGATACTCACCATGGATTTTTTTGATTTTTTTGTTCAACAATTTAATATTTGAGAAGTATACATTATAAATATTTCCTTCAATATTGACAAGTTTAAATTCTACACACTCAAATCCATGGACAATATCAGAAAAGTTGACAAAACCATGAGAATAATTGAAAAATATTTTTATTTTATTATCGGAATATTTCTCACAGTTAGTTAATCTCATATGAACTTTTTTTCCATCGTTATCGATGTATATAATTTTTTCTTTAATGTCATCTCTAAATTGAAAAATAAATTAATAATGAAAGCAGAATCTAAAATTAGAAGAGGGTCCTCTAGTTCAGATAGCCGTTACTCATTGAGAAATACTCGGGTTACCCACCTAAGGATAACCCTGAATATTTCACTGATATTTAGTGTGAATAAACGTTTGATTGTCTATTCTAGATAACGAAATAGAGATTCCGTTTAAAATATTTAATAAAAAAACTGTTCGAAAGTTTGCTCACTCTTCATCAGTTGAGGCTTGATATGAAATTTATTGAACAATTCATAAGTTCTACTTTACATTCATCATTTTCATATAAAAATAGTTATCATGTACAAAAATAATAATAATAATAAGTTAAAGGAAAATAGAAAAAAGAAGAAAAATATTTTCATGTGTGTACAATAATAATTGAAATAGTTTGTTATAAATCTGTTATAATCTAAATCTTATCTATGAAAAATATATATATAGTTGTCAGTATTGACTCTTCAAGTATTTTTCAATCACAATAGAATTATTACTTTGGGAAATTAAGGTTCTTTTTCTAATTTCTTCAGAATTCTAGATTTTTCCATTATTATTCAAAAAAGAAAAGAAAAGCTTCTGTCACCAATGTTGCATATTCAGATGATTATAATCTCATTATAGAGTATTCTACTATCTTCAAGTCATTTTTTTCAACCAGTTGATCACTATTCATTCATATTTGATTTTTTTTAAAAGGACTAAGTCCTAGCAGGGATACAGTTTCTAGCTATTTTTTAGCTTAGAATACAATATTTATTCGGTAAAATCTTTTGTTGAAATTCAAAAGAGCAATTATGTGATCAGTGATCATTATTGATTTCACTTCCTGCTGTGATGAATTAGATCCAACAGGTGAGCTTAGACTTGAGATTTTATTTTTTTATCTAAAAAGGAGACATATTTTCTAATATGGGTTAACAGGCTTTAAGTGATATAGATAAATATAGAATATAAACAAGCTAGTAAAGTCTCAAAATTTCAAAAGACATAGTTAAATTGTTATTTAATATACTTGTTTAACTCATTACTTCTAGATATATATACATCTTTCATAATTAAGGAAATAAGTCATACATTTTTTTTGGTTTTAGTTAAGGAATCTCGAGTTAATTTCTTTCTTGAATTCAAATAAACTCATTCTTTTTATGATATTTGGTAACTTTTCAAATAATTTTTTGCTTCTCGTGAAGATTGCCAGATTTTTGATTTCCTTGTATTCTGTATCGATCACGGAGTCCAATATTTTTTTCCATCAAAATTAAATTCTAATAAATTATACTCACTAAAGTAATTCCACAGCTGCTTGAGTAATTCTACTTTGCCAAAAAAATTAATATTTTGTATTTTATAAGTGTTGAGCTCAGCTTCTGTAGCTGAGAGATGATCAGAATGTTTTTGAATATCGTTATCATTTATATTCAAAATTATATTTTTATCCATAGAGTTGAAAAGATAACCATCGTTCAACTTAATAGCATATATGTGTTTATCAATACTGTCATCCTCGTAATTTTTATCTTCATATTCGAAAGATATTATATGTTCACTTGTTCCTGTTTTAAATTATACATAAAGCTAATTGATATAAAGTTGGGAATCTATGATTTTTATAAAAACCTCGAATTTTTCGAATATATAAAAGATTTTTTTTGAAATCCTACTCATATTGCCAACTTCAACGATTTGAAGAAAAAATTATGAAAATAAATAATGAAAAGGGGTATTTTACAAAACTATGATTACCAAGGCATGTTCATTCAGAATTTGTATGTTTTTTAATCGAAAAATCAGATCTAGCATGTATTTTTGCATAAATGCATATAAAAGTATTTCAGATTTAGTAAGTCCTTGAGTTTTGTTTTCGAATTTAATATTTTTTTTAAAATCCTAAATAATCTGTTTTGTTTTCAAACTTAGTATGTTTCATTTATTTTTGAAAGAAATCGTAAATTTATTAAGTAACACTGCGCAACAAAAGTCAACTGTTTTTTGGTAATTTGCTAAAAATCATATTTCTAATGTATTCTTTCAAGCTGGTTCCAATGGTGTTATTATATTTTTCTCAAAATGCACTTTAAACTTTTCAGAACCACTTAAGTCTTGATTTGACATCGTCAGATATCAGTTAAACTTGGTTTTAAGTGGCTTTAAAGTTCAAAAAAGCTGAAAAGTTATGTTTCCGCTATTTTATCTCATTAATGAGTAGTATGGTTTTGTTGGTCTCGTGGAGCTGATTAAAATGGTTTATGACACTACAGTGAAAACTTATAAAGTTATGGCTAAAAATATCAAATTTCAATATAATTTTGTGACATATATCAGTTGTAGGGAAGGGGGGGACGGTATGTGTTATGACATAGGAGGCTAACCCATCAAAGACTGTCCCCTACCTATCCTTTATTAACAACAATTTTACCCATGAATCATGTGAAATGATAAAAGGGGGGGGGGGGCACGCATTTTATGGTACTGCAAGACTTAGTTTTTTGGCTGTATTATTTCTCCATCATGAACTACACAACGCATAATAAGCAAAAAGAATCTCGATGCGTTATTTCCATCAAAGAAGGATACAGCCGTGACAAGACACATCAATCAGGAAAATCATGAGGCTTCGATTTCTAATTTCTCAATTTTGTATGACAGCACAGATTTGTGGGTGAATAAGAAATTCTTCGTCAATCACTTTAACCCTAGAACGATATTTGGGGGTTCGAGAAGCCTTTTTGATTTTCAAACTAATTTTTTATTGTTATTATTTTCTTTAGAAGGGTGAAACAACTTTCTAATCCTAACTTAACTATTTTTCTAACGAAATAAACAAGTTTTTTGGTAGTTAGCCTTATCAGCTTGAGTAAACAGTTGAAATAAGAAAAAGTTTCTTGAAAAACATTTGGGGGTCTCAAGAACCCTTTGTGTGTTTCCTTATCTTTAGCCAATTGAAAACTCGTTTAGGAACATGAATCCTATTAGTTTTGGTATATTTTCATATGCAATTAATATCAGTGACATAGAACGTGAGCTGAATCTTTACTCACGAGATCAAGAGTTACTGGGAAGTGACAACTCAAGCTCAGACGAGAGTGATCACGTATTTTCAGATGAGGATGAAGAATTAGATGAACCAATTGTAGAAATTCCAGATGTCTTTCCTCCAAATACAATTACTTCTAAAGACGGTCTGTTTGTGTACAAAACTACAAGACCAGCGCCAAGAAGAACCCTCGCCAACAACATATGCGATTTCAAGGCTGGTCCTACAAAGAATTGTGACAACTTATTTCAACCAATTGAATTCTTCAAATTACTAGTGACTGATGATATGCTTTTATCGATAGTAAAATTTACCGATAAATACAAAGAATAGATCGTCATTCAATCTTCAAAAACTCAAACGATGGACAGGTATCTGTATTTTATTTGGACTCACTAAGCAGAAAGGAATGAATCTTGAAATGCTCTGGTCAGAAAACTTTGGAAATCAATTGGTTATAAATTCAATGTCTTTGAGTCGTTTCAATTTTATAAAACAAATTATAAGATTTGACAACAAAGCGACGCGTCAAAGAGGACCTGATAGAGATAGTTTGGCTCCTATTCGTCTTTTTTTTGAAAGCTTCGTCAATAATTCCAAAACTAGTTACACTCCAAGTGAATACATTACAGTAGAGGAGCAATTTATTAGCTTCAGAGGACGTTGCCAGATGAAAGTTTTCATTCCTAGTAAGCCAGGGAAATATGGAATCAAGATTTGGGTGTTAGCTGATTCAAAGACATACTGCTTGGTGAACGCTCAGGTTTATCTTGGCAAAGCCAATGATGTTCAAGATAAGAACCAAGGTACTAGAGTGGGGAAAGAACTTTCTTTACCTTATCTGAACAAAGGTCGTACAATAACTATGGATAATTTTTTTACCTCCATGGAAATAGCTCAATACCTCCTTGAAAAGAGAAAACAAGTGTGGTTGGAACAGTGAGGGTAAATCGAAAGTTTTTACCTGTCAGTTTTCAGGACAAGAAAATAGCAGAAAACCAGGCAGATTATATTTTTTGTTATAGAATAACACTTTTGAAATATGGTCAAAAGAATAATCATCCAGTTTTAATGTTATCTTCTGAGCACACTCGACCGGAAAGTGTTCAGGGAAAACCGGATATCATTCTTGATTATAATAAATACAAAGGTGGAGTCGATTCCTTAGATCAAATAGTAAGCTTCTACTCAACCAAAAGGGGAACAAAAAGATGACCTCTTGCTATTTATTGGAACACTTGGATTAACTTAATGGATCGAATTTTGTTAATTCGCAACATAGCAATCAACGAGTATTAACTAGAGATTATTTATACTCAAATGCGTTAGGAAAACTTTATTTCAGTCTATATCATTCTTTCTTCACAATGTTATTTCATTTTCAGTTTTTAATAAGAATTCGAAATGCGCAATGTTGACTCGATAACATTTTAAACAATTTAATTAAAACTTTTTACTAATTATTTCTTTAACTGAACTAAAATTAACTAAAAATAAATTCGAACTAATTTGAAAATAATATTTTTAATTGTAGATAGATCGAAGATTTTCGGATAACTGGTTCTTGTTTTTGTCGATTGCTTGGTTATGTCTTCAGGGAATCTTCTTAAAAGAAATTAAATTAAATGTTGATTGAGAATAAATGTATTTTATGTAACTTTCCTTGTGCTGTGATTTTCATCGTCTAACTGCTGCATCCAAGAATTGATTTGTCATCACCAGATCGAAGAGATTTTCTAAGAATGTATTGAAGTTTTAATAGGATTCACAATAAAAAAAATTGTGATTCAACTTTCCTTTCTTCGTTTCCTGGATTAGCACATGTTCTTAAGTCAGATATCGTTGCAGACACTAAATAAATAATTATGTAAAAGAATTAAAGTTCGATTTCAAGCATTAATTTTCATAATTATTTGTTATGCAAAATTCTATATATTGTTTACTAACTTGTCATTGTACTCCAACCATTGAGCTTTTGACCAGTGAAGAGAGACTTCAGATCTTGACTTTATTGTAGCCATACAATTCCTAGCAAGAGACTTATCATTACAAGTACTAGCAGCAACTTCTGTAGTTAGTTTAACTTGACGCTGCACACCTTGTGTATTGATTGGAATCCAGTCAAAACGGATCAGGTCAGAATTAATTTAACCCCAGTTGTGAAGAAGAGCTGGCATACCAAAGTCAGATTTCTCGAAGTCAATCATGTCAAAATATTCTTCTGATGGCTTCAATTCAGGAAGGGAATAGTGCCTGATTCCACCTTCTCTTGAACTTGCAACGATATCTGCTGCTCTTTGCCTAACATGACTTCTAGGGTCAGCAGCCATTGTTACGAGGACGACTTCTGGGTGTGCCAAGTAGGCATTGGCTTGAATTGTCTTGGTTGCTTCCAATTTGACAGGTCCATCTGGCAAGGCGTTGATATTCATCCAGAGTTGGTGGAAGACTTTAGCAGCATTGGAGATGGAATTGTTTATCCTAGCATTGAACCAATTGCAAACATAAACCTGGAGTGTAAACTGCACAATTTTCTTCAAGTTAGCATCCGGATTAACAGTCGAAATATAGTATCGTAGCAACCTTGATGCTGTAGTCAACCATCGGGCATTGTGCATTTTTCCAGGATTATTTCCTCTGACGAAGCTGCATATCTTTGCATCTGTTCGTTTGAAACCGAAGTTGGCAAGATAGGCGACATTGTAGAGAGATTTTTTCAACCTTTGATCCGTGCTGAGGTTTTTGACAATTTGTTCATCCATGATAGGGAAATTTTGGCATTTCACTGGGCTGAATCGGAGATTGATGGGAGTCGCTTTATTGACTTTCACCAGATTGGAGCCGATTGGACCACTGGAACCTGTGGGACTCATAGATCATCCATCGATTTTGAACAAACACTTTTTGAATACCAATTCGATGAGATGAGCGATGCCTAAGAAGAAATATTTTAATGACAACAAGTTAATCGAATGTGGTTTAACTTACAAACAATATGAATCAAGTTTCTATTCAGGTATTGCTCGAGATAGAAAATTATGCCACCTTGGTTCCCAGTGTTGACATTTGTTCCGTCTGTCATGGTACATTTGAGAGAATTCTTAGAGTCCTTTTGTTCAATAACGATCTTCAGTAAATCAGCAATGTGCTGTGCTTTGCCAGACTCCATTTCCAGGGTGGCCAAGTACTTTTTCCCTGGCTGACTATTGACTGAAAGGAATTCTCTCTTGACTTCTTCTTACACCTTCCGTTTGTTCTTTATTCCATCGAATTGGATGACCTCGATTTGATTTGGTTTATCGGCCTCATATTGATCCAATCTACGGTTGTTTGTCCTTATGAGCTTATGCTGTTAAAACGTTGTCTTCTCTCATTGTTCTTTGACATATCAAGGGCATGTTCCATGCGGCTGCTCCAACAACTGGTGAAATCTTGCATCGTTCAAGGAATTCAGCGTACAAATCAACATCATATGATGAGTACCGGCATCTTTTGGGTGTGGGCGGACTTTCATCACCTACATGAGGAGTGTATGAGGGACTGGCGGGCTTAACATCTTCTGGCTGCCTTTTGATGGGTCTCTTTGGAGTTGAAGAGTTGAAAACTGGACTTGGGGTGACTATTGGATTGAAAGAATCGTCAACATTGATTTTGAACGAGATGGATGAAGATAAATATGATTTTCTTGTATAAAGTCGTGATGCATTTTGATCCTTCAGGAAATTGAAGACCTTTTCTGGAACAACTACAAGAAGACATAGGAAACAACTGCGAGAACAATTCGTCAAAAGGTTTTCTGTTGCTTCGAGGTTTCTTACGAATACTTTCAAATTTCCCATATCTATGAAAAGCAGCATCAAGCGTGACAGTTTGTAAACCAATTTCATGATACAATTGCTCTACCACTTTCAAAACAGCTCGGATTGGGGCAATATTCTTCTGATTATTATAGATTTCCTTTTCACTTTCAAAACGGAAAGCACGGAATACATCTCCATTCTTTGGTAAATAAATAGTTTCGAGAGCCTTTGGTTGACTCATTGATAGGTTTAAATCTGAAATTTCAGCTAATTTGGCCTCTTTTACAGTGATACAGGTTAATTTCTTGGACATCGTAATGTTAATTAACAATGAAAGCGTGAAAGGGATTTTCGAACAAAGTTAAATTTAAACAAATATTAATTTTCTAAATTAATATGAGTTATGTTTTGGTACAAATTCAAATTTAATTTTACACCAAAACTTTAAATGAAGAAAAGATTGATAAAATGTTGGACCTTTCTTACTAATACAACTGGCGATTCTCAAACGAAAATGGACTGAAAAAATGGAATCACATTGCGAAGAAGAGACAGATGTGCTTGTCTAATATATTTTTTGTGAGTATTTAACATGCTTTTTCTCTAGTTAGTACTCGTTGATAAATTACAAAAATTATGTATACCAGTAGGCTTATCCGTTATAGGAAAGCATATATCAAATGCAATTCTGCAATGCATGAGTATGCATACAACACAATGCATTAAAGTCCCATGTTACAATGTAAAATCATGCCTACCTTTCAATACATTAAAGTCATACCTTTCAATGTAAGGTTAACCGATCTTTATAATAAAGAACAAAAATGAGGACAATTTTTGTGTCCAATTTCTACACTGAATGATTAGGTAAACGAGTTCAATGAATAAAACAGACACGGTCAAATACAAACATGGGAGATTTTTATTGCCTCTCACTTGAGATAGAAAAGGTTAGAATCAAAAAGATAAAAAAAAACCAAATCAAAATTTATTGTTGGCTTTAGTGATAATCAAGAAAAGTTTTCAAAAAAATACCTTGGTTACTCAACAGAAAACTAACTTGAACGGTCAAAAAACATGCTGAGTTATTTTTCTTAGTTACTGGAATGTCAACCTTATCTTAATAAAGATTTTTTTGCTACTAAGTTGAGGATAACGGTATAGGCCCTAGTAACACGTAAAAACTCTTCATCTTAAAAAAGATAAGCATATGCTAAGATCAATAATGTTCTCAAAATTAAATTGAAAAACTTTTTTTTTGTTAGACATAAATCTTATATTGAAAATAAATAAAAAATATAGATACAACTTATAAGGAGAATCTGAATGCATAATAGTAGATAAATATAAATACAAAATATTGTTTATCTGATTCAATAAAAATGTTAAATCAAAAACTCTGGATGTAGTAAAACATTGCAATATAGTAATATGAAGACTAGGGTCTGCAAGAAATCATCTGGTTAATGAAGATAGGAATAAAGCAAAGAGTAATCAATTTTTAGCCTGATGTGAGACATGATCAATTTAAGATTGGTCAAGTCATCACAATCAGATAATTCATATTTTGAAAAAATTAAATTATACAGGTAAAAGCTCTGTAAAGTGACGAGAGTTGTGTGAATGTGCGAGTATACCTTACTTATATACCATTTCTACCCCAAATCTCATGAATAATAGACCAATAGAAATTGAGTATTTGTCGGCCAATCAGAATCGAGCAACATTCCTCCTACAATTTTCCCAAGGTCCCAAATATATTTTGCTACCAGAATCTCAAATTTTTCAATAGGTTGATGAAATTTTGTAGATGTTCTCAATCTTTTATTCTGATTAATTTCCACTTCGAATTTTTTTTCTATCTTATCAGGAAGAGGCCGTAGCAAAAAGAGCTAAAGCAGCAGTCAGTCAGACTTAAATTTAGTACCATTATATTCAGCATGAAATTTAGAGTAGAATTGGAAATTTTTAAGCTTCTATTCGAAAAATATGGCTAAAATTCGATTTTGAAATCAGTCTCAAATTTTGAATGATTTTAGATGAAAAATCAAAAAAGTCATTTTTAGTTTTCCCAATCCCATACCCCTCCCCATGATTAGTCATGGGGTTGACCATTTGTACATTGTACATACATAGGTGTGAATACAAACATGTCAATCAAAGCTGTCACACTGTTCTCTTCCTTTTACATAGAATAGGGGTTTCTACTCACACACACACACCACTATCACAAGAGTCCCTGTAAAAAGATAATAAGTAATTCGGTTAATATTTAGAATTTCTCAGATAATAATTATTATTAGAGAGAGAATAAGACTCCGAGAATTTTTTGACTAAAAAGGCATATCTCCAGACCCAAAGAGGGTTAAGACCTGAGACCGAGATTAATGCATTATACGAGTCGAGTATATATGAGGGAATAGAGAATGTAAAAACCTATATTGAACTCGTTCAATGGTTAGGCACTGAGTGTTATTTAAATTAGGTAAAAGAGGGAAAATATAGTCAAAAAGTGGAAAAACCAGTGATTTTTAAGCTTTTAGTCTTACATCACTGGATTTAGAGAATTTCTTAATAGAATAAATAATGGTATTAATTCTAGGGAGATTAAAAAGTTGATTTAATTTTAAACTAGACGATACTGAAACCTAGGTCCGAAGTTAAGGAGAAAATTTCTCCAGGAAGTAGAAGCGATTCCAAGAGGATTGCAGGGTGACCAGATGGGAGCATTATTTTGCATTTATCTCTATTAACATAGAGCCCCATCGTCTCAAGGGAATCCTTAAGAAGGGAGAAGTTATGATTTATTTTAATAATGTCCAAAGCATTATTTATTTCAAAGATGAATTTTAGATCATCAGCATATTTTAAAAGGACACCCTCAATATCCTTAGGAAGCTGAATGTCAGCGAAGCAAATATTAAAAAGAAGAGGGCCAATAGTGGAACCCTGGGGAACCCCAGAATTTATCTTGACGAGATTACTATTAGTGGCGTTGAAGGAAACATATTGCATCCTTTTGCATAAAAAATACATAGAGAGGTTTATTATGAAAGGGTTTATGTTTAATTCGATTAGTTTTTTTTAATATACGAAAATTTTAGTCTATCAAAAGCCTTGGAAATATCAAGGTAATGGATTAGTAAATAAGACTTTGATTTCAATAGGGGGAGGGAATAATCGAGACAACTGAGCAGATTACTTGAGGTATTTCTGCCCGATAGAAAACCATGCTGAGAACAATCCGGGAAAGGCGTTGGTAAGGAGGACTTGATTTCGGAAGTTAAAAAACGGTCAATAATGGAAAGGAAAATATTTAAAGATGAGATAGGACGGAGATGGGAAAAATCAGAATATTTTTTAACTTTTGGGATAGGAATGATTTTTACTATAAGCCAGTCGTCGGGAATGAAACAATTACTAATACATAAATTTAAATAATTACATAAATTAATTAGAAAGTTATTAGAAAGAGAATTTAAAAGATTCAACGAATTAAATTTGGAATCAATTCTATTGATATTTTTACAAGAGTTAATAATGTTTTTAAAGTCTACAATAGAAAAAACAGGAGGGATGGAATAAGTCGGAAGATCGTTGAATACTTCAGCATCCCCAAATGAGTTTTCGAAATGAAGGTTAATCTCATTGCAAAAGTCTTGGTCCGAGAGCGAGGTAAAATTGGAAATGGAAGAGGACTTATTGATGTTGAGAAGTTTTCTGAACTTAGACCAACCCCTTTGAGGATTAGATCTAAGATCAGCAATCACGGTTTCTTCGAACGCCTCGAGGGCAACAGAATCAATATTTATGAGGATTGGAAGAACTTATGAGAGTTCTTCGTAATACGAGTAGATTCATTTAGAATCGAATAAAATAAATTACAATTAAAGGAATTATTAGTAAAAATAATAGAAGAAAATGTCTGAATAAGATCCTTACACTTCTTATAGCTAACAGTTTTCTTTTCTTTGAAATAAAATTGAGAATGATTTGAGAAAGAGCGGTTAAAGAAAATAATATTATGGTCCGAAAAGGGAACAGCACTAGGATATGAATTATGAAAAAAATTAGAAAAAATGAGATCCAGCATATTAGTGTTACGAGTGGGTTAGGATACAATTTGATGGAGTTTATAATGATTTAACAGATTATCAAAGGTGATAGGGATCACAGGTGAGAGTTATCACAGGGAAAATTAAAATCACCAAGTATAGATAAATTAATTTTGGAGTTAGCTACTAACGAGTAGATATGATTTAAAATAATATCATCAGAAACATAATATTTACTGGATATAGGGGGCGATATAATAGAAAGAAATTTGACTGATCGTTATTAATGCTTAATGAAATATGAATGTATTGAAAAGGCAATGAATTTACAACGTAAGAGATAATTTTAATGAGGAATGAATATAAATACCTACATCGCCACCACTAGCATCAGGTCTATCAGCCCTAAGGAGAGAATAGCCAGGAATATTTATGGTAGAATCAGAAATTACAGGTTTCAAACAGGTTTCAGTAATAAAAAAGAGAGATTTTTTATTCAGATTTTTTTCAAGATTGCATAAGATTGAGTTATCTACCATCTGTTTGTTTTTAGCTTTTTAAAACACTGTTTAATACCGTTTACAATCCTGTTTTTTTGAGATTGTAAAGCCGCCTGTCGCACTCTTTATAAAATCTTGTTAGAACTGAATGTAGTCAAATTATTCAACATTCCCCTACCCCTTTTTCATATAAATATCAAGTCTGTTTTCTTCATTTTATACATACCACAATGTAACATTTTCCACCTCCCCTAACCTTTAAAAGCATTATACCATTG
Source organism: Gyrodactylus bullatarudis (assembly GCA_012064415.1). Classification (NCBI taxonomy): domain Eukaryota; kingdom Metazoa; phylum Platyhelminthes; class Monogenea; order Gyrodactylidea; family Gyrodactylidae; genus Gyrodactylus; species Gyrodactylus bullatarudis. The sequence goes on from SSNU01000138.1 coordinate 136,627, forward strand.
ACTTCTTCAATTGTAAAACATTTTTGCGACAACATATTTTTAAATAATAAGGAGAATTGCGTAAAGAACTGCAAATCTTTATTTAAGTGAGATTTAAACACTTGTTAGACTGTTCAATTAAAGCAAAATTCAAACGGTGATGTGTATTTTAATAACTATGATGAATAAAACGCCCATTCCAGCTTAAAGACTATTTTTTCCAATTTCTTTTAATAAAAAAATTCAATTCCCACTTTCCTTGGTGGGGAGGGGTCTGCAATATTATCTAAGTGAGATTAATAAGTACCAATCAGAATCGTTCACCCTTAAAGTACAATATACCGTATAAGCCAATCAGAATGAAGGTTAAAGATGATAAATTCTGACTTCGATAGCAATCGATCCATAATTATGAACCACAAGAAGCAACAATTTTTCCAAATGTACGATGGTCTACATGGCTCTTATTACTACGGAAGAATTCTTGACGTGAATCACACAACCATATCCGAATGGATTCAACAAAAAGAATCTGCTGCTGAGTTTGATAAACAGCTTATTGCGAGAATTGACCATTTCAAGTTCTCACGAAGTTTTATCGATGATGAAACTCTCGAGGTAATCATCTCCAATTCAAAAACCGAGTCCGGATATTTGAATAATGTTTCACTTTTAAAGATCAAAAAAGATTTTGATATCAAAAGTTATAATGTGAGTCAAAATTACTGAAATTTTATTCCTTAATTATTATTAACTCAATTTTCATTTTCAGTGTACTGCTCAGGTCTTTCAAACTCGGCGACAAAAGAACGTTCAAAATGAAGGGGATATAGTACTCATGCATATATCCGTGATAAAAACAATTCAAAATTTTTCGTGTCTGTTAAACTTATGAGCTCTGAAATATTTATCGAGGATAAATTTTCCAACAGAATTATCGACGGTCTTCATACTAGAAAAAAAGTTCAATTATACATGTTTTTCAAAAGATAATAGTCATGCTGAATAATCTTTCTGCTTCAACATCGTCAGCAGTTATCTTTTATTCAGATAAATCTTTCTATGCTAAACAGTTGAGAAGAGTTTCAGTTGGCTGGCCAAATTTAAAAGTAAGTTATTCTATAAAAACAAAAATCAACATGTCAAATCTAAATTTATTTTTCAAGCTTATCCCATACTCATATGAGCGATCCACTTGCAGATATGTGAATGTTTTTTCTCGAGTCGACATTCTACTGGCTTCAAGATTTGATTACCACAAATGTATGCAGAAATTGGCCGATCAAATCCTTCAAATCGACTTCAATTTCATCAACCTACATGTGTGTACCCAGAGACGCCTTATTAGCCTCTCAGAAGGTTTATCACAGGTTGGGTTTTACAAGGAATCCAAGATCATAAAAAGATTGCAAAAGCTTCATTTTCCAAATGGTGGAAATTTGGGAAAGAATTTTGTAACTTTTTATCTTCCTAAAGTGAGATTTTTTTTCATTTTTATTTTATTCGCTTTAATCATTTTTTGTATTTTAGTACAGAAGTGCCTGCAATCCTATTTTTGTGAGACAGCTTGTTGCTGCTCTTATAAAAGATGGATTCCCGAAGCGTGAGGTTCTTGCTTCGATAAGAGCCACGAGAATGACAGTGTACAGTTATTCAAAACTTCCTTGGTTATCTTTTATGGAAAAGAAAGCTACAGCAAGAAGAACTGATTACGACAGAGAAACGCAGCTTTCAAAGTCCCTTTATGAAGCTGTTCAAGCCAGTCACATTAACAGAATTGAAGGATAAGTCTCTTGAAGTGGCAGAGAATCTAATAATTACTAATTTCAAAGCTTCTAATTCCTTCTTCAAGAGATTTAGAACCTTTCATGAGCTTGTGCTGAGAAAGGTGAGTTATTTTACAAATTAATCACATTTTCATTTCCCTTAATTTAACTGTTATTTTTCAGGGATCCGGAGAAAAATTGAGTGCTCCTATTGTAATTATCGAAAATTGGCTAGCTACATTTCCAGCTGAAATCGAGGGTTACGCTCTTAGAGATGTTTGGAACCTCGATAAAGCCGTTTGGTTTCTTTATGGGACAAAAAATCGGTACCTAGCTAAGAGAGGTAAGGTTATTATTACATGATCATGATGAATTAAAAAAATAATCAATATTTCATAGGTTCCTCAGTGCCAGGCTACAAAGCCAACAAGGAACGTCTGACAATCGTTTTTGCTTGCAGTGCCACAGGTGAAGAGAAGAAATTAATGATCATAGGAAAGTTCAATTTTCCTAGAGTATTACCTGGAAGAGAGGACATCTACGACCAAGCTGATTATAAAGCGAATTCTTTAGTCTGGATGAATCAAGAGATGTTCCTAGTTTTTTTGATTGATGGGACGAACGTTTGAAGATGGAAAATCGTAAGATTGCCTTGATTATTGATGGAGCAAAAGCCCACGGGAAGACTCAAGAATTACAAGGCTTCTTAGATAACATTAAAGTAAGTTTTCACGTTTTAGTTTCTAAACACCTAATTTAAATTTTTTCTTTAGCTTATAATGCTGCCACCTAACAGCTGTTATCCAGCCCATCGATGCTGGGATTGTACGTAAATGCAAATGCAGCTACTCGATGCCAAAAATCGATGCCATGAGGAGACAGAGAGGAATTCGACAGAGGGACTTCTCAAAGCATGTCAAATTATGTGAAATCCTCGAGGCTGCAATTTTTGCTTGGAATAGCGTCTCACCTTCGATGATACAGATGTGCTGGTATAAGTCGCAGTTTGTAGTGCCTCCGAACGCCAATATCTTTTGATTCTAACCTTTTCTATCTCAAGTGAGAGGCAATAAAAATCTCCCATGTTTGTATTTGACCGTGTCTGTTTTATTCATTGAACTCGTTTACCTAATCATTCAGTGTAGAAATTGGACACAAAAATTGTCCTCATTTTTGTTCTTTATTATAAAGATCGGTTAACCTTACATTGAAAGGTATGACTTTAATGTATTGAAAGGTAGGCATGATTTTACATTGTAACATGGGACTTTAATGCATTGTGTTGTATGCATACTCATGCATTGCAGAATTGCATTTGATATATGCTTTCCTATAACGGATAAGCCTACTGGGTTGTACAGGCACCTTCCTATATTTCAATGTAAATTTATGCTTTAACCTGATTGGATTAAATTTTGGTCAGTTTTATATATAAGGTGGTTAAATTAATTTTTTCACATTTCTGTAACATGATGCAGAGCTTTTACTGTATTATAATTTTGAGAATCCCTGAGTTACTCAGTGCACTGTATTAACACAATTTGACTGTAACATATTATATTTGAGATTATTTCAAGGAATTCAATATCTAGTAATATGAAATTTCAATTACGGTATAATTTTTTTATATTTTCCCAAACTTCATGCAATCGTCCAAATGGACCTTCTAATTTTTGTTCAGTAAAAGGTCTTGTGAAAGTGCAAAGTCTTATGGAACTATCGCCAACAAATACAACACTATGACTTTTAAGACTTATGTGATGCACGTCCATACGAACTAGTTCGAAGCATTTGAAAGTAATTCCACGTTCAAGATCGTTTCCATAAATTAATTGCTTTACTTTTTTACCTTCGAAGAACAAATTTCCTTGAAGAGAAATAAAATTAATTTAATAAATACTGTTAAATTATACTCAAATGAAGCCAGCTGACATGAAGATAAGAATTTACATTTTTTCCAAAATACTCAATTTTCTGTTTGGAAAGTAAGGAAAAAATTTATTTTCCGAATAAATATGCTGTGGAAATTAAAATAATCTTCGGAAATAGTGACGTTTTTAGGAGGAATAATTATTTTAAAAGCCTAGGTTATTCTTCAAAACGATAGAGAAAACTATTGATAGTCTCAAGAGTTAAGGCTGTTTATGAGTATTGCGATATTCCATGTTGTATAGCAAGAGCAATGATCCAAAAATCAATTATTCAATTGTATCAATAATACGTGGTATCCATGATAAAGATCTTTGTAATCTGACCTCTATTTCACCGATAACCCCACCAAGTAATCCAGTGTTAGTCGGACAACCATTACATGAAATAGCATTTAAAGTAATATCAGATTCAGTTTTTTCTAATACGACATTATTTTATCAGAAATCGAATATGCATCACTAGGGCCTCAAAATTGCATATGATGTGTGGTGATTTAAGATGATAAAATAAGAAATATGCGATCGGAGGAACTCCGAAGCATAAGATTATAGAAATAATAAAACTTTATAGAAGTATTTCAGAATTCCTTAAACGAATCGGAGGCAAACAATCAACAATAAAACAAAACTATTTTAATTAATAAAGAATCTTGTTTGTTTACGCCCTGGGGAGTGGCAGACTTTTTGATCTATAGAAAGAAATTTGAACACGTGAAAATGATTAATGATTTTACTTTCACTCCCCAGGATACTCGAGCCAATGACAATGGTTTCCCTGTACGCCAAGGTCCTAATGAAGATGATTTGAACGCTCTGTTTAAAAGAGCTGGGCCAGAGATCCAGACGTGAGAGCCCTGATGGAAAATCCCGGATCACATTCTCAATACTGTTATAAGAAAGGCATGCAAAATTTATTTCAATGAGTTATTTGCAAAACTTTCAAAAATGGCAAACAGCATTCAAAGATCTAGCAAATTTCAAAACAATTTAAGAAATTATTGCCTGATGAATTCTGTTGACTACATCTAGTTACCAACTACATCTCCAACTCGATGGAATACAGGTAAAAGCTCCGATTCGTTGATGGTTTGAATAATTTTGTGAATCGCATTTTGTTATATACTTTTTTGGAAGCTCTGTTGAAGAAAACCTTGTATTTTGATTGGTCTAATATGTACGATATATGTATGTATGCCTAGGTTTATTGCATTCTGAAATAATATACATTAAATAATGATTTAATAGAAAATACATTATTACAGTCATCCGACGAAATTAGAGGACAATTAAACGAATTTAGTGAAGAGCAATACAAAATTAGTACAAATTAGACAAAATTAGAAGAGAGTTGATCGTAATTGAAAAAGGGAGAATACAAAAAAAGTGGAAAATTATACGAATTTAGAAAAACAGTTTTTCGTTTTTAAGCGAATAGTGTTCAAAATTAGTGAAATGAGATAATTACAGGTTACCTTTTATACATAACTAGTGGACAGCTTTATATTTTTAGGCGATTTTTTTTGTTATTACAGGAGACTTTTCCAATAATAGTAAAGAGACTAATCGAAATTAGAGGAATCCTTTTTCTTCTATTTTATTGATAAATCACTGCAGTCGTCCAATTATATTATAGAAAAAATAGAAGAGGACTATAACCCCTCTTCTCCCTTTTTCAATTACGATCAACTCTCTTCTAAATTTTTACTAATTGCTCTTCACTAAATTCGTTTAATTGTCCTCTAATTTCGTCGGATGACTGTAATGTTAAATTTTTCTACTTGTGATACCTGAAAAGGGATAGAAAAACACGATTAAATTGGAAAAAATGCATTACAATGCTTAAAAGTCACCTTTAACCTCCCCCATGACCAAAGTCTTGTAATTCAGGAGACTTGTTTTTATCTTTCCTTGAAATCTATCTCTTGCTAAATAAACACAAATTAAGGGAGCCTATTTGTCACTCTAAATAACATCTTTTTCCAGTGGACCCAAGGGGGTCCACCATAACAAAAAAACTTGAGAATAATAGAAAATGTTATTTGATCAAAACATTGTATTTTTAAGATCTTTTTATCAAGGTTCATGTGGGGGTTCTATAGATAAGCAGAAATTTCCACTAAAATGTAAATATTTTTTTGATGGGGAGGGAACAAGAAATGACACCAATGTGAATGTTATTCACAAATCAATAAACATGCAAAGGATCAAGACATTGTACAATGTACATACATTATCTAAAAATAGTTCTATTCACATAGTATGACTCTCATAGTCCAATCAAATTGATCGAACCTTTATAAGTATCCTGAATTTTTATTCCTTTTCCAATAATGAAATATACGAATGAATAAAATAATGAACTTGAGAATAATAGAAAATGTTAATTTATTAAAAACAGATTTTCATCATCGATGAACTGATTTTTAAATTCTAGACGATTTATTAAAGCTGCTGATCCTTTTCGATTATCATTTATCAAATAATGTCGGACCAGGCTTAGTTCTTCTTTACAAATTCTTCTCATTTCTTCGTCTTCATTTCGATATGCAGGGATGAGTTTGGTATGTTACCAAAATTTAACTATTGTTTCGGTTCCGAGATTTTCCCAAATATCATATCATATCTATTCGCGTCTCTATGATATTTGATCCGTCTTCTCAGATCTGGCCTATTCCGTAGACATCTGGGATTGTCAGATCTCGCAATAACTCAAGGTCTTCTTCTATCACCAACAGCATTGCAGGTAAAAATTATCGACCTCTTGGCTCTAGTTAAAGTCTAAATACCTTGAATTGAAATACTAATCAGACAGTGGTATTAGTTGAATTAAATTTATGTTTAACTTTTCTTGCAATGAATTTTGATGAGTAACTGAAAAGCGTCCAGCCTGCTTCATCAATATTCCATAATTGGCTAGGACTGTATCCCTGAGTTATTTCCGGAAGTTTTAGGAGAAATTGTTCAATTTCTTCCTCAGAAGCGTTAAGTTTTTCGCCACATACCTTGCAGAAAATTTTTTTATTTAAATTAATTAAAGTAAATCAAATATTATATCAATTTTTTTGGACACTCTTCAAAAGCTTGGAAAATACTTCGAGAGAAAACTCTCTTCCAGGACTAAGATGACGTTAGAGTTATCAGAAAAGGAAATGCGGTTAGCATCTCTCACTATTCTCCGAATATTCTGTAATGAACATTTGAAAGCATAACCTATCCGAGCTTTTGCTAATCCATCAAGATTGAGAGTTTGAATTTGTGTCTTTAAACTATATACTTATAATTAGGAAATGATGAAGAAATTCTGAAAAATGTAAAATTTACATGTAATTTATAGAAAAAAAAAATTTATCAACTAAATTTTCCACATCTGGATAGTGGACTTTTCTAATCCAGTTTATGACGAATGCATCTTTCCAAAAACCCGTGATTCTCAAATTCCAATCAGAGAGAAGAATTCACCTGATAGTTCTTTCAATCCTCCAAACAAAGCTCATTTGAACAGTTTAATTTTCAGAGGATATAGTATTAACATCGCTCAAGTCAAATCATTGATCAACTCTATCGGATGCTTCACCTATCACTGTTTCAAAAATATTGACGAATTTGGTTCTGTATTCATTCGGGTTGTCTTTAAAAGTAAACCATCATTTTCAATTCTTCAACAGCTCATCTCTATCTGTAAAGCCTAACTATCCCAAAGCTCCATACTCAGATTTTTCAAGCTTCGACCCATTGACCCCTGTCAAGACGTTAGTTGTATTCCTGAAGTCCTTGATTATGACAACTCTGACAATAAAGAAAACTCTCCTGGTCCTTATACTCGTCCTCCTGCTGTGGATCGGGTCAAACATGGTTCTGGACATGACGATTCCACTTCAAATATTGACTGTTCAATTCTCTCTCCTCGTCAGCTCAATGTTATCTAAAAATATCCTCAATTCAATGTTGACCTTGATTCAAATGAGGCTCTTTTCACCAATCAGTCCAGAATTCCAGCCAAATCAGAAATAAGTAAGCCTGACCAGTTATTTCATTAATCATTCTGGTTTTTTCCTCCTTAATATAAGATCTCTTCTATTTTAAAATTCTCTTTTCAACGTTAAAGATATTATCTATAAATTCAAGCCATCCATATTTTTATCACTGAAACCTGGCTTAAACCCTCTGTTTCTGATTCCATTTTGAATATTTCTGATTATCAATTTCTTAGGGCCGATAGACTTGAATCCACTGGTGGTGGAGTTGGTTTATATATTCATGTCTCGATTAAAATAATATCTAAATATACATCATCATCCCCCTTTTAATATATTTTTATCAAACTTAATATTAATGGTACTATTCAAATTTTTTTATTACTTTATAGACCTCCTATTGGTAGTAAATTTTTTATTTCAGATATGTGCCTTTTATCACATATCTCCTCACTAGTAGATACCTGCAAAAATATCACTATTTTAAGGGATTTCAATTTTCCCTCAAAAAATAATTCCCCCTTAATTCCTCCATGCTTTGATGAACTCATTTCCAAATTCAAACTTGACCAAATTGTTGATTCCCCCACACATAAATCTAATATTCTTGATCTTATATTTTCTAATGTATTTTATAGATCTATTGCTAGCTCTGTGCCTTTCTCAGATCATAACATTTTGTTCTTTAACTTTTGTCTCTCGAATAATGCAATCTTTTACCTAAAGCCAAAAAAGACTGTCGATTTTAAAAGATGTAAGAGTTTAGTACAATCCTCAATGCATGAAATTTTTAAAAATAATGATTTCAACTTTAATTGTTTCTATGGAATAATCATTAATTCCACCAGGCTCACTATTAACACATTGGGTTTTTTAGATGTTAAACTGACTAGAAAAGATGATGGATCAATCCTAAGAAATATTTTCAAGAAGAAGACTGACAATGGTCAATATCTTCATTATGCCAGTTTCAGCCCTATTTCGCATAACGTTGGCTTAGTGATTGGTCTAGGGAAAAGGATAAGAAGAATAGTGAGTCCAGAGGAAATACCTAAAGAAATAGAGAGCACGAAGATATGTGGAAAACGGTTATCCTAATAAATTTGTGGACAAATTTATCAATATTTCAGATAATAGGGATGAAGATGTAAATACAGATGAAATTGAGAAAACTAAGATTTTCATGAGACTCAACTTAAATGTTTGAGTAATGACATTAGAAGAAGACTTAACAATCTCATCAAACAACTTTACAATAATATACAATTGAAAATCGTATTTAAAACACAGAGACTGTTTAGTTTGATTCATAAAGATTTACTCAAGCCGGAGGAGAAGACTCTACTAATTTATAAATTCCAATGTGTCTATGGTGCTTCTTACATAGGTAGAACAATTAGGAAGATTTCTACAAGATTAAGTGATCATCTGAATAACGACACTGTGGTAACTAGGCATATCAAACAGGAGAAGCATGCTGCTTCAGTTTCGAATTTTTCCATTTTGTACAAAAACCCTGGAGATGACAGCATAGATGTATGGGTCAAAGAGAAATTTTTTATTAATCTATATAAACCCGATATATGTGTTCAAAAGAACTATTCTTATAACCTTCAACTCCCCTGGCCTATTTGTGTTTTTTCACTTTTCTCTCCACTGTTGCTATTTATTGGAGAGTTTTGGTATTTTTTCAGCTTACATATTATTCTAATTTTATTCATCTTTTACTATTTCTTTCATTATTTGTAAAATATTATGTTGAATGAATCTTTTAACTTTTATCATTTTTAAAGCAAGTGATTTCTATACATTTAGATAGGAAAAAAGTGAGTTTTTGTGAAAATTGGAAAATTAACTGTTTTCACTGATAAAATGAGTGCCAAATCCATCTTCAGCAAATTTTAAAACCCTTGGTCATCATTAGAGAGGAAAAGACAACGAGTTGGCGAGTATATACGAGAAAATGTATTCGGTAAAATTATGTCAATTACAAAAAGTGTGATAGTTCTTGAAGGAAGAAAGGACAGGAGAAACTCTTTGAAACTTAGATTGGACACATATAGATATACGATTTGAGCATAAAACCAAAAGCGAATCCCATAAGAATCAACAGAAATATTCACTGATACTCCGTCGTTGAAACGTTGAGCTGCATGGTTAAAATCGACAATCGAGACATCAGTGCTCATTCCTGAAAATCGTCCTTCTTTTGAGACTAAATTAATTCTCATTTGTTGACTCAAAGGTGGTAAAAAATTTTAAATTTTTAAATTATCCATGATTCGTGATTTATTTGTGCTTGAAGATCTCTGAGGAAGACCAATAAATATTTATATGTAGAATTGATATTATTTTTGAAAACTGAAGCAATTGGTAGGGTTTTGACATTCGTCAATGCTAACGAATATGCGGTACGAATTGACAAACTGACAAGTCGAAAAATAACCAAGAATTGTACCTTTTTCAAAAAAATTTCTGGCTTGAATTAATAGATATCTTCTAGGTAAATATCCTCAGGGGCCCGAAATCTCTAACAAGTTTGAGTATTGAAACATGAGCCTGAATTTTAAAAAAATGAACTTTGAAAACTTAAATTATAATTTCAATACTTACGTTATACGAGTGAATTCGTAGTAAATCCTTCATCTTGTCGATGTAATGAGGACTACCACGAACACTGTTCAAATTTAGAGCATGAGCGACACCATCAATAATTTCCTGAATTTTTTCATCAGTTATTATTTGCATATCTTCCTTCAATCTGTTTATTCGATCAGCAATCCTCTCTCGTAACCTATCGTACCTTGCACTGTAGTCATAGATGTAGTATACATGCAGCGAACTTTTGTTACGAACACAATTTTTCATCGTTGAAATCATAACTTTATATCGAGTACTAAAGTACTTTGCCTCATGTATCGAGTTCTCAAACTCTTCAACAATAGTCAGCTGAATTACAAGACTTTGGTCATGGGGGAGGTTAAAGGTGACTTGCAGGCATTGTAATGCATTTTTTTCAATTTAATCGTGTTTTTCTATCCCTTTTCAGGTATCACAAGTAGACAAATTTAACATTAATAATTTATTGTATTTTCTATTAAATCATTATTTAAGCTGTTTTATGCTTAGAAATTCCCCTGAAAGATATGTTGAATAATCGATGAGAAAATACAGATAAATCCCAACAGACTATAATTCGACTATCGATTATATAAAAGCTTCGAGTTCAATATTATGATTAATTTTAGTTTTTGCTTTGGTCGTAACATATACCGGTTTTTAACAAGATAGGTATTATAGTTCAAGTTACTCACCCATACTTTTATATTTTGAATTTGAAACTAAATTAATAGTTACGTAGTTTATCGAAAAAATATTCATTTCAAAACATGAAAGTAAATTTTTGTAAAGTAAAGATGTTTTACGAATCCCCGAAATTGATTCTTATTAGTCGAATAACCAATCATTCCAGTGGAGGACTTACTATGTTTTTTTTTCAATTTTTTTTTCTAAAAATAATTTAATTCATGAAAGTCTAATTTATATATATATAAGATTTTTATTTGAAAAAGTTAGTAAAATAGTTATGATTATCTGGTACATAAATTGAAATAATAGGAATTATCTGGGAAATCTTAAGGTTTTTAAAAATATCAAAATTAAGTTGAAATCTGTGTCTTAAGGAATGAAGCGTTGTAGGAAGGATCGTGAAGCCTCTAGATGAGCGAAGGTGGTAATTTCGATTGACAGTATGTGGGATCTTGAGATAGAGAACAGCAGAAAATGTGATTCTTCTCAGCCAGATTAGGTAAAGATCAGCCTTGTCTAAAAGTTGTTTATATGAGTAAGGGCCAAAGCATGAACGGATGAATTGAAATTGGAGGTTCTCAGTTTTCTTGATTGTTCCGGCAGGGAGGTTGGAGAGGAGGGAGGCTCCATAGTCAAGATGGGGTAGTATGCACTGCTTAAAAAGGAATAACTGCAGACTGGGGGAGTGGACAAATTTTCTAAGAAAATAGGATTTGATTCTCGAGAATAGAAGTGGCATGAATCGATGTGTCAAGTTTATTGGAGTAGTTTAGTCCCAAGTCCTGAATTTGAGCTACAATCAAAGGAATGAGGTCCGGCGTTAATGTAATAGTGGGAGATAGGCAAAGAATTTTCGTTTTAACACGATTCAATGATAAGCCGATTTTAGTCAGGGATGCGTATAAGTGTCTAAGTTCATCAAAGCATAGACTGATGTAATATATGTGTTCAGGTCATCCGGTGAGAGGTTAGATATGGAGTTTGTAGTCGTGGCAAGATGAGCAAGGTATTTTAGCTTACTCCTTACTCTTTTTGGGTTAGATTTTAATTCTCCAACGATGGACCTTTCAAATAGGACTTGCAAGGATAGAGATGATGCAAGGGAACTATTTTTCGACAATTTAGCAGATTTGTTAATTAAGGAACAAAATAGAGGGAAATTAAAGTTAGGACAAAATAGATTTTTCATATGAGAAATACATGAGGGAAATGTCTGAAACATAATGGTTTATACTGGTATCATGTGGATTAAAGTATGTTAGGGAAAAATTGAAAATTCTGTGGCCTGAGGAATTCACAGAGTAACAACACGAGTTGTAAATGCCTGGGATATTAGTAAAAAATAATTCAAGATATTTGTCAGAGACTTTTCGAGTGGGAAAGGCTGTAACTTGTGTTAATTGAAGGGAGTTAAAATAGTCAGTAATAGGGGAGGAGAAATCGAGAGCATCCGGGGAATAATTTGGTAAATTAAAATCCCCGCAAATGATATGGTGGTCTACTGAGGTAGAAATATTAGTTTTAATGTAGCCAATAATAACTTTTTGTGAATCTGGGGAAGCAGGCGGAGGATTATAAATTAGAAAAATTTGAATCTTTAAACTTGCTGTTGAGAGAACCATAGAAAGAGTCTCCGAGCTTGATTGAGAAAGGAAAACATTCGAGACAGCTAATGAATTGTGTACGAAAGCAATAACACCACCTCCTTTATAAGAGACTCTATCATATCTAAAGCATGAGTAATTAGTAATGGCAAATTCTTGTGAGGGATGAGCAGGTTTCAGCCAGGATTCTGTAATAAGGACAAGTGATGGAGAGTAACGATTGATCATCTGATTTACATTGAATATTGAATTTAGCAAAGATCTGGCATTCCAAAGGACAATTCCAAGCGAAAAAATTTATTATCTTGGTCAGGATCAAGTGGCAACACACGTTTATGGATTTGATTTGGAATAAGAAAAGAGGTATTGGAACTGGATGTTGAGAGACCAAGGTTAGTATTAGATGATGAAGGGCCTGATGGAGCGAGATTATTATTAGTTGAGACAGATTGAACAGTTTGATTCTTTTTAGTAGCGATCCAGGCAAGTCTGAAACGATGTTCTGGGGATCTGAGACGACAAACTACAACATTATCATTTGATAGTTCTTTGTGAATGTTTTGAATAATTTGGCCAGGAAGGTAGTTATTCCCTTTAATAGTTATTGTAAAACCTCCTTTTTAATTTGGTGTGGGGTTGTTGAAGGAAGACAAATAATACACCCTTTTCCCCATCCTGATATTTTCTTATTGGTTGTATTCGACCAAACCTTAACCAATCACAGTATTCAACAGGATTTTAAAATATGTTATTTTGTAATTGAATTCATTTAACAAAAATGGATCTTCGTGTCTTTCAATGGCGTAATGATAAAGAAAAATTTTGCTATGTTTGTGGATTCTATTTCGCTAACCGAAGGATGTACATAATCACTGATGAAATATCAAGAAAAATTATGGATTATTTCAACCAACTGGTTAACCATGGGAGACATTTTTCTCCTTCCAAGTTGTGCCTTTCATGCTACTCAAAAATTAGTTACCCAAATAGGAGCTCCTACAGAAATAAGATTAAAGTTTGGTCTGAACCCTTCAATCATGAAGAAGATTGATACTTTTGCTTGACGCGAATTTGTGCAAATAGAAGGCCATCGACTCAAGTTAGTTTGAAGATTTGCATATCCTGTTGTTAGACATTTATGAACATTGCATTCCAGAATTATCCAAATTTATGAACGTGTCGTGATGTTCCTAGACTGCAACAGCCCCTTATCAATGTTCAACAGGATCCAGAATCTAGTGGTAACACTATCGAAGAAGAAGATGGAATGACTGTGCGCTTGACCCAGAAAACCCTTGACAAGATCGTTAGAGTATCCAGGCTTTCAAAAAAAAATGCAGTTGAGGTTGGACTCTTAGTGAGTCATAAAATAATTGGCGGAGGAGTAACATTTTCTCATTATAAAAGTAGAGACCTTATTTTTCATTTGACGACAATTTTTAAGCAATTTATGAAAGCATTGGTTTCTAGAAATTCCCATTCTCTGGAGCATGTTTATGCTAAATTCTCATATATTTCAAGAACTAAAATAGATGAGGGAATACTCACTGGTCCTCAAATTAATGATTTGATAGAAGATGAAATTTTCTCTCATGTTCTTGTTGAAGAAGAACTTCGAGCATGGAATTCTTTTAAAAATGTGTGTTTAAATTTATTTGGGAATAATAGAGACCCAAATGCTAGAATATTAGTTGAAGAGCTTCTGGTATCTTATGCAGAGTTGGGCTGTCTCATGAACTTGAAGTTACATTTCCTTCGTTTTCATATTGATTTTTTTCATCAAGTTCCACTTGGTACTATCTCAGATGAACAAGGTGAAAAAATGCACCAAATGATGATGTTCATTGAGGAAAGATATTCAGTAATAAATTTGGAACATTGCCTTTAGATTACTGTTGGTTTATAAAAAATACAGTTTAAAGATAGAGAATATTGTTGCTCCCCCAAAATTTGTTTTATACTCAATCAAAACCATACAATGTAGAAGAAATTCTGAACATTTAAATTTGATAAAACAGTTTTACAATATTTTATAATACAAGAATTGTAAATAAAAAAATCAGATAAAAATTCAATGTAAATGTTTTTATAAATATACAAATCCCTGTTATTGTCTATACTGATTTAATCATTTATTATAAATCCTTCAGTTTTATACGAAATTATTGTGCTAATCAAAATGAACCAATCAGAATCGAGAAAAAATAAATCGAGAAAAATTGAGTGAAATCACTAATGAAAAAACCTTGAATAACTTCTGAACCAAAAAAGATAAATGGTCATACGAGGTATCATTGGATAGAGAAATAAATTTCACATTCTTTCCCCCATTAAAATTTGAGATTTTATCAAAATAAGATAGCCTGTTGAAGGGTAAAAACAAAAAAGTGCATGGCATTTTTCGCTAATTTTTCATCTTTTTTCAACTTTAAGACCAATTTTGAGGATGATCCATTCCAAAAGCACGTTTGAACTTGAAAGCGTCTTATAGAGAATTTTATGCTCTTTCAAATGATATCAAATTTGACTCTGAAATGTCTAAGGATCAAGTCGAAAAATTGATTTATTCAAGTCCCGATTACGAAAATTGTGCTATTTCGCGAATTGCGCAAATACTGAGCAACTTAGGAAATTTTTGGAAGCAGATTCAGAATCTGCGTTAAATTTTACACTATAATCAGTTTTTATCGCAACCCCCTAACCACCCGTGTAATCAAAAGTCACTTTTCATCTTCCCAATTTCTCATACACACACTCACACAATGTGTCATCCTTTTCGGATGTTTGTACAATGTTTGTGTACATGAGGGGTGGGGGTAAAAATTTCAATCAGAGTTATCATGAATCTCTTCCCCTTAAGGTGAAGATTACAATCCCCTACCCAATGCTTTTTGTTATTGCATTGATGTATTCCACTATCTCATTACTTATGAATCTTGTCTATACATTTTTGGGACCTTAGAGTGATAGATAGACACACAATGGCATGACTATGAATAGTGTTGAGGATTTATAACAATCCGATTTTTAATAGTTAATTTATTCAAAATCATAAACAGTCGAATCATACTTGCTAGATTTATTGAAAATTGAGATCCAATAATCCTTCCGAGGATTCAATGAAGAACATTTTTTGGGAGTAGGATGATGTATCTAGAGTATCCTTCCTTGATTGTCCTTAGAGTTCATAACTACAGGCTTATGTTGTTCACATTGTTTTTCTCTATTTTAGTTATTACTGTGGTTAGGTTGTTGAATAATTTGAGACTTAGTTACAACTACTTGCTCAAAAAAATAGAAAATTCTTATTATTTATAAATATGCTTGAAAAAAAAGTTTCGTGATGAAAAAATAATGTGGTCGTACCACTATTATATTTTATTATTATTATGTAACAAACCTATCCCTCTTTTCTTTTCCCCCTCAGAGTTGAAAAAATGCAGATGTATGACTGCTATATAGTACTAAAAAAACCATTTTCATTCATCTCTTGTCACATAAAAAACTTGCAAAAATTGGATTAACTTGATTTTCCTTTGGATACAAAGAATTTTTTGCGAGGTTGATCCTTATGAGCCTATTTTATAGTCATACATATTTTTTACAACTGAACGCATGATATATTGTGTAAGATATCAGCATAGAAATTATTTTTATAAACTTTATTTATAAATGTTATTAATTAAGCTCGATACGTTTATGCATATAGGTAAATTAGTAATTAATAATTACTCGTAATCAGTTACACACTAGGAAACTTTTCATGCAAGGATTAAGAATATTTAGATCGGTATATTTTCATCTTAAGATCTTAAAATTCACTGTTCTCTCTTTAAAAGGGAGAGGATAGAAACAGAAAAATCAGGGAAAATTCCTGCTTCAATTTTATAGGTTGATAGGATACTCGAATATTATTAATCAATGAAATTGGGACAGAGTGCTATAAATAAAGGATTATTTTCTGGTAGAGATTTCATTAAGTTTAAATTTTAATTGACAAATGTCAACCAAAACATCTTTTAAGAAAATTTCTAAGACTGACAAAAGACAGTGCTTATCAAATGAAGGATCTATATCTGACAGTGAATAACAATAGTAATAACGCTAAACCAAAATATTTAGCTGCAGCTTACAAGATTAGGTTCATTAATAAGAGTCTTCATAATAAGTTTTGGTTTTCCTCAAATGTCACAGGAACCATCGTTTTACTCTGAATTTACTGTAAAACGTTTTTCTATGTGTCATTATGAATTTCGTCGTTTGTGTAATCTCTAATGAGTAGTAGAGAGATTCTGAACCATCAAAAAATCTAAAAGCATTTCTGAACAAGTTAGGCCAAAATCAAGCTCATATTCTGATCCAACTTTCCTTAAATATTATGAAAAGTCGGGTAACTTTTTTACGATTTATGGAGGGACCCACCCTAATACACATTCCAAACTATGTGCCTTATACCACTCCAGTACCAACTAATACTGTTAATCGGTCTAATAATAACAATTGTAAAAATAACTAATGCATCATTGCCTAACTGTTTTTCCTCTTTATAAGTTCTCACTTTCTTTCTAAAAAAATTAAGATTTCTACTTTCTGTATATTTTATTATGAATACACAATATGATTTTTACTGTTTTACTGAGACATGGTTACATGAATCTAATTCTGACCATTGTCATAATTTAGAAGGCTATAAATTTATTAGATCCGATAGAATTGGTGATAAACATGGTGGAGTTTTATTATTTTTTGAAGAAACTTTCAACCTTACATCATCTTATACCACATTAAAACAATAAATATAGTCCTAGTCTACAGAAGACCTAATAACACAACCACTGATGACTCAATCCTAATGAGTCTTATTGATACTATAATTGATAAATACATTGAGACTGAACTCATCATACTTGGTGATCTCAATCTTTCTGATTAGGACTGGTATCATCCCAACACTTTTTAGGATCATATTTATTTAATTTTGGATCAAACCAAATAATCAATATACCTACCAGAATATGCTCAAGGATGATATACACACAATTAATTTAAATTTTGATATGTTTCGTTTGTTCGAAATGGTCGAAATAAATGAGACAAAAATATCTAGAAGAAAGCATCACCGTGGTCTATTTATAAATAAATTATTGATTGAAAACTAGATATTAACATTATGTGTTTTTCTTTTCACTGGTAATTACCTGATTATATTAATTGAAACAGATTTTGATTTAAATATTAGCTATCTTAAGTTTCATAGAAATAATGCTTCATCAAAATATAATAAAATACCAAAAGCAAAAGACAGACAAAAAAATATAAAAAAGCATTAGTTAACATAGGAAAGACGTGGAGAGGTTGTTTTCAAATCTTATTAGTTTATTTGTTTTATAAATTTACGCTGACACGAAAGTAAAGTATTACCGATTCTTCTTGTAGTATTTATAAAGACGAATCTACATATATAAAAACTAGTGTCAAAATATTAAGTAAACCAATATCAAAACTTCAAATAAGTCCTGTGAAGATAATTACTGTTTTGCTAACCATTTTTCATTTATTATTTATCATTCCAAAATGAGAACTGAGTTTAAAGTTATTGCTATTGTTTGAGCATGCTAATTTTTCCAAAAATACAATAAACTTTAAGAGAATCTATGGTGAAGAAATTTAGAATAATTAAAAAAATAAACAGCCAATCAAATTATAGATGGCTAGTGTAAATAGCTAGAGACGAGTAAGAAAATTATTCAACTAATACCTGAATGAATGTAAAAGATAGGTTGCTAAGACATAGTTAATCGAGGATTAATCTTAAGAAAAAGCAAAAAATAAGAGTTTTTCATTAGAATTCAGAAAACATGGGTCGATTTTATCTTGATGAACTAATACTATTGTTTTTTCATCTAACAAGGCTTATTATACAATGAATAAAATTTAGTTTTTCTGAAGTTAATTTATTTATTGTCTATTGCTTTTTTCATTTCAATTATATCACCCTCCTCAGTTCCAAAGGATATCATACTATTGGCGAATAGTTTTCCTTCTGATCCATCAGTGAATTGGATTGTTACTTTATCATTATTGTTTTCTTTTTCAATAATGTTCTTATAGTAAACTTCTTTTTTCACCGAATATATACAGTAACCGCAGTTGTTTATGTTCTCTAAAATTTGAATTTATTATCTCAGATTCAAAAACAACTAGAGAAAAATTTCTGTTACTAAGCGATGACTTATAGTTTCACCATTAAATATAGTTAAAATGAATAAAAGTAAAAGCGAGAAAAATACGGTAAAGAATCTTTTTTATGATAAAATTCTGCTGATGGGATTCAAAAAAGGACTCGTGACCTTTGGACATTGTATACGTTTTTACATATTATATTTTGATGTGTATTTCATCTGAATGAAACATAGCCTGCGCGAATGTGAATCAATTTAATTTACCTTCCCCTTAAAATTCAATTAAGATTTCTTAGAGGCCCAGTGTAAAGCTATTCTCGATGAATTTGATGAATTTAATTCATCTCAGACCTTAGAATCAACAAGGGTTTGGTGAAATCCGAGCAGACAGATATTATTATTTTATTGGTTTCCTCTGACAATTACCTGTCGGTTCGAAAATACTGATGGAAGACTCACCGACTGGCCAAAGAGAGGCAGCAGTTACAAAGATCAAAATGACTATAGATGGGAATTCCTCGGATCAACTTCCCAACCTGACTTTCTGCCTCTTCCCCTCTAATTTTACTCTAGTCACACAAACAATCGACGTTGGTATTAGTAGATCCTGGAGGGCTGGATATCGTCGGAGACTTGAAGAAGAACGCTTTCGCCTAATCGACCCAGTCTTAAGAAATTATGATCAGGTTGAAAAACTTATAAGCACCTACTGCTGTTGTGAAATAGAATGCCTGGGAAGATGAAAACTCAGGAAAAATATCAAAATATTTCGAGGTCACACCTCTGAAAGAAACAAGGCATTTAAAAATCTCTTGTAATTGTGCGAAAAAAGTGGGAGTCAATGGATGAGAAAATTACGAATCAAACATTCAATTTTTATCTTTCGCATCCTAATGCACACTGGGCCTTTAAGAAATCTTAATTGAATTTTTCAGGGGAAGGTAAATTAAATTGATTCACATTCGCACAGGCTAATGATGCAGACATTAAAATGACACTGTACTGCATAAACTGCATTCTACATGGTATATTAAGCCCTTTCCTATGTATTCTAGTTTCATTCAGATGAAATACACATCAAAATATAATATGTAAAAACGTATACAATGTCCAAAGGTCAGGAGTCCTTTTTTGAATCCCATTAGCAGAATTTTATCATAAAAAAGATTCATTATTGTAATAAAAACAATGTATACAAATGATGAACTATTGAGAGAAATTTAACAAGAAGATTATGCTTAAAACCTTTTTTAAAGAATAAGAATATAATTTTAATTGACCTACTCATATTCAGTGTTAAAATATATGATAGAATCATGATTTTTAGAGGTTCTCCAGTGAATGTTAAATTCACCTTTTCTCCTTGTATTTCTACATTGCTAATCGTAACTCTGTTAAATCCAGAAAAATTTATCCAACCATTTTTCAAATTGATTAATAAAACTTCTAGTTCTGTCTTGATTGAAATATGTGAGTTTTGTGTATCCGGGTATTTTATACCATAGGTTATTCCTTGATAAATAAGTTTTAAATTCGATTCTAAATGAAAAGAATAATTAACGCTTTAAGGTCAATATAGTAAATGTTGTTTGAAAATTGCTTCAAGAATCTCAGAATTGTTTCTAAAAAAATAAATGTCTTGGACAAAATTGAAGGTTCCCTATGTCATACTGAGATCTACAAAGTTCAAGACATTAGTCGGCAAAATGATAATATATTCGCGGGAATCAGGAATCCACAAAAATGATAATTTATTATTTCCCCAAATCATGAATAAGTTAAATATTATTTCTTATTAAATTTAAATTTTTATTGAACTAGAATATTTTATAAATTTATTTGTGAAAAGAATATGTATATGAAAAGGCACTATCATTCTAAATTCTCGATCTATTTTCAACATTATTATGTTCAAATTAACTCTGTTAGATGCACGAAAAAAATTATCTGTCAAAGGATATTTGGATTATTTTTTTTACTATCGTATATTTCTGTATAAAGGTAAAAATACTATTTCTCATTGAAAATGAAAACGAAAAATTTCACCCTTAAGTTCTTCAATATTTGAAATTGCTTCCCATTCCTATATATTCTCTGAGATATAAGTCATCAAAAGTTTTCTATAGGACTTCTTGCTGGTCAATCAATATAATCAATTTCATTATCATTCAAATATTGGTATTTTTGGATAATTACAAAAACAATTGGACCCTATTTATATTTCACAAAACCAAATGGATAGATCATTGCCTATTTTCATAAGCAAATGTATATACCATAAAAAATGAATGTTTCACATTTTCCACAAAAACAAATGGAAACACCATTGTATATTTCATTAGCGAACTGACACATTGTTGTGTATTAACCAATGGAATCTTCATGATATTAACACAACCCTATAGTATCAAATTGGTAAAATTTTCCGCTATAGGCTTCATAACATTGTCTATCATATTCTGAACTGTTTTTAAATAATTCTAAAATATGTAAAAAAAGTATAATTCAGGACAATTGTGCTTATTGAATTTCTTCAGATAAATTTCTGTTGAATCTGACTCTGACAATTTTCTTTATTACATTTTAGCGAATAGAATATTGAGCAGCCTTTATCATACTTTATGGGCTTGATAGAATTACCGTGAAGAGTCATCTTTACGTCAGCTACGCTACGGAAAGAAAAACCAATCTCAAGCATGTTTTGAATAAGGAATGGAAACCCAATTAAAGATGAAATCGTTTCATTTTTACCATGGAAAAAGTGTCTTATGAGAGTTTGATTTTCTTAGATGTCAAACTAACTAGAAAAGAGGATGAGTCAATTCTAAGAAATATCTACAAGAAGAAGACCGATACCTATACCTTTATTTTGCCAGTTTCAGTCCTCTATCTCATAATGTTGGCTTAGTAATTGATCTAGGAAAGAGGATAAGAAGGATTGCTAGACCAGAGGAATAGCTAAAAGAAATAGAAGAGTCAAAGTTATGTTTAAATGAAAATGGTTATCCCAATAGACAAATTCATCAATATGTCTGATGGTGTAGATGAAAGGGTCGACAGAGATGAAGGAGAGAAGACAACCATCTTAAATCGTATTGAGAGTAAAAATAACTAAAGCATCTTTCACTAACTCTTAATCAACTATCACTTTCTTTCTACAAAATTTAAGATTTCTACTTTCTGTTTATTTTCTCTTGAAAAGTTTCATTCTGAATAAACTATTTGATTTTTACTGTTTTACTGAGACATGGTTACATGAATCTAATTCTGACCATTGACATAATTTAGAAGGCTATAAATTTATTAGATCCGATAGAATTGGTGATAAACATGGTGGAGTTTTATTATTTTCTAAAGAAACTTTCAACCTTACATCATCTTGTACCACTTCAGTTAACAAAAATGAGTTACTAAACTGTGTTATTAATCTGTCTGACACAAAAACAATAAATATAGTCCTAGTCTACAGAATACCTAATAACACAACCACTGATGAGTGTACAAATTCAAATGCCTATGTATCTCAGAATATATAGGATACACTTACCGACGCCTCGAAGAAAGAATAAACGAATATCTTTACACTGGGACAACCTCAGTAAGAGAACATTTGAGAGCATGTCAAGAAAAAGCTTCCCCTTTAAACTTTGAAATTCTTTACAAGCAACCAGGGAAAAACTTAACAGCTCTCAAAACAGCAGAAGCTCTATTCATTGAAAAAGAAAAGCCAAACCTCTGTGTACAAAAATCAGCCGTCAAACCATTAACCCTCTCCAGAGCAACAATAAAAACAACGCAAAGGAATGAAGAAAAGAAAGATATCACAATCAATTCCCAACCCCAAACCAGAAACACACAGCCGAAGGTAATCAGGATCAAAAGAAGATAACGAAATATTTCACCCAAAACTAACTCCACAAATATGTAGGACCCCAGGAATCTATTCAAATATACAAATATACTGTGAGATCCCAATACAATACTCACGCACGGTGTCACTCATCCCTTATCCCATGTACACAAAGATGAACACACAATATCAGAAACGAGTAATACAGAGTAATGTCCACTGCCGCACACACACACTCACCTCAGAGGAGGTGAACAAGAAGAAGGGCCAATCAGATTCATTCTTTCTTAATTAAAAAAATTTTGTATATAAATCTGGCATGTAAAAGTTGATGAGTATGCCACGAAATAGAGCGCTATTCTTTAATAAACTTGGCATCGCCTTTCTTCATGAATCTCACTATTGCTCAGATTAAACCAGAGGTCACCCAACACCTCTCCGCTAATAAATATAGTTAATAAAATAAATAAAATTAAGTTTTAAATTTTCATTGATAAATGTCTTCCAAACCATTATCCAAGAAAATATCCAAGCCTGACAAAAGACAGCGCTTATCAAATGATGGATCTATATCTGATAGTTGTTATCCTAGAAATATCACTCTTGATGGTCTCTTGGTACTCGTGGAAGATCTAAGCTACGAAGTTAACACTCTACGACAGTCGAATAATCACTCTTAGAAGAAAATCAAAAAATGAAGAAGGAAATGGAAGATATGAAGCAGCAAATTACTATTTTTGAGTCTTTTTATAGTTTCCCTTTCACTGATAGAACAGAAATTTCAAAATATTCGTTAAAAGAACTTAAAACAGTAGATCTTAAGATTAACTCAATGGTTAATGAAATAAACCAACGAACAGAAAAATCAAAAAACTTAATTATCTATAATCTTCCTGAATCTGAAGATGACTTAATAGGTGTCCAAAATTGCATAAGTAATTTAGAAAATAAGATAGAAAACATAATAAAAATAACTCACTAGCAAAGTGTGGTCACTGGTAATTACTATATCCATGTGAACTCTAACTTGATGGAGATTGTCTTCTCACACCTAGATGTTAGAAATTCGGATAAGCAAGTGTCAATTCCATAAGAGAGTCGAATAATATTCAACTCACAGTGGCAGATGTAGACGCGTTTCGTCCTTATTAGGACTCGTCAGTACACCATAGCCAGGATTCGAACCCAGGTCTTCAACGTTGTGAGGCAACGCTTCTAACCACTAGGCCAGAACCCCCGTTCATCTCCTATTACTCCACACTCCCATAGTATTGACACCCCCTACACACTGGTTTTTTGTAAATAAGCACCATACGGAAATTACAGTGTGTTTAGACAATTAACCTACTAGCCTAGTGGTTAGAAGCGTTGCCTCACAACGTTGAAGACCTGGGTTCGAATCCTGGCTATGGTGTACTGACGAGTCCTAATAAGGACGAAACGCGTCTACATCTGCCACTGTGAGTTGAATATTATTCGACTCTCTTATGGAATTGACACTTGCTTATCCGAATTTCTAACATCTAGGTTTGAGAAGACAATCTCCATCAAGTTAGAGTTCACATGGATATAGTAATTACCAGTGACCACACTTTGCTAGTAGGTTAATTGTCTAAACACACTGTAATTTCCGTATGGTGCTTATTTACAAAAATAACTCGAATTGGTAAGCCAATTCCTGGTAAATGTCGACCTGTTAAAATCTTGACAAGCTCTAAGATTCATAAAATTTTTTTCATTCAGAACAGAACATCTTTTCAAAAATTAAAAATTAGAACATATAGAGATAAAACTATTCCTCAACAGACAATAGCCACCTCAGAGTACTTGGTTAAAAGAAATAGTTTAATCTCGTCGCATAACAGAGTGACTAACAATAGTAATAACACTAATGATACACACTCCAATAATAATCCAAACTGGATATCTAATATTACTCTATTACCAACTAATACTAATATTGCTAATCGGTCTTATATTAACAATCGTAATGCGAGTAAAAATAATTAGTCCATCTTTCACTAACTGTTTTTTTACTTTATCAGAAGACCTAATAATACGACCACTGACGACTTCATCCTAATGAATCATATTGATGATATAATTGATAGATATATAGAGCCTGAACTTATCATACTTGGTGATCTCAATCTTCCACATGAAGACTGGAATCATCCCAAGACTCATTTAGGATCATATTTATTTAGATTAGGATTATCCCAAATAATCAATATACCCACTAGACAAAACAACATCCTTGACTGTATATTAATTGAAACAAATAATACCTTATTTGAATTCGATATTCAAAATGTTTTCCCAAGTAAAGATCACTTAGGAGTTTTTGCCAAACTAACTTTTTCTGATGTCAAGATCTTTCAAAATAAAACAGACACGAACAAATACTTTGAATTTACTGATTTTAACATATTAAAAGCTGTCAAGAATTTTAATGAAAATCTACTTAATGTTAATAATTTTCTTGAGCAATATACAAGAATATACTCACTTTCTACAATTAAGAAAGAAAGAGTTAATCTTGAAAAAAAAGAAAAACATCTCTCTCAAAAATAAACTCAATAAATGCTTATCAATGTCTCGATCTGTTGAGATGATAGAAAATTCAAAAAGACAGCCTTTACAATCTTGAATACGATAGAATTGAAAAAAAATTAAGAGACCATATTAGGATAAAACCAAAACAAGGATATTTCTATCTTAATAAATATTTTAAATTCTCTCATAAAAAAATGTTACCCACAATAACAAAAATAATATGACTTGTGAAGCCTTACAAAATGTCTTCATGTCAACTTTCAACAATTCTCCTCCAATAAACATCCAAGCATTCATCCATTGTGATTCATGCTCTAATTATCATAATAATACCTTTATGAGTTTTTCTCAGTTTAACAAATTATTAAGAAAACTCAAAAATAAAAACACTAAAGATTCTTATAAGATTAGTTTTAATATACTTATAAGTAGTCACGTAAATTTTATTCATAGTTTTTATAAAAATTTCAACACTTATTTTTTAATAATATTATTCCTGATTATATGTTACTCGCTAAAGTTATCCCTATTCCTAAACCCAATAGTAATGACTTTAGACTAATAACTTTACAAAACACCCTCATGAAAATTATTGACTCAATTCTTTTCATCAAAATAGGGATAATTGACATAGAAAAAATAGATCCTGATCAACATGGATTCTGTAAAGGCAAATCCTGTGAGACCAATATTATTAATTTCTTGAATTATGTATCGTTTCTTAACAAGGATTAAAAAGAAATCTATCGTAATTTATATTGACTTGTCTAAAGCATTTGACAAAATCTATATTCACAAGATTATAGAAATCTATCATCACCACGGAGTATGTTCACATCTCCTAGAAATGCTAAAAATATATCTAACGGAACGTAAACAATATGTTTCCTTCGAAAATAAAGACTCATTACCGGAATTAATTACCTCAGGTGTACCACAAGGCTCCAAAGTAGGTCCTCTACTATTCAATATTGTTTTTTCTCAAATAAATGTCACTGGAGCTAAGATCTTCAAATATGCTGATGATTGTCCATAGTTTTGATGACTTTATCGACATTGATTTCATTAACACGTCTCTAAAAATTCTTATAACCCATATAAGAAAATATGTATCCTATTTAGATAAAAAAATAAAATCTCAAGTCTAAGCTCACCTGTTGGATCTAATTCATCACAGCAGGAAGTGAAATCAATAATGATCACTGATCACATAATTGCTCTTTTGAATTTCAACAAAAGATTTTACCGAATAAATATTGTATTCTAAGCTAAAAAATAGCTAGAAACTGTATCCCTGCTAGGACTTAGTCCTTTTAAAAAAAATCAAATATGAATGAATAGTGATCAACTGGTTGAAAAAAATGACTTGAAGATAGTAGAATACTCTATAATGAGATTATAATCATCTGAATATGCAACATTGGTGACAGAAGCTTTTCTTTTCTTTTTTGAATAATAATGGAAAAATCTAGAATTCTGAAGAAATTAGAAAAAGAACCTTAATTTCCCAAAGTAATAATTCTATTGTGATTGAAAAATACTTGAAGAATCAATACTGATAACTATATATATATTTTTCATAGATAAGATTTAGATTATAACAGATTTATAACAAACTATTTTAATTATTATTGTACACACATGAAAATATTTTTCTTCTTTTTTCTATTTTCCTTTAACTTATTATTATTATTATTTTTGTACATGATAACTATTTTTATATGAAAATGATGAATGTAAAGTAGAACTTATGAATTGTTCAAAAAATTTCATTTCATTTCATAGTCCTAGTCTACAGAATACCTAATAACACAACCACTGATGACTCAATCCTAATGAGTCTCATTGATACTATAATTGATTGACATTGAGACTGAACTCATCATACTTGGTGATCTCAATCTTCCACATGAAAAAAATACTTTATTTGAATTTGATATTGATGAACCAAAAAAATGTACATTTATGAATATAAAATTTTTATTTAACTTTATATCAATTTATTCATCACATTGAGCTGATTTCGAATATATAAGTTTATTTTTATTGGAGTTTCCTTTCAAAAACTATGAGGTATCAAAGTTTCGAATACACCACTCACACACAAGCACGGAGTAAAATTAGCATTGCGCAAATATTTTGATTACCTGTACACAGCACTGTTTTTCCTACCACAATGTCCCCCTTAATTCCTATTGGTCAAGTGATTTGATAAAAAACAGTTATATCGTTAGTGGTTAACGTACTTTTGATGAATAAGTTGTCTAGTAATGAGAGATATATAATAAATGAAAAATAAAGATTATAGAAATGAGTTGGAAGATTTTTTATTTCTTAAATGTAGATAAAGTTTCTTTTTTTAGATTCCTTTAAAAGATTTAGATGTCAAGTAAATAAACTGCTAAATCTAACGCTCTTTCCACTGATGTGTCGTATGATATTATGTTTTTCTTGGTCTCGAGGCTATTGAGCTTCATTCAAAAATTATTTTTCACTGAATTTTAAACTGCTCAACTTTTATTGGTTCATTAAATGAAAAACTCAGATAAAGAAAGAAACCAATCAGCTTTGTTCATTAATTTTTTATTCACACTTTTTTAAATTTTAGATCTTACTATAGATGTGGTGGTTGGTATAAAGGAAGAAAAGGTTTAGAAAAGAGGAAAGTTTTTTCCAATATTCACCCCAAATATTCTTTTCAAATAATAAGAAATACAGTCTTTTTCATGGATGATGACTCGATATATTATTTCTCCCCTTTCTCAAGTTTATATTATACTAAATTTGTTAGCCAATAGAATTGAAGTATTTCAACAACCAATGGGAATAGACTACTATTCTCATCATTTCATGTTTAATTATTTTTTGTTTAACATCTGAGTTCTCGAGTGATCTTTGAATAAAATAAATAAAATTAATTTATTTTTATTTATTGAACTTCTAAAGAGCCTAGCCTTTTTTCTAGCTCGAGAAAGTTTTTTATAAATTTTAATTTCTCGAGTATTGGCTACTAATATTTTCATTTTTAATAATGAATTTTGTATTATTAAAAAAATTGATAATTGTCTCTTCATTAACATCTTCCCATGCTTTTTTGGCTGTCAAAAGTCAATACTTTAGATCAATTTTCTTCTTGACATCGTTCATGGGGATTTTTTCTCCGCAACTCCTTTCATTCACTAATTTTCGATATTTGCATTTAAATGACCGGACGATGCCTGCATCAATAGGTTGACAAACTGGGGTGCAATTAGGAGGAAAGTATTGGATCTATTTTATTAATAGTTTAAAACCTTAATTCAATGTTCGATGGTCTCTCCTCTTCGTTTAATAGTTTATGCGAAGGTGCATTATCCATGAATAAAATTATTTTTCTTCTTTGAGATCTTAACTTTGTATTCCAATCATTGATAAAAGAAGTAAATATCTCACGAGTCATCCATGCATTTTTAGAAGATTTGTAATTTAGAACTTTAGGGGAAACAAACAGATAAATTTGACAATTTTTAAAAAGATGGATAACTCTCTTAATATGTATCAAGTATGTCGATGATTTGTTGACAAAAATTGCACACTCAAAAGGTAATGAATTGTCGAATTCAATGAGCCATTTTATAAGATGATAATAATCATTTTGCTTTTTATCAATGCTCTTCACAAAGGCTTTCGGATATCTCAGCTTCAAGTGTCTTCTTTTTAAGATCAAAGGATCTGAATCCTTGTTGCTGAAATTAATCAGCTGAAATGCCACGACGAATGTAGTTTCATAAGAAACGGAAATTTTATTCAGAATAAAAAAATGACTGCAATCTTTTATTGAATCAGAAATATCAGGATGAAGTAATACTTCCAAGTTTTATTTTTCTGGCAATTTTCTAAACAAGGGTGTAAAAATTTCAATCTTTCATTTCTTTATTCGATATTTTCATTCTTGCTCATTTTTCGTGAATAATCATCGCTTTTTTAAAATGTTTTGAGGGTAATACAAGCGATTAGCTGCGAAAAAAATCTCTGCCCCAAAATTTTTCTAAGTCCAAAAATTATTCGTGAAAGGTACACCACTGACAGACCATCCTAGTCTACCCTCTTGCTACACATCGTACGTATTATTCAACACACGGACTTTCACACCTATTAACAAAGACTTAAGTTAAATATTATTATATTCAAGACAGCTTTTAAAAACATAAATAAATTATAAAAATTTAATTTTTTATTCATAATTTATAATATTTACATGCTTCTAGCAAGTTTTCGAAGTGTTGTTCTAAGGAATATTGTTTATTATTATACCTAGCAACAAATGCCTTGATTTTGGCATGAGCCTGGTGTGGGCTGGAGGATTTGTGTATGGATTCCCTCAAAGTTCTCCAGACACGTTCGATGTTGTTGGTATGAACATCAGGATTTTGAGGATTGACATAATGACGCTAATGATTAATTATTTGATGGTCATAGCCTAGCAAATTCAGTCCTCTGTAGCCTCTCCACTCGTCTGTGTATATTATGATCGCTTGAGCAATATTATTCAGAATAAATCTGTGAAAGTTTCGTTTATTCCTTTTAGGCACCATCTTCATACGGATTTCCTTAGAGTCTCGACAGATTGCTCCAACTATCCAATAACATTGATTTCTAAAATATCGACCTCTATTGTATTTCCTTTTGAATAGATGCATTTCATCTATCTCAATGGTTTATATACTTGTTTTTTATGCAGAGAAACAGCAATGTTTAGGGTGAATTTGATAATTCATGGATAAATAGTAATTAAATCAGAAATAATTACCAAGTTACTAAGCTATTATGTAGTAGGTATCATCAATTATATTAATTATAATCGAAATTGCACTCAAATTAACAAATAATTATGTTGAAAATTAGATTTCTGAAACTAATTGCGAATAGCCTTAAAAACGGACTTAATGACAAGTTGTCTTAAATATAATAATATTTAACTTTAATTCCTTTAAATTTAATACAAAAAAGTGGGTTAAAGTCTTTTTTAATAGGTGTGAAAGTCCGTGTGTTGAATAATTCGTACGATGTGTACGATGGTTAGACTAGGATGGTGCGTCAGTGGTGTACCTTTCACGAATAATTTTTGGACTTTTTTTTGCAGTTAATCGCTTGTGTTACCGTTTTGAGATTTAAAGCAAGAATCAATGACGATAGATTTAAGTCTAGATCAATTAACTTGTTCACCTTGATTTTGAATGTAGTCCAATTCTTTAGTTATATTCTTCTTGAATAGTTTTTATTTTGATATATTTTCTTCACGATCATTCTGGTCTTTATTTCTTATTATTTGTTGAATCGTAGGAACAGAAACTTCATACAAGGCAGCAAGATGTCTTATCGAATGTACATCAGAGAGGAAGATAATTTCTTTCTTCTTTTCTTCAGTTCGTCTAGTCATTGTAATGAATAAGAAGTTAAGAAATAAGAGAAATTAATATAAGATAAGCTCATTATCTGATTGGTTCAAAACTAGGGTTTATACATTACAATCTACATCATAGATCTATAAATGATGCTATTTTTCACTTCAATCTCAATGAAGCCTCAAAATCTGTTTAGATTCACACAAGCTAAGCCCCCCTTATTCATGAATGTAAAAACACGGGTTAAAAAAACAATTGACAACTTGGGCAAGGTTATAATTACACTACATGTTTTCATAGGGCGGTCAAGCTTTTTTAGTGTGAAGATCTTTGAATATTGATGAGTTTGGCAGAATGAAAATTTTTGTTTATTTCAGCTATGTTATTATTTCATCTCCACATGTGTCGGGGGGATTTAGAATGAAATTTATCTAAAACTTCTTATATATATATATTACCAAGATTAAGAGAATCTCTAGTTTACTTGAAGTAAATCGACAAAAATAGCTCATCTGGATTTTTTAAGCAAAGTAAGAAGATGCCAGAGTGTTTCACAAATAAAGATCTCTATTTCGGGCATACTCATCAGGTAAATCTCGGATCAGAAGAAAAAAATTACGAATTCTCAAGAATCTTTCTGAAAATAATGTATAGGATTTTCAATAAATAAATAAATTTACAGATTAATTTTATTTATTTTATTCAAAGATCACTCGAGAACTCAGATGTTAAACAAAAAATAATTAAACATGAAATGTTGAGAATAGTAGTCTATTCCCATTGGTTGTTGAAATACTTCAATTCTATTGGCTAACAAATTTAGTATAATATAAACTTGAAAAAGGGGAGAAATAATATATCGAGTCATCATCCATGAAAATGACTGTAATTTAAATTAATTCAATAATTTTTCCACCCTTTTTTCAGCGCTTGATATTTTACGGCTTTAGCATGGTTTTAGCATATTTTTAACCTTCAAGTTCTGACTCCATTCGACTTTCAACCTCACGGAGCTTGATAATCTCCGAGTAAGCTGCTTTAAAGAAGATTATTTTGTATTCATATGGGGCATACTTTTTATAAACAACTTCTAACTTTTTAGCCAAGGCATACAGATGTTAATAGGGATATTCGTTAATTTTTTGCATACTATAAGGAAATTAGAGTTTGGTTAAGTTAACAACTCTTCTCATTTCCCTATTTCGATCTTGAGAAACAAGAAATAAATTTTCTTTAAGGATAGCAAACATTTGTAAGAACTTAGATTCACTTAAGGTTTTTTCCATCAAAGGTTCTATATAAGGCGAAAGTTCACTTTCAGTCTTCTGAAACTTATGTAGGTTGCATAAAGAATTTGAATCATTCAAGTTACACCATTCAATAAGATGGGAATTATGAAATAAGAATAATTGATTCGAGGTAAAGAGTTGAAATATTCATTGGGGTGATTTTTGGAAAACTTTTCCTTTGGGTGATTATTAGTAATTTTTGGGGTGAATATTGGAAAAAAAATTTCCTTTGGGATGATTTTTGGAATTAACCCTAATTAATATATATTGTATATTTACCCGGTGTGATAGTCTGGCGAGATCCGGTGAAATATAAGTTGTTTATGTAAACTATTGATTCAGAAAAATACATTTGATTAAAGAATCAGTGAAAAATGATCCAAAATTAGGTTTATAATAAAATTTATTAAAACTTAGGTCAATATTAGAATTCTCAGCCATGGTCATCCAAACGTTTCGACGGTGATTGTCTTCACACGCCTTCTTCAGTGGTACGACAAGTTTGTCAAAAAACAAATTA